>CM067217.1:83815847-84415847 GCA_034190945.1 Octodonta nipae | reverse complement strand
AGAACCAGCAGTTTCAAAATTAAAATGCGGTAATTGCAGCTCAATTGGTTCCGCACTAGTCCTTCACTAGTTATCGCGTGGTTATACAGGGCACTGATCCCACTTCTGATGTCGGGTTACCAAAAGGAATAAATGTGGGCTGGACATTTATTTGACAAATAATAATCACACTAAATTGACCGAAGGCACCATAATGATTTACCACTGGAGTTTCAAACTATGCAAACAATAGATAATGTTGATGATCAATTTATCTCGGGTGCCACCTAAAATGAGAATATTATTAATCTAAATAGGTACACAAGGTAGTCCACTTGGAACCGCGACGA
Source organism: Octodonta nipae (assembly GCA_034190945.1). NCBI lineage: Eukaryota > Metazoa > Arthropoda > Insecta > Coleoptera > Chrysomelidae > Octodonta > Octodonta nipae. Next base: position 84,415,518 of record CM067217.1, on the reverse strand, counting down.
GTTCCCGTTTACTTGACAGCCGTCTACCGTCGTACCTCGTTCGAAGTTCGGACAGAACTGTCGCCCTCCGTCCCTCTCGATACGAGTCCAAAACTCGTTAAAAGATAGTGCGCACCACTTGATGTATATTTCGTAATCAGGACCACGTCAAGCAACCTTGTGAGTCACTTTCGATTTCAAACTGACAAACTTGTAATAAAATATAATAAACTTAAGAATCGTAAACAAAAATACGAAACATGAATACTGACTAACCCCCCCCACATTCCCCAAGGACAGTATCCATCCGGGGATTTTGCCGAGATAGCAGCAGCCTAGTCATCAGGAGCACCATCAATGGCAGAGCAATTACCATTACAATCGACGACACCGGCGCCGCTGTGTCCATTGCCACGTCCAGGGTTTTGAGAGCATCAGAAATCCGGCCAGTTACCAACAACATCCAGCTCATAACAGTCACCGGCGAGTCCATGTCAATACAGGGCGAGGCAGATGTCGTGCTACAGATAGGGGACAACATGATCCGGCATAGGGTCCTGGTAGCGAATATTGAGGACGATTTAATACTGGGTATGGACCTAATCAGCCAGCATGGATTTACGTTCGGCTCGAGATATGATGTTCTTCGATTCCTAAATGAGGAATTTGTATTGACACGGCCCGTTAACAGCTCATCGACCTCCATAAAAATTGTAGCAAAATCTCCAGCCAGAATTCCCGGTTGAACGGAACAGATTATTCATGGGCAGCTAGACAGCAATCCTGGGAGCTGCGTTGGAATGGTAGAGCCCGTACACTCAGCTCATGACTACTTAGTTGGACGGGCTATAGTTAAAACCCGGACGAGATATACCAATTAGAAACATGAATTTGTCCAACCACAACATCATAATTGCCCAATGGTCAAGAGATAGCTTGTTTCGAGCCAGTAGAGACCATCATCAATTGCAAAGAAGAGTACCAGACGTCGGTGAAGGAGACAGGGCCCAGTAACGAGTTTCTACAACAGTTTGCTGACCATTTGACACACCTGACACTAGAAAACCAGAAGAAAGCACTGGCAAATTTTTAACAGCCAAGATGGAACCACCGGTCGCACCAACATCATCCAGCATCGAATAGATACCGAAAAGGCTCCACCCATCAGAATACCACCTAGACGACTACCATTGGGGCAACAACAGGCAGTCGAGGAAAACATCGAGTCCATGTTACAAAATGGCGTTATTGAGCCATCCATCAGCCCATGGTCTGCTCCCGTCGTGCTAGTTAAAAAGAAGGATGGAACCACCCGATTTTGCGTGGATTACAGAAAGTGGTCTACACGCAAACGACAGAAAGAAGACAGCGTTTTCCACCAGTAAAGGGTTAATTCAGTTCACGGTCATGCCCTTTGGGTTATGTAATGCACCCGCTACATTTGAGAGACTAATGGAGTATGTACTGAGCGGGTTAACATGGAGGACATGCTTAGTATACCTCGACGACATTCTAGTCATGGGTCAGACGACCATCTGAAGAACCTGAACGAAGTATTCTCCAGAATTAATAAAGCCAACCTGAGACTCAACCCGAAGAAGTGTACCATGTTCCAAAAAGAAGTAGAGTTTTTGGTTTCCGAGTCAGGAATCCGCACCAACGAGGGCAAGATAGAAGTCATCCGTGATTGGCCAGTCCCAAGAGACAAGAATGAACTGCGAATCTTCTTGGGCCTCTGTTCCTACTACAGGCGATTTGTTGAGGGAATTACCACCATTGCCACGCCTCTACGTCGGCAGACCACTGAGAAAGAGACCTTCCGTTGGAATCAGGATTGCGAAACATCATTCAGCCCAATCCTAGCCTTTCCTACACAGTCCGGCAAGTTCATTTTAGACACCGACGCCAGCAACACAGGTTTGGGGGCCATCCTATCCCAGGTGCAAGATGGTGAAGAGAGGGTGATCGAGTACTACAGCCGTGGATTCTCGAAACCGGAAAGAAATTATTGCATTTCTTGCAAAATAATAAGGGTTGTAGACCATTTCCACAAATACCTTTATGGTCGTCATTTCTTAATCTGAACAGATCATGCCGCCCTCAAATGGCTGCTGGAAATGAAGACACCGGAAGGACAACTGGCCAGGTGGATGGAGAAACTACAGCAATACGATTTCAAGGTGGAACACCGTGCCGGCCGTTTGCAAAATAATGCCGATGCCTTATCCAGAAGACCCTGTAGAGCAGAATGCGGACATTGTCTGAAGACGGAACAGCGAGAGAGTTTCTCCATCAGACAGATCCGAGTGCAGGCCAATGAAGACTGGACAACGGAACAGTGCATCCAGGACTAAATGGCTGATCCAGACATCGAACCAATCTTGTCACTCAAAACGAGAGGGGCACCTAGGCCACGATGGGACAAGGTAGCTAGATATTCGGGAGTGCTGAAACCGTTATGGGCCCAATGGGACTCTCTAAGAATAGAGAATGGAATGCTCAAGCGAGTTTGGGAAAGCACCGGTGGCCGCGAAACCAAGTCTCAACTGGTAGTTCCTAAGAAAAAGGTACCAGCCATCCTGACCGAAGTACATGATGGGATTACCGGGGGCCTTCTGGGCATGAACAAAACCCTAGACAAAATTCGCCAGCGATACTACTGGGTAAATTACTTTGAAGACGTCAGAGCTTGGTGCTGGAAATGTGACACCTGTGCAGCCAGTAAGGGCCCGAAGACCCGGATCAAGGGCCGAATGCAGCAGTACAATGTGGGCGTCCCATTTGAGAGAATTGTCAACGACGTCGCTCCGTTTCCCGAGTCTGAGAGGGGGAACAAATACATTCTGGTCGCCAATGGATTACTTCAGCAAATGGCCTGAGGCATATGTGATACCCAACCAGGAGGCAACCACGGTAGCGACGGTGCTACTAGAACAACTATTCAGCAGGTTTGGTGTCCCGATGGAACTACATCCAGACCAGGGGCGTAACTTCGAATCGAATGTATTCCAGAAGGTCTGCACGATGTTGGGTATCAGGAAAACGAGAACAACACCATTGCACCCACAGAAACACGGAATGGTGGAATGATTCAACAGGACCTCGGAACAACACCTATCCAAGGTCGTCAACAATAACCAGCGTGCTTGGGATGAGCACATGCCCCTATTCCTGTTGGCATATCGCTCGCAGTACATAATAGTACAGGCCTGACTCCAGCCAGGGTCCTATTCGGAAAGGAGCTGCGATTACCCTGCGATTTGACTTTAGGCTCCCCCGAAGAACCTTCCCAAGACATCGACGATTATGCCGACCAGCTCCGACATAACATGCTGACAATACACGAATTAGCCCGAACGTAGATGTTGACCGAATGAAGACACGATACGACCTCAAGGCCAATTCAGTCGGGTTCTAAGAGAGGGACAAAGTCTGGCTGTACAACCCCTAACGGAGCAAGGGTAAATCCCCAAAGCTTACACCCGCCTGGGATGGTCCATACGAGGTGGTCAAGAGGCTTAATGACGTCGTCTACCGGATCCGTCGAAACCCCAGGGCTAAGTTGAAGGTGGTCCATTTAGATCGACTCGCTCCCTACCATGGAGAGGATGTTTCTGACCAGGACGATCAGAATTAAATGGGGGGGGCGGTGTAACGAAATCTCCCTAAGCCAGCCCTGGTTTCATTCCAGTACGACATCGATCTCTTTTAGGACAAAAAATTGATCTCGAAATGGCTCGACAGCTGTAGAATTGATAATGGACTGTACGAGAATTTTCTATGTCTAGGTTTTTACAGGAGCGACCCATAATCGCAGCAGTTAGTTAGACAGCGACGACGATATTGTAATGTTATTGTGATTTGAATGAACTGTTCTGTATAATTTGATGTAAATAAAAGTTCTAGAAAACTGAAAGTGAATATTAGCTGTATAATTTTAATTGGACCCACGGACTATATAACAACATATATATATATATATATATATATATATATATATGTGTGAGATTGTAGTCCTATGTTGTATCAGCTGTACATCCCATTCTTTTTTTGTGCTCTCAAAAGAACAGTTCACCTGACATTTCGCCAGAATCTCATTTGGCATTTTCAAGGTAAAAATCTAAAAAACAGAAAAAACTATATTTACAAATTAGCTGACAAGTACAAATAGGAAACATTAAACTTACTGATTGTGGAAAAGTCAATAAAAAGCATTTTTTATTTGGTATTAGGAAATAGGCGTTATAGTTTCATAATGCTAAACGGGCTACAATAGAAACAAATACATTCCCACAGTTTATGTCTATATATACATGGTGTAAATAAATAAGTGCGAAAGATTTCAAGATGTACTTCCTCGAGTCATTTTATGACGAAAAGTTCCTATCAACATATGTCTGCAAACGCTTCGTTACCGGTGTACTTACAAGGTGTTGAAATCTTTAGATGAAGTCTTCATAATATCATAGAATTAGCAGCTCTTTGCTTAGAAACTGAGTTTATTTATCTTTATTTAATGTGGGTGGAAGGTAATGTGGGCCAAATAGGTGATCTCCAATGGTTCCAATCCACACGTTTAAAGAAAGTCGTTCCTGTTGGTGAGCTTCAACGATAGCATGAGGATTTTCTTCCGTTGGTTGAGGTGGTTATTAATAATGGCTTCCCTTGAAAAACTTGCTTTGTCAGTGAATAACATATGCCCAAGAAATTCTGTGTGTTGTATAATCATATCTAGCATCCAAAATGAAAATGCGAGACTGTTAGGAAAATCACAAGGTAACAGTGCCTCGACTCGTTGTACATGATATGAATATAACAGCTATTCGTTTAAGATGGCAAATACCGTCATATGATTAACATTAACAATTTTCCTAGTGTTGGTATCGGGTTGCTCATCTACTAAATTAAGTACAGCTTCTTCTATTTCTAGTGTTCTAATATCCTGGTGGCGACCACAATTATGTTTTCTAGGTTTGAAGCTACCTGTTTCTCTTAGTCATTGATGAAGCCATCCAAACAAAGTGTGATGAGGGGCTACACGTTGAGGATACATTGCAGCATATCTTATCGACGCCTCTAAGAAATTACCATTCGAGAGACCGTAGACGAAATGCATGTCAGCCATTTCTGCGTTTGAAAAACCCGCCATTTTGTTAAAAATTCACGATAAGTCACGCACAACTATCACTGTGTGTCAGTAAAAATTAACGAGAGAAATTAACAACAATTAAGTTAGAGTTGTCAATAAGAGGAATTAATATGACAGCCGTCTACTAGAAAAATAAATAACAGGATTGTTTGTTTCTACGGTACAGACGAAATTGATCATTTTTTACACAAAAACAGTGGCAGATTCGTAAAACGCGCAATAAATAAAAAAATATTGCAAATCCATGAGAGATTCATTTACATTTTTTGTCAATTGCCAGGGGCGTACTGAAAAAAAATTAAAGGGCAGAAATAACACGTGACCCCAGAAAAAGTACCACCCTGTAGATTTTCTAGACCGTGTCTGTGATCTTATTATAAAGACTTCACAGAGGCATTAAAGTTCCAAAATTGAACTAAATATCTCGAAAAATTTAGTTGTTAGAAGAAAAAATCTGAAGATTTCAACACCTTCATCGGTAACGAAGCGTTTGCAGACATATGTTCATAGGAAATTTTCGTCATAAAATGATTCGAGGAAACACATTTTGAAATCTTTCTCACTTATTCATTTACACCCTCTAGATAACGGCAAGGGCATACATTAAGATCTCATTAATATCAATAAAGAAAAGTCGATATATATTGGACCAGCAAACAGATTCCTATACGTTTAAAAATGGTTTTTATCTAACAAACTTTATTTCCAGACAGACTGCATACAACCTATTACAATTTCTGTAGTTCTATATGGGAGTCTATTGAGCGTTTTCAACAGGGAAGGCCTCGTCATTTGATATTATTCAGAGTTGTGCAGCTGAATGTTCAAGCTGTTATATGTATTTAAAAACAAACAGTAAAAAATGTTAAACGAAACCATGATGAAGACGATATTTAATTAATTAAAATCACTGGAGCCATTCCTTCTAGAATAATTTTATTCACATAAGATAAAGTTTAACTAAGAATAAAGATATTAATTTATGAGGTTATTCGCTAGTTTTCAAAGAAAACAGAGGGTCAACTTGTGACGAAGTTACTACCACCATTTTCAAATATTTAATTAACAAAAATATAGTCTAAAATTATATGAATTTGTTAGTTTCCAAATGCCTTGAAATGATTGGCTGTTTTTTTAAATATTTAATTTCGTTCATTTCTTTTATTTTATAATATTTAAATTATTCCTTCATACATAATCTTCTACATTTCACCTGCTGCCTTTTCTATCATCTGAAGAGATTTTATTTTGATCTTTAACCAAATCTTTAATTACTTACCTCAAAATGAATTGCAAAAATTATCTATTTTTAAAAATCACTAGATCCGACGAGTAAATTAAGGCTAAGGGATAATTGTTGAATAATAAAGTTCAGTGACTCAACTTTACTTACCCACAGCCAGCTAGTTCCTTTCAATGAATTTATAGAACAGAAAATTAATAAGAATGGTGGAATTGATACTTTTATTATTTATAACAAAAACAGTACAAAATACATTAATTGCTAGTAAAAAACATATTAATTGTGTTTAACATACAAGACGGTAGGAAATGTAGCGACCCGCTGTTTCCGATGGCCGAATGATTTTAACCACCTGCGAAATAAAAAGTAACTTCAATTAACATTTATTTTAATTTTGTCAGTAATTGGGTAAATGTAAAAAATAATATAATAGTTTGGTAGGTTTTCTGTACATAAAGTCACATATGAAAGATGTAAGTAATTAAAATTTCTCCCAAGGTGGTAATACTATACCAAAAAAGAAAATTATTTACATTACAATCACGGGAAACTAGGGATGTTGTAACGAATGTCCGATTTTCGAAATTCGAGAATACGAATATCAGTATTTCAATGTGCTGTCAAAAGTAAGCAATCGCAAACGCAGATTTTGATCGCTTATTTACGACCCTTCATTTTGAAACAGATAAATGAAATTTTGCTTCGTAATTATTATATACAGCTGTTCTATTTTTAATACATAAACTGAAATAGCTATGGAACCTTTGTTGTGTCACAAATGTATAAACACAAAATTTTGTATCCTAACACCCTTACACTCAACGCTATGTCAACAGTTAAGCTGTCATCATATTGGAGTGAACCAAAAATGTTGATATGTATATAATATTTTGGTTTATGAGACACGTTATAAAAAGTTTGTATATACATATATTGTTAAGAAATTTACCCAAAGTTTCATTTCAGTACGACAGCAAACGCTTTGAGATAAAAAAAAACGGTTCTCGAAAAGACTCGGCACCCGAAGGAGTGATGATTGATTTTACGAGAATTTTCTATGTTGGCTAATAAAGGAAGAAGCCACGATGGAGAGTTGAGAGATACCGCGACGACTAGCGTATATGGGAATGTTGTAATATTTGACTCAGCTGTTTTAATGTAAATAGAGTTCTAGAAAAGTGAAAGTGAATATTAGTTTAATAATTTTAAATTGAACCCACGGACTTTACAACAATTTAGTAATCAGAAGTAGAGGATTAAGTGCAGTTAAAATCGTAATTTGATTTATGGAAACCCGTAGTAAGGACGAAACTACCAAAAAAATAGTCAAGCAGGTTACAGAGGGACTGGACGAAAAAACTGCACAGATTCTAGAAAAACGTGACAAGAAGGAAAAACAACATCAAGAAAAAATCCAACAAAGGTTAGTAAATTTTTTTGATGAAAAACGTAAAATAGAATTAGAAAATCTTGTCACTACGATGAAAAGCGAACAACAAAATCTTGTTTCCACGATGGAAGAAAAACAACAAAATCGAGTTTCCACGATGAAAAGTGAATAACATAATTTAATTGAAGGATTATTCTCGAAATTTGTAGAAAAACAAGATCAAATTGAATTAAAACGTCACGAAACTGAAGAGAAAAGACAACTGCAATTTGAACAATTAATGCAAATAGTAGGACAAGTTAATGAAACAGTTAATGAAAGAATGTAAATAGTTGAGTCAGATATAAAAGAGATAAATGAAGACATTAAGACCATAAAAAATACCGTGGATACTCTTGAAACAAAAGTAGATGCTCTCGATTCCATCCAAAGCCAGGTAAAATTTGAAATCAATTCAATTCAAGACACAGTTCAAGATCAAATCAGTTCCATCAAGCAAAGAGTACACAGTGAAGTACAAGATAAAATCAGTGCCATCCAAAATAAGCTAGAAACAGAAATTAAAAAAATGCAACAGGACTTACAGCGAGGAAAATACCAGAACACCGTGAGTACCAAAGGTTCCTTTAGTAAACCACCCACATTCGACGGCAGTTCATCTTGGCCCATGTATAAACGGCAATTTGAGGCCGTGGCTACAGCTAATGGATGGGATAATCAAGAAAAATCTACTTCTCTGGTAATTTCGTTAAGAGAGTCCTAGAACTCCTCCAAAGCATTCCAGTCAATGAACAAGGCAATTTCGACAAGATTATCGCCATCCTAGACAAACGGTATGACAATCAATCCTTGAGCCAGGTATACCAAGTCCAACTGAGTGGAAAAACGCAAAAATCCGGTGAAAGCCTCCAAGAATTCGAAGCAGAGATTAGACGGTTAGTTCACTTGTCCTACCCAGACCTGCCAGAGGAAACGAAAGACCAGTTGGCCACACAGAGTTTCATAAACGGCATCACAGATGTAGAAGTACAACGAAACCTAAGACTAAGTGGCGTCAAGAAAAGTAATGAAGCTCTACTTTGGGCTTTGGAAGTAGAGGCCGTCATGAACATGTCCAAGCCGAGGGTCCGAGCAGTTTCCTTTAACCAGGAAGAGTCAGAGTCACCATTTCAAGCGCTACTGGCTGGTCTGAACAAAATATTAGAACGGTCACAAAGAACTGGCACCAGAGGGGCATGTTACCGCTGCGGACGGACAGGACACTTCCAACGTGACTGCCGAGTAAGGCTACCGGAACGATCACCAACCAGGGGTAGCCAACAAACCGACCTTACCAACCAGGGAAACTCCAGCCAGTCAGCATAAGGGGGCGAATGCTGACTCACCCTCCACCAGCCCCCAGGACAGTATCCATCCGGGGATTTTGCCGAGATAGCGGCAGCCTAGTCATCAGAGGCACCAATGGGCGAGCAGTTACCATTACCATCGACACCGGCGCCGCTGTGTCCATTGCCAAGTCCAGGGTTTTGAGAGCATCAGAAATTCGGCCAGTTACCAATAACATCCAGCTCAGAACAGTCACCAGCGAGTCCATGTCAATACAGGGCGAGGCAGATGTCGTGCTACAGATAGGGGACAACATGATCCGGCATAGGGTCCTGGTAGCAAATATTGAGGACGATTTTATACTGGGAATGGACCTAATTAGCCAGCATGGATTTATGTTCGACCCGAGATATGATGTTCTTCGGTTCCTAAATGTGGAATTTGTATTGACACGGCCCGTCAACAGTTCAGTCACCTCCATAAAAATTGTGGCAAAGTCTTCAGCTAGAATTCCCGGTCAAACGGAACAGATTATTCATGGGCAGCTAGACAGCAATCCTGGGAGCTGCGTTGGAATGGTGGAGCCCGTACACTCAGCTCATGACTACTTAGTTGGACGGGCTATAGTTAAAACTGGACGAGATATACCAATCAGAGTCCTGAATTTGTCCAACAACGACATCATAATTACCAATGGTCAAGAGATAGCTTGTTTCGAGCCAGGAGAGACCATCATCAATTGCGAAGAAGAGTACCAGACGTCGGTGAAGGAGACAGGGCCCGATAAAGAGTTCCTACAACAGTTTGCTGACCATTTGACACACTTGACACCAGAGAACCAGAAGAAAGCCAAGCAATTTATCACAAAGCACTGGCAAATTTTTAACCGTAAAAATGGAACCACCGGTCGCACCAACATCATCCAGCATTGAATAGATACCGGAAAGGCTCAACCCATCAGAATACCACCTAGACGACTACCATTGGGGCAACAACAGGCAGTCGAGAAAAACATCGAGTCTGTTACAAAATGGAGTTATTGAGCCATCCATCAGCCCATGGTCTGCTCCCGTCGTGCTAGTTAAAAAGAAGGATGGAACCACCCGATTTTGCGTGGATTACAGAAAGCTGAATGATATCACGAAGAAAGACAGCTATCCACTACCCCGAATCGATGACACTTTGACCACACTAGCAGGCTCCCGTTGGTTCTCCACACTAGACCTAAAAAGTGGATATTGGCAGGTTGGTCTACACGCAAACGACAGAGAGAAGACAGCGTTCTCCACCAGTAAAGGGCTGTTTCAGTTCACGGTCATGCCCTTTGGTTTATGTAATGCACCCGCTACATTTGAGAGGCTAATGGAGTATGTACTGAGCGGGTTAACATGGAGGACGTGCTTAGTATACCTCGACGACATTCTAGTCATGGGTCAGACATTCGACGACCATCTGAAGAACCTGGACGAAGTATTCTCCAGAATTAATAATGCCAACCTGAGACTCAATCCGAAGAAGTGTTCCTTGTTCCAAAAAGAAGTAGAGTTTTTGGGCCACGTAGTGTCCGAGTCAGAAATCCGCACCAACGAAGACAAGTTAGAAGCCATTCGTGATTGGCCAGTTCCAAGAGACAAACATGAACTCCGAAGCTTCTTGGGCCTCTGTTCATACTACCGGCGTTTTGTTGAGGGATTTGCCACCATCGCCGCCCCTTTACATCGGCAGACCACTGAGAAAGAGACCTTCCATTGGAATCAGGATTGCGAAACATCATTCAGGCGACTGAAGGCAGCACTATGTTCCAGCCCAATCCTAGCCTTTCCTACACAGTCCGGCAAGTTCATCTTAGACACCGACGCCAGCAACACAGGTTTGGGGGCCGTCCTATCCCAGGTGCAAGATGGTGAAGAGAGAGTGATCAAGTATTACAGCCGTGGATTCTCAAAACCGGAATGAAATTATTGCGTCACCAGAAAAGAACTTCTTGCAATAATAAGGGCTGTAGACCATTTCCACAAATACCTCTATGGTCGTCATTTCTTAATCCGAACAGATCATGCCGCACTCAATAGACTGCTGGACATGAAGACGCCGGAAGGACAACTGGCCAGATGGATGGAGAAATTACAGCAATACGACTTCAAGGTGGAACACCGTGCCGGCCGTTTGCACAATAATGCCGATGCCCTATCCAGAAGACCCTGTAGAGCGGAATGCGGACATTGTTTGAAGACGGAACAGCGAGAGGGTATCTCTATCAGGCAGATCCGAGTGCAGGCCAATGAAGACTGGACAACGGAACAGTACATCCAGGACCAAATGTCACTATCATATCACTCAAAACGAGAGGGGCACCTAGGCCACGATGGGACGAGGTAGCTAGATACTCCGGCGTGCTGAAATCGTTATGGGCTCAATAGGGCTCTCTAAGAGTAGACAATGGAATGCTCAAGCGAGTTTGGTAAAGCGCTGATGGACGAGAAACCAAGTCCCAACTGGTAGTTCCGAAGAAAAAGGTACCAGCCATCCTGACCGAAGTACATGATGGAATTACCGGAGGCCACCTGGGCATGAATAAAACCCTTGACAAGGTTCGCCAACGGTACTACTGGGTGAATTACTTCGAAGACGTCAGAGCTTGGTGCCGCAAATGTGCCATCTGTGCAGCCAGTAAGGGCCCGAAGACCCGGACCAAGGGCAGAATGCAGCAGTTCAATGTGGGCGTTCCATTTGAAAGAATTGTCATCGATGTCGCCGGTCCGTTTCCCGAGTCTGAGAGGGGGAACAAATACATTCTGGTCGCAATGGATTACTTCAGCAAATGGCCTGAGGCATATGCGATACCCAACCAAGAGGCAACCACGGTAGCGACGGTGCTAGTAGAACAACTATTCAGCAGGTTTGGCGTCCCGATGGAATTACATTCAGACCAGGGGCGTAACTTCGAATCGAATGTATTCCAGAAGGTCTGCACGATGTTGGGGATCAGGAAAACGAGAACAACACCATTACACCCACAGACAGACGGAATGGTGGAAAGATTCAACAGGACCTTGGAACAACACCTATCCAAGGTCGTCAGCAATAACCAGCGTGATTGGGATGAGCATATTCCCCTATTCCTGTTGGCATATCGCTCTGCTGTACATAATAGTACAGGCCTGACCCCAGCCAGGGTCCTATTCGGAAAGGAGCTGCGATTACCCTGCGATTTGGCATTTGGCTCCCCCGAAGAACCTCCCCAAGACATCGACGATTATGCCGACCAGCTCCGACATAACATGCTGGCAATACACTAATTAGCCCGAACGCAGATGTTGGCCACCAGTGACCGGATGAAGACGCGATACGACCTCAAGACCAATTCAGTCGGGTTCCAGGAGAGGGACAAAGTCTGGCTGTACAACCCCCAACGGAGCAAGGGTAAATCCCCAAAGCTTACACCCGCCTGGAATGGTCCAGACGAGGTGGTCAAGAGGCTGAATGACGTCGTCTACCGGATCCGTCGAAACCCCAAGGCTAAATTGAAGGTGGTTCATTTAGATCGACTCGCTCCCTACCATGGAGAGGATGTTTTTGATCGGGACGATCAGAATTAAAGGGGGGGGGGCAGTGTTACGAAATTTACCCAAAGCCGACCCTGTTTCATTTCAGTACGACAACAAACGCTTTGAGATAAAAAAAAGGTTCTCGAAAAGACTCGACAGCGGAAGGAGTGATGATTGATTTTACGAGAATTTTCTATGCTGGCTTATAAAGGCCACGATGGAGAGTTGAGAGATACCGCGACGACTAGCGTATATGGGAATGTTATTGTAATATTTGAATCAGCTGTTTTAATGTAAATAAAGTTCTAGAAAAGTGAAAGTAAATATTAGTTTTATAATTTTAAATTGAACCCACGGACTTTACAACAATATATATATATATATATATATATATATATATATATATATATATATTTAAACGTAAACATTGTATGTATAAAATTATAAAGGCTTGTCAAAAAACGGAATTTTATTGTCATGTTATAACTTATAACTTATTTATGGACCTATTTAAATTAAAGTTGGCTTGTTTAGGAGAAAATTGATGGTAAAAGTGTGCGGACTACATTTTTAAAATCAGTTGTAAAAACAAAGTGACAGGCGAGTCTAAAGTTTGTATAGCTTTAAAAGTAAGATTCTCCAAGCTTGTATATTTCTGAGTAAAATGAGATTCAACGCATCGGTCCAAAAATAACTAACCTATGTTTTAACATCCTGATAGCTAATTTCTCCTATTTTGCAAAATTAATTAAGCGTAATGGTAAATTTCCCTAAGTTGGGTAACGCTGCTAATTAGAATTGACAGCTGCTAAACTTGTACCAGCCAATGACGATAAAATTGGTATCAGCTCTTTCAATTTGAGAAGGATACATGGCCAGTTCTGCTACAATTTGCTGTTAGGCGATATAATTAAAAAAAAGTATAACTTACAACTTTGTAAAGAAATTTCACCTAACACAGTTGTCAGGCGCAAAGGTGGCAGGTGCCCAAGTAGTGTAAGAACGCAAGTACGATAGTTATGGTGCAATTATTTCAATTTATCTAACTGATAGGTTATTATTACACACATACAAAGCATTCATTGTGTCCTTACTGGACATCCGAGCCCGTAGATTATTCCGTTCCCCCTTTGAATAAATATTATTTTAGAAATTAAACTCTTCAGTTACATAAATTTTCAGTTCAAAACCATACTGATTTTACTTACCTGCCCTCGTTTAAGTCCAAAATATCTTGCAACGGGATCTCCAGCTTGTATTCTCATCAACATATTTTCTTTAAGTTTACTGTAATTTTATTAAGGAAAATATAGAAAACAGTTTTTGGTGAAATTGATAATGATCAACATGTGAGGTCATAACATAGGATTCAAATATTCCATATTGATTTCAGTGTTTTCAATCGGGTGGCAAGGATTCCATGACGGAGGTTATAGAAGGGCTATTTGGCCTGATTTGCTTTAACATGGGCCAAATACATTTCATATTAGAACTTTGCCATTCCCAGGCAGTGTTGACCGGAATATACAAACTACTTGAACGGTCACAAATAATTGACACCAGAAGCGCATGATACCGTTGTGGACATACAGGGCATTTGCAACGTGACAACCTGAACGATCACCAACAGGAGTAGTCAACGCAACAACACCGTCCAAGTAAACTCCGATAAGTTAGCATAAGGGGGAGAATGCTGACTAACCCTCCACCAGCTCCTAGGACCAGGAGGCACCAGGAGGGCACCACCAATGGCCGAACAATCTCCATCACCTTTGACACTGACGCTGCTATGTCCATTGCCAGGTCTAGGGTTTGAGGTCATCGGAAACAATAGAACTTTTTACCCTTTGTAATGCACAGGCCCGTTTGGTATGTCAAAAAGGCGGGAATATGAAAGTTTCGTGCACTTTTCACAAATGTGCATGGGGAACTAGTATTAATACCCTTATTATCAATGAAGTGTTAACTGAGATATTAATTAGTGGAGGTTTATTTGTACATCTTTCAATTAAAGCAAATAACTACCCTAAATTATAATGGTGGATAAAGTGATATTTTCGCCCACAAAGCGAAAATAAGGCTGATCTATTTGACAGGTTAGGACAAAAATGATACTCATATTAGATTTAAAGTAATTAATATACTGATAATTAATAAAATAAATATTAGTAATACAAAATAGAAATTTAATTAATTTATTATTACTCTGGTTTTATCAATCATTGTCTTTTTTACTACAATTTGTGATCTAAATTATGTTGGCTATTCATCTTTCGACTGACAGATATATGAAAGTTAATTTATAAGATTTTTACGAAATGTGTACAAAAATTGTATGTAATATTAGTGAAGGCTGCACAGTTGGTACAAATAAGATATAAAATTCAGCATACAAAGATTTATTTAAACTCAATTTGCATCCTTATGTCTGGTCACGGTACATTATGTACAACTGAATTGGAAAAAGTTAACACTTGTTCTATTTAATGTTATAACTTTTAGCAAGTTATTGTCTTAAAAATACATACACATAAACACATATAATATATGGACATATTATGTATCTTTATTTACATAATCAATTACTTGTAATCGACCATCACTTAGTTCACATCTCTAACTCATAAATCACATTTAGCACATTATAGATAAACTTTGAACTATTTATTCTTTTCGTTGATCTAATAGCTTTCGACGAGATTCGATACAAGGCTTTGGAAAACTAATAAAGTTAAATAAATTCTCCAAAAATGATTTACTGTACATATGGCTCCCACATATTCCATGACATTAATACTTTTTGCTCCATTCTTTATTGATAAAATGTTATACATGTTAATTAAAATCGTTATACTGATAGTTCACTTTCAGTTTATAACTATTAAAACTTTACTACTAATACTAAATTAGTAAATTTCATTGAAAATATTGTATTCACGTTATAAACACACATAAAGTGCACGAACAAATTGACAGACGTTGACGCATGCGCATAATTTTTTTTTCAATTATGTAAAGGTCTATTAATAACACTATTCAGCTAAGAACAGTCACCGGCGAGTTCATGTCAATACAGGGCGAGGCAGATGTAGCGCTACAGATAGGGGACAACAGAATCTGGCATAGGGTCCTAGTAACGGATATTGAGGATAATTTTATACTGGGTATGGACCTAATCAGTCAACATGGGTTCATGTTCGACCCAAGATATGACCTCAGGATTTTTAACAATAAATTTGTTTTGACACGACCCGTCAATAATAACACTAGAAGCTGTTTTGGAATGGTAGAGTCTGGACAGATGGCACATGATTACTTGCTGGGACGGTCTGTAGCTCACTTTAGACAAGACCTACCTATTAAGTTACTAAATATGTCAAACAACCATACTTGAATTGCTAATGCTGCAGGAATAGCTTGTTTTGAACAGTAGACACCATCATCAATTGCGAAGAAGGTTACCAGACTTCAATGAAGAAGGTATGTCCCAGTAAAAAGTTTATGGAACAGTTTGCTGGCCAATTGACACACCTTACCCCACAAGAACAATATAAGGTAGCATGGCCTTAATCTTAAATCACAGGCAAAGTTTTTAGTAGTCAAGATGTACTACCAGGTGTACAAACATAACTTAGCACAGAGACATTTCACATGCAGAAATAATTATGTACATTCATTCAGGTCATTAAGAAGTATAATTAATCCAAAGATTAACAAAATCCAAAATCTGACATTATTTTCATTGCCCGCTTTACGTCAAATGCCTCAAGGCTAAACGCGTAAGAATACCACCCGAGGCAACAATAGGCAGTCGATGAAAATATCGAGTCCAAAACGGAGTAATTGAGCTCACTATCAGTCCATGGTCTGTTCACGTTGTTTTAGATAAAAAGGATGTAACCACCCGATTTTGCGTGAAATATATGAAACTGAATGACGTAACGAAGAAAGACAGTTGTTATCCACTCCCCCGAATGGACGACACTCTTACCACCCTAGCAGGGTCTCGTTGATTCTCCACCCTAGACATGAAGAGATGATATTGGCAAGTTGTATTCCAAGAAAGCAACAGAGAAATGATTTTTTTTTCCACCAGTAAAGGGCTGTTTCAATTCAGAGTACGTATTGAGCTGCTGGAGATGGAGAATAGTATACCTTGACATCTTGGCCATGTCTCGATGACCGTTTGAAGAACCTCGGAGAAGTATTTTCTAGAATTAAGAAAGCCAACCTGATACTGAACTCTAAGAAGTGTTCTATGTTCCAAAGAGATACAGTTTTTGAGCCATGTCGTTACAGAGTCGGGAATCCGGAGTAACGAGGACAAGATAGTAGCTATCCATGATTGGTCGGTTCCGAGACACAAACATGAACTATGAACCTTTTTGAACCAAAAATAGACCTTCCGTTGGAATCAGTATTGTGAAATAGCATTTAGACAATTAAAAGTGGTATGATGATAATGAACATCGGCTTGGGGGTACGTCCTATCCGAAGTGTGAGATGGTGATGAGCGAGTGATTAGTACTACAGCCGTGCATTTTCAAAACGAGAAAAGAAAAAGATTTTTTCGAAGCATCAAAGACAAATATTTACACGGCATGGGATAAAATTAAAACAACGATGCTGAGCAGAGCGGAACAAATAATAGACAAAAAGGAACATACTGCAAAAAATGGATGATCCTAGAATTCTTAAACCTAAAAGAACAAAAGCGTAAATCTAAGAACAACCCACAAAAATAGAAACAGCTCAAAAAGCAAGTACAAGGCCACGTAGACAGAAGGATGGTGGAAAACTGCTGTGAAATGGAAGAACTGAAGAATAAACATGATTATTTCAATCTACATAAAAAATGAAGGAATTAACTGGAAACAAGAAAAGGAATTCCAATAATCACGAGAAACACCCAAGGAGAGCCAGTTGACAGAAGATGGTAAAAAATAGACTGGGGAAATTACATCAAACATCTCTTCGTGGCAGAACGAGAACGTAAAAGAAGACAGTAGACCGAAGAACTATGTATTTTCAAATCAGAAGTGGAATATTCCTGTACAAAATCATACAGCTCGGTTTTCTGCCTTTTCTGTGGGCAAGTTATACATTTAAGCTGTCTTGAAAGAAACTTTAAAAATCATAGAATAATTCATAAAAATACTATTATTTGTTGTATAGCACCCGACCAAATTTCAACGAATAATGTTGAAAATGAAACAAGTATAGGAAAATTAAAGTTTTTATTAAGAAAAGTTCTATCGGAAAATGAAAATACTGTCGAAAAAATTAAGAACATGGACAAAATTATTTATGAACTTAAGAATAAAATAAGAAATGAACCTGATGTAACTAGCTGTATTGAGGGCATCTCGGTAGAAAGTAAATCTTTTGATATTTGCTTAAAAGAAAAACTAAAGGATAAGGATGATTTAATTTTTGAAATAAAAGATAAAAAAAGATATACTCCAAAAACATATTGAACAATTAAATGAAAATATTAAGTTGTTAAAAGAAAAAGCCAATTTGCATGGCAATCCATTGGATGTAATGACATACTCTCACGTAATTAAACAAGGTGTTAAGATGAATGAAGACGTAAATATACCGGCTGTCATAGTACAACGTAGTGAATCGAAGAATGTTGACAACATACATAACAAAACCAAACAACTGTTAGCGATCAGTAAGAATATTCAAATTAAGAAAATAATAAGATCTAAAGATAAAGTTATTATAAAATGTATCAAAGCTAGTGATGTCAAGTTGACTAATGATCTTTTGAATCGATTAGACGCGTCAGAGGCTACTGCACAAACAGAGAAAAAATGGAATCCAACACTAAAAATTATAGATATAGATAATGCTCTAGGTAATAAAGATCTTGAAATTATCAATAGAGATATAGTAGAACGTAATGAACTAACAGATCTAAATGATTATCTGAAAATTATTCTCTAATAGAATAATGACACTATGGAATAACTCTGGGTCTTTAAAGGTATAGTTTAATAATCTAAGACAATGATTGTTGGAGGTGATATTAATATAAATCTACTAAATTTAATTTCACAGACAGAAATTTTTTTGGACACTAGATGTTTTTAGTTTGAAACAAATTATTGATCAATTGACTAGGATAACCCACTGTTCTTAGTCTTTACTTGGGATTATTATGAATCTCTCAGAAATTTAACTTCTAATGCAATTTTCAAGCCGAAAAAAGGCAGTTTTGTATTAATAACTACAAACAAAAAGTTACATGAAAAAAATTAAGAGAACTAAATGTCTGTAGAAAAATATCTAATGTTACAGTGCCTCCAGAGATTGCAAATAAGCCAAATCAAATTAATGACCATTTTCTACACATATTACCAAATAATAATTTGCCAGATCAAGACTTAATTGAGTTTTATAAAAATAACCATAAAGAAGGTTTTTCTTCACACTTTAAGTTTACTTCTATTACTCAGAATATTGCTTATAAATTTCTGCTTGAAATTATTTGACTTATTTTAACTCATATTGTAAACAGTTGTTTTCTGAGTCAATAATTTCCTGATTCATGGAATATTTCCTCGTCCAAAGAAAAAACAGATTTCTAACATGGATGACCAGAGGCCTATTTTAATTCTACCACTTTTGTCTAAAGTCGTGGAAAAAATTATGAAATTTCAAATGAATACAATCAATACAATATTTTACCTTCCACTCAATCTGGATTTAGAAGTGGATATTGTTGCACCACTGCTCTGTTGGACATTACTGATTAAGTTTTTTCGAAATATAGATAGTGGTAAAACAACTGCCCTCATTTTGTTAGATTACTCATAAGCTTTTGATACTATAAATCATGAGATATTATTAGCTATTTTACACTATTGTGGCTTCGCTTCAAATGCTACAGATTTGTTGTGCAGTTATCTTCAAAATAGGAGACAGTTTGTTGAAACTGATGTAGGTTACTGTAATGCTAAATTGATAGTTAGAGGTGTTCCACAAGGTTCTATTTTGGGCCCACTTTTATTTAGTATTTATTCATCTAATATTATTCTTTCATTACAAAAACCTACTTGTATGCAGATGATACTCAAATATCAACCTCTTTCGATCATTTTGATTTTCGAATAGCCCAAGATATAATAAATGCTGATTGTAATAGATTAGCTGTTGAATCAAAATGCCATGAATTAATTATTAATGCTTCTCAGTCTTACGTATTATTTTTTGATAAATACCGACATATAAATTGAAGAGGAAATGTGCCTTAACAATAATGACATTACTTGCGTTAGGGGTGTTCGAAATTTAGGATTAGAGTCTGATACTTACCTCAGATTTAAAAACCATATAAATAAATGTATAAAGAAGGCACACGGCAACCTCAAAATGTTGTATCCATTTCGTCAAATCCTCCCTATAAAAACAAAACTATTGTTGACAGACACTCTAGTTTTAAGACAATTTTAACTACTGTGACAGTGTATATGGTTCTTGTCTAGAGAAGTCTGATGAATTTAGAATTCAAAAAATTCAGAATACATGTCTAAGATATGTCTATTAGAAAATATGATAGACTATCCCATAAGTTAAAAGAGGCAAATTGGCTTCAGATGAGGAATAGGCGTGAACTGCAGTCAGTGACATTATTTAAAGTTATTACTCGACAATCACCACCATATCTTTTTAATAAAATTACTTTCAGAACTGACATTCATAACATTAATTTCTCCGACATCGGGGTCTAATATTTCCACCAATCCATCGCACCATAACTTTCGAGATATCTTTCACGTTTCAGATTTATAAATTATACAACTGTCTTCCTAAATTTATTAAGGATCTTAAACTATCATCATTTAAGAAAAAATGTAGATTTTTTAAAGCAATTATTTATAATATGAATGGTGTTCTTTGTGGCAGTAAAGAGGTACAATGTACTTGTTATTTAATAATATTGTGAATTTGTTTTTTTCTTTTATATGTGTATATTGTGATCTATGAAGCGTCTCTAATTTTTACTTTATTTGTATTTTATTTCTGTTTTCATTTTATTTTACTTATACATAACACATTATATTTCAAAAAAAATTTAAATAATGTGCGTAATAAACTCATATCACTATTTGTACGTATTGTGATCTATTAAACATCTGTAATGACTATGAGTGATAGGGTGTCCACATTGTATCAGTTTTTATTGTTTTGGTGCTCTAATTTTGCATTTAATTTTTGGTATTTTTTTGTTTTTATAGCTTCTCTTTTTATTATATATACACATTGTATATATTTTTTAATGTGCAAAATAAACTATTATTATCCCCTCGACATGACCATACAGTGAATAGCAGCACACACCCCCTAAGGCACGCATAGCGTACCTTTACTATGCGTGTCTTTAGGGGAAAATTCACTAAACCCCAGATATCCTAGGTATCAAAAGGGTTTAGCACTGTGGGAGCCTTGCCAGGTTATCGGGCCCGTGGTTGGAGTCGTGGCAGTTTTCCATGAATTTTCTGATGGTCCGGGCTGTTTCTAACAGAACGGCTTTTTGCATTAATTGGTTCGTCCAGACCGAGATATATTAAATTATTTAGTAGAAGTTTTGGGACTACTCCTGTTATTGACATAACAATTGGTACAGTTCGTGTTATTCATGTGCCACTGAGTCTTTATTTGAAATTCGAAATCTCTATATTTGCTTATTTTCTCAGCCTGCTTGATATTTATATTATTGTTGTTAGGAATTGCTATGTCAATTAAAGTTGTTTTCCGAGAGTTTATCTACCAAAACTATATCTAGTCTATTGTGAGCCACAGTCCGATCGGTCAGTATCGTGCGGTCCCAGTACAGCTTGTAGTTGCTATTTTCTAAAACAGATTGTGGTTTGTATACATAGTATGGCACTATTATCGACTGTAACAGTTCAAGTTTCAGTGCTAGTACCTGGTGCAGTATTTTTGCCACAGCATCGTGTCGTTCTTTGTATTCCATTGCAGCAAACGCTTGAAAACCTCCTGTGATATGCTGGATAGATTTAGATCGGTCTGTCTTGTCTGTCTGTCGTTGTTAATAGAAGAGTCTTTAACGATGTACTGCAGGTAGTTCTTAGGTGGAATTACTTGATCTTGGATTGCCAATATAAAGCTTTCCGTTTCAGGAAACTTATGACTAGAGATCAACCAGTAGTTCGACGCTGAACAGTCGACATAATTTTAGTTGACGTCATTAATATGTCTTCCATGAAGGGGCTTCTCTTTCCATTTGAGCAGTTTGTGATCAGTTTATTGGTGGAGCAATTGGACTTGAGAGAACAAGTCAATCGCAGGGGTGTTGAGGCATCAACTTGGCATATTACTCTGTGTAGATCAGAAAATTCTGTGAGCTTCTGGAAGTGACTACGCAAATTAGAAATTTGTTGATCTAGTAGTTTGCTTATATTGGCCAATCCTTTTCCTCCTTCAAACCGTGGCAAAGTTGTATGTTCCACACAGCTCTTTGGATAGTGATTTTGAGCTTTTCTTAGTAGAACTTTCTGTTGTAACTGTTCAATGTCAGTCTTGCATCAATTAACTATACCGAAAGAGTAACTAAGCACTGAAGAAGCGTAGGTGTTATTATCCTGACACAGATTTTTAATATCAAGTTTGGTTATAAAATTCTGTTGTTAGGTCCTTTTTCATGGTGGAGTGATCAATGCGTTTTGCCTTTTGTTTTTGCTTTTTGTTTTTATTCCAAGGTATTTATAAGTATAACCTTCAGCCATAGATTCAATTGACGTGCCATCTCCCATTTCGTAGTGCCCCTGTATTTTGCCTTTAACTATATTAATAATTCAGCATTTGTCTAGGCCAAATTGCATATGGATGTCACTAGAGAACTCTTCTACATTTCAAGCATATCATGGAGCTGTTGTTTCGTAGCTGCCATCTACTTTGTTGTACATTTTTGTGTTTGAGATTGAACCCAAAGCTAGTCGAGTTCAGTTTGTTTGAGAGAGGGTTCATGGCAAGGCAGAACCACAGCGGGCTAGGAGTGTCTCCCTGGAACATACCTCTTGTGATTGGAATGGGGTCAGTTTGTATCGAACAGTCGGCTTCATTCAGTAATATTTTGGTTTGCCAGGTGGATATGGCATATTCTAAAAAGTTAATAATACAATTATTCACTTATAGAGTTTCAGTGTCTTAATGAGCCAATCATGTGGAACTGAATCAAAGGCCTTTTTGTAGTCAACATTTGCCATGTAGAGATTTCGTCGTTTGACGTGGGCTTGATTGCAGACAACGGAATCAATTATCAGTTGTTCTTTGCACCCCATCGAGTTTTTCGCGCATCCCTTTTGTTGTTGAGTAATTGTTGTTCAGCTCACAATGTCTGAAAATGTGATGATTAATGCACAATGTTATAAGTTTGTATAAGGTTGGGAGGTAGGTTGTTTTTTGGTAAGAGGTATGTAGCACCATGTGTAAGGAAACTAGGCATCTTGTGTGGATGGGTAATTATGTCATTTATAAGGGTTGTTAGTGTTTTGTGGGTTGTGTACAATCTGGTTCTGGTGATTTACAGTTATGGAGGTGCTTCATTATGTTGGAAGTGTCTTCCGTTGTAAATGGTTCGTGTTGCATGGCATTGCAGTTCTGAAATGCAGCCTCCTCCTCATTAATCCAGCTAGCTCTGGAGTTATGGAAATTGTTGTGGAAAGCTGTGTTTTCCAGAATTCCTCGATGTCCGTTTTACTCGGGGTAGCTAGGGCCGTCATTTTTATTGATGTTGCTAAGTTTTCTCTAAAACCCTGTTTCTGATTGCCGGAATAGTATGGTGTCTAGTTTCCGCTGGTTACTGGTTTTGTACCTTCTCAATCGACTTGTGTAGTCGGCAAGCTTTTGTCATAGACTGTCCAGACACTGCTAAGATGTGATATTTTCTCCATCCCACTGAGAGTGTATTCGGTTATTGTTCATGATAGTATTTACAAGTCTTTCTATTCTGTTGTTCCTGACCCCTCGTTGGTACTCGGTCAGTCTTCCAACGTCTTTCCGAAGAGAATTGATTTTCCCTTCAAGCCTTCTTTGCCAAGGTGGTATTCAAGGTGTTTGTCTAAATTGGGGAGGGTCTTGCTTTGGTCTTATTGCGACCCCAATTGTTCTACAGATGGAAGTTGCAGCACAGTATATGATTGCGTGTAGCGACTCTAACGTATTAGCATCTAAAACATAGTTTGGTAAGATAAATTTGTTCATAGCCTGCAAGACGATACCCAGTTTTTTAGATCTTAGTTTGGGAAGAGCTGGTCTAGTCAGTGGATCAATTCCACTGTACTCTATGAGACCTCCTTTCATTGTGATGGTCATGTTGTTGCTGTGACTGTATTTGTGATTGTTGTTGTGGTTCCGTTTCCGGGGCTGTAACTCTTTGGAGGACAGGGGCCCGCCTCCTCAGCACCCCTGCCATCGACGTCCCGCGTGCTGTCATGTCCAGCGCCGGCCCCAGGCATGCCCTGGCGATCTCCAGGCTCTTTTTCCGTGGCATTTGCTCCGTAGCTCCCTCCACTTTTATGGGTGAAGTCACCAATTGACCCTGGTGACCCAGCTAACTCGGATCCGTGGGGTCTTCACTTCACAAATGAAATGATTAAACCAGACCATCCCGTGCGGCTTGTGGGAAAGGATGGAACGCTAGGTAGTAGGTCAGCTGCCCCTTTGTTGGCCTCATACTGACAGGCGGTAGATGCCATGGTGCTATTCTAACCCGGCCACTACACGGGAAGTATTATTATTATTTGCTAACACAGTACTGCTACAAAAATGCAGCCATTTACTTCGAGAAGGCTTTTGACAAAGTTGAACATGATAAACTCATAGAGAATTTAAAGAGTATCAACTTGGACCCAAGCGATATACGACCAAAAAACATCTACTACAACAAGACGGCAGTAGTGTAATATTTCAGTAAGCACTGGAGGAGAGACGTGAGAGAGTAAACAGTGGAGGTATATTAATCAGCAACCTAAGATTCGCCTATGATAATGCTATAATGGCTGAAAGCATAGAAGTAGGATTTATCATACTAGAAAATGTGCAAAAAAAACAGATATCTTGGTTCCATCATAAATGGATAAAGAAATTAAGAGCAGAACAGAAATTGCTAGAAAGGCATTTTTCAAGTATCGCTAAATGTTTATGAACAGAAATCTAAACCTCCACATCAGAATAAGGTTTATAGAATGTTATGTGTGGTCAGTTTTGCTATACAGTGTGGACACTCGGACCTTGAAAAAAAATCGAATCATTCGAGATTTGGCTCTACAGACGCAACCTGAAAATACCCTGGACTGACAATCACAAACGACGCAGTAATAAGACGCATCGGTCGGAAAAGAAAACTCCTGACAATCATCAAGATAAGAAAAACATCGTATATAGGACCTACTGTTACAAACTATAAGGCAGGGAAGAGTAGAGGGGAAGAACGGTATCGACAGAAAGACAAAATCCTGGTTCCGAAACATAAGGGAATGGATAAATCTCAAAATTGAAGAACTGTTCCACATGGCAAAGGACAGAGACGCATTTAGAAATATGGTTGCCAACCTTTAGTGAGAAGACAACATGCAAAGAAGAATGTCCCCAGGAAAGAACTTCTTCAAATATCTTTATGGTCGCTATTTCCTAATCAAAATCGATCATGCCGCACTCAAGTGGACACTGGAGAGATAACTGCTCAGGTGCATGGAGAAATTACAGTAATATGATTGCAACGTTGAACACGGCTCTGACTGGTTACTTAATACTGCCCATGCCTTGTCAATACCCTGTAGAGCAGATTGCGGACGTTACCTGAAGCTGGAACAGTGAGAGGGTATCTCCTCCATCTGACAAATTCGTGTGCAGATGAATGAATACTGGACAATGGAACAATGTATCCAGGATCAAATGGTCGACTCAGACATTAAATCAATCCTTTTACTTAGGAAGAGAGGGGCACCTAGGACATGATGGAGTGAGGTAGCCAGATACTAGGGCATCCTGTAGTCATTGTGAGCCCAATGAAAGTCCTTAGGGGTAGAGAATGTTGAAGAGAATTTGGGAAAGTAAGGACAGCAGAGAAACTTCCAACTGGTAGTCTGAAAGAAGAAACTACCTGCTGTCTTGTTCAAAGTACTTAATGGGATTACTAATCATTTGGGCATGAATTTGAATCCAACATATTTCAGGTCTGTCTGATGCTGGGCATCAAGAAAACGAAAACCACACTCTTGCATTCACAATTGGGCTGAATGGTGGCATGATTTAACAGAACCTTGAAACAATATCTATCAATAGTCATCAGCAGTAATCAAAAGTAATAGTGATGAGCATATTCCCCTATTCCTGTTGGCCTGTCGCTCAGTCATTCACAACAGGACAGGACTGACACCAGCCAACATACTATTTGGAAAGAAGCTCAGATTATCAATGATTTGGATTTGGCTCATTAGAAAACCCATCCCTTGAAGTTGACAATTTTGCCGATCTACTCAGACGAAGCATGCTGACCATACATGAATTAGCACTAACCCAGATGCTGGCAACCAGTAATTAGATGAAAACAAGTTACAATATCAAATCAAATTCCATTATCTTCCAATAGACACTGGGGGAGATAATGCCAGGCTATACCACCCCCAGAGAAGTAAGGGCAAGTATCTGTGAAGTTCATACCAGCTTGGGATGGGCCATATGAAGTAGTTTTAGATTAACAATATGAAGGTGGTTGATTTGGATCAACTGACTTCCTATCACAGAGAGTGTTAAAACATTTAATTTTTACTAATAAAGGAATTCTGTAGAAAATAATCATTGACCAAACCATTCCAACTAAGCATGCCACAAGGAGTATTTCCTGAACATATATGGGGTCTGGAGTTCTCATAATGAGGATACTGGTTCAACATTCTACTTAATATGCTACTATAATAATATATGACTGATAGACAACATAGAATTGCTTGCATAAAAACAAGCATAAATATGTTGTTATTAAAAAGATAAAGACAAAGTCTGTATGCTCAAGAAATTTATTCCATGTTCTTATGTATTATCCAAATTTACTCTATAAATTACCAGAAATTATGTACTTCAGCTTCATGATTATTTGGTCTAACTTTTCAGTAGAAAATTTGCTTAGTCTTTTGATAGCAAGGTGTGAATATATGAAAGATTAACTTCCACTTCAAGCATGGTTATTCCCAAATAAAATGTCAATATAAACTAAGTAGCTACAAAAATCCTTTAGAGAGCAATAATTTAAAAAAGTTTTTTAAAGGATACTATCTAGCTAAAAGCTCTTGTTTTTCTTCAGGAGTCATGACTACATGTTCAGGAACCAATTCGTGTTCTGTTATATTTATAAGTAATTCTGACTCCAAGAACTGTTCCAGAATATATTTTGGAGCCATGTCCACCAGAGACTGCTTGGCAGCAGGTGTCATTCCTGCCTGCACAACAATTATAGCTCTGTGAATGTTTTCATCTTGCATTCGAGAACAGTATGTTTTAATTGGCCTAATACCTATTTTGGGCTCATCAGGAAAAAACACAAACATTTGGTCAGTGGGATCATCATTGTGTGCTACCAACACAATTAAGTCACTTCTTGAAGGTCTCTTCTCACTGAAAATAGTTAAATATGAATTCATATGGCAAAACTCAGATAAAATTCAACCTTGGCTTATCCCCAAATTGTTCTTTGAATTGTTCTAAGGTTTGATCCAACTCGTCTTGAGTTACTAAATATCCTCTATCATGACAAAGCTGAAATAAAAATAATAAAACCAGGAAAAGAAAGATTGAAAAGTTCTTACTTGCATGACAGTTTTACGAATTCTCCACAACTTATAGGTTTCTGCTTCATCATCCATTATGAGGTTATACTTATTTTAAATAAGACAATTTTTTATAATTATTTCAAAGTATTCAATAGTTGTAGTATAATGCACGTATAATTGTAGTCATGTAGTCACAAACACAGATCCATAGAACAATGATTTAAATAGAAGGGAAGCTCTTATGGGAGACACGAGAACACTAAAAAGCTTTTCCCTGCATCCGTATGAGGACGCTGATATCGGAGTTTGTGTAATTTCTTTACAGTTTTCTTTAACATAAATTTTAGCAAGATAACTCACCAAAGTTGATTGTCGTTATTAATTTATTAACCTTAAAAATATGGCGTTTGTTGTCACAAAGCTGAAAACACTGAAAACAGTGTTGTTGGTGTTGTTTTCAAAATTATTTGACTGTTGAGTAATGAATACTGAAATCAGGAACTTATTCCAAAACAAAGAAAACATATTTAAGATATTCTTTGAAGGTTTGAATCGAACAGTTTAACGAAAATGACAGTGTAAAAAACATTACTAATACTGGCGTAGATAAGTATATTATGATAAATACCAAAACAGGTTTATCATCCAGTGCTTTCCTTTTTTTATACCAGATAATTGATCATTTGTTTCATATGCCCCATGGAGTAGTGGCATTGAAGTAACTTACTAAAGAACTTCAAGTGGTTCAAAAAAATAGTAAAATTGATTTTCATTGAAGACTTATAACTATGATTCTGTCCTCATTTTGACTATTGTAAACCCACAGATGTTCATGTTATCAACAATGAAGTAAACAAATTAAGTTCAATATTTTACAGAAATGTTAGCATTGCTGAAATAAAAATTTGGTTGGGGTATGTTAGCATTAACTACATTTGGGACATTGTATTTTTAATATGTATTTTTTCAGACACAAATGACAACAGGGTCTGACCTAGACCCCAAAATGTTTGGAATATATAGCAATTTTTTGTAACTTGTGGTGTTATTTCGCAAGAAGTACTTAAACACCAAGGATAAAGACAAATTATTTGTTCAAGCAACAGGAACAATTTTATGGCTAAACATTCCCCCAGTTATAATTACAAATAAGATGTTTGTAAAGAAAGTTTAGACAATTTAAAACATTTTTTAACTTGACAGTATGCTCCAACTATCAGAACTACTTGTGAAACTTCAATATCAGCCCCATTACCTTCCAACTTGTTACGACAGAGTGCTAAAATTGCTAAATGTACAATTGTTTATATGAGTGGGTACATCCAGAAGTTATTAAAAAATATTATCATAATTGTAATGATTGTTTACAAATTGTAATGATTGTTTACAAATTGTAAACTCTAATTTAGAATCAGAAGATTGTGAATTCATTGATGCTAGGAAGTATCCAAGAGGACATTGGCAAGTACCAAATACATCTTTAAATTTTTTAATAACACATTGTTTATCCTTATATTTATTAATTCCAAGATTGTGTAGCAAGCAGAACATTTCTCAAGTGTTGGAACAAATGTTACAACACAATTATTTATTTAATCCTTTGAATTGTTTGCAACCACACAATCTTTGTAATACGCTATGCCAACTCCTAGTTAAATGTAGTTTGTTTTGGTGGTGTAGAAGTGTAAATAATATTGCCAAGGGTAGAGACAACAAATTTTCTAAATATTTAGCTTTAAAACCAAATATAGTTGATCCTATAAAAGTCCATGCATATAGAAAAATTCAGTCAAAATAAAAGTTTAAAAACTGTTAAGCAATTTTCACATCTTTAAATGTTTTTTTACAAACTGTACCTTAGGAAAAAAATTTATTTATATTTCATGATCTAAAATATAAAATGAATTTACAATATTTTATAACTGTAAATTTCACACTTAACTATGTGAATATGGATTCAATATTACTAATTGTTTTTTTTTAACAAATATCATGCTGTGGTGTGTAGATAACACTCATATATTAATTGTGTTCTGTTTTGTATATCTAAGTAATGAACATGTTTTTATCTAAAATATTTTATAAATTTCTGTATTTATTTTTGTTAATACACTTATTATTTCAATATGTTTTAATTGTTTTATTGAAAGTGTGCATACATATATTTAAGAGCAAAAATAATGCTAATCTCATGCTGAAAGTATGCTTACTTAAGTTGTTTGGGGCTATATATGTACAAGGTGTTCTGGATGTTTCTTTACAGCTGATATCTTGTTTTTTAGTAAAGATAGGAACAATTTCATAAAATCATTGTTGACGAGAACATGTTATCCTTAAAAAACTGTA
Organism: Octodonta nipae; assembly: GCA_034190945.1. Taxonomy (NCBI): domain Eukaryota; kingdom Metazoa; phylum Arthropoda; class Insecta; order Coleoptera; family Chrysomelidae; genus Octodonta; species Octodonta nipae. Next base: position 84,385,733 of record CM067217.1, on the reverse strand, counting down.
ATCAAAAACTTGCACCAATACATTCAACTTTTTTTTTCAAATTTTGTCCGTTTTTGTTACATTTATAAAACATAATTTGTTCTCATTAACATTATTTTTAGAAAATGTTCCTACCATTACTAAAAAAACAATGTATCAGCTGTAAAGAAACATCTGGAACACCTCGTATATATTTGAATAATTTAGTGTCATATTTCCTGCTAGATGTCAGCACCTGTAAGATTGAGAAGATTAGTTCAACTATTGACTGATAGAGGGCGCTGATTACAGCTAAAACTTTTCCCTGCATCCGTACGGTACGCTGAAAACTGTGTTCCAAATCGAAACACGTGTTTCCCTTCTATACAGTTCATTTTTCTATGCACAGATCATACAATGTCACAAATTACCATCCCTGTTTTCCAATTACGACGTTATAAACATGTTATAACTTAGATCATGAAAGTAAATGCTCTAAGTGTTATAAACAAACATAAAGTGCACGAAAAAAATTGACAGGCGTTGACGTAGGCGCATAAATTTTTTTCGAATATGTATGAAAAGGCCTATTACGACCTTAGAGCATTTACTTTCTAGAGATAGCCTGCAGTGCACAAATGTCGTGGTAAGACTAAGGGTACGGTCAGAGTAGCACCGGTATCGGCCGAATTTTTAACTCTGCCGTACACTGCCGAAGTCGGTCAAAAATCAAAACAGTGTTATGCTACGGTCAGAGTAGCTCCGGTATCAGTAGAATTTTTAACTCTGCCGTACACTGCCGAACTCGGTCAAAAATCAAAACAGTGCTACTGGATAGAGGTGGTCACAGTAGCACCGATATACACTGCCGTATCTGCCGACGATCGGACGAAAACAAATAATTTTGTTTTTTTCGGCCGTGCACGCCAGTCTAGTATTGGATGGTTGGAATTTCTTTAACATTTTTAGTTCACAGTAGTATTAAATTTAAGAAAATCAATATGGTTGATGCCGAAAAATTAATTACATTTGTTTTTGAAAGGAAAGCATTGTGGGATACACGAGATAAGAGTTATCATAACAGAGACGTATCTAGGAAAAAGTGGGATGAAATTGCTACAGAATTGGGATGTACAAGTAAGTGAAAAGTTAATTGCTAGCAATATATTTTATTGTCTGCTAATAACCATATATTTTGATATATTTGTTTTGTATTAGTAATTTAATTACATCCACAAGCGTTCACTGAAAGGGAACTGCCCCTGAATTACTGAAATATTCTTTAAAGTTGTCTCGAATAACGTATGCTTGCTGCCTAGCCCGATTATAACGCCGTAAATTAATGTTGCCATCAGTACTAACATTTTGAAATGTAAGAGATTCCGCTAAAACTGTTTCGTCGAATCCTTCCTTATCAATTACAATATTATGTAATAAACATACTGTTTTTACTATTTTATTAACATGAGCAGGACTTATTTGAAGTTCAGTTTTCAAGCATCTCCATTTTGAGACCAATATTCCAAATGCACACTCAACAGTACGTCTGGCCCGGCTCAAGCGATAATTAAATATTTCTCTTTGTCGGCATATTCTCTCATCAGTGGGGTACGGTCTCATTAGATATTCCTTGAGAGGATATCCTTGATCACCAATTAAAACATACGGTAATGTGATATCTGAATTTGTCATTTTTCGTGGGAGTGGTAAGCGCAATGTACCCACTTCTAATTGTCTAAATATATTGGAATTTGTTAAAACATTACTATCGGTCTGTCGTCCATAGGCTCCGATATCGATAGTCATAAATTTGTATTTTGCATCGACTATTGCTTGAAAATTAATCGAAAAGTAATTCTTGTAGTTGTAGAACTGCGAGCCGGAGCTTTTTGGGCATTTGATACGGACATGTTTACCGTCAATAGCCCCTACACAGTTAGGCTAATTCCAAATATTTTCGAACTCTGGTGAACTTCTCATCAAGATATCTGTTGTTAAAACTGGCATATGTTGACATACAAATTTATCACAAATGGCATCACAAGTTTCATAGACTATGTCAGAGATTGTATTATGTGCAATGCGTGTTGAGAACGCCAGTGACCTGAACGCAATACCCGTTGAAAAAAACCTATAAAACAAATTAAATTTAGATTGACAAAGAACATATTTCATACTGTTCAGAGGCAAAAATCATATTCTACGCTTCTTTCTATTTCAGGTCAAGTAGTAAAAACGAAATGGCAGAACTTGAGAGACATGTTTCGTAAAGAATATATTAAAACCACAAAGCTAACCACCGGGGATGGAGCAAAAAGTATGAACAATTGGAAGATTTATGAATACCTTACTTTTTTGTCAGACGTATTTGCACCAAGGCAAATGGAAAGTAATATACAGCCATCTGAAGGCAACGATCAACAAATAAGACGCCTGCCAATAACCCTGGGAACTGTGGCAACAATGAATTGCAATCAGCAGCAATAGAAAATACAAATTCAAATTAAGCAGTTGGAAATGAAAATTCATCAACTAATCTAAACAGAGTCCAAAGTACGCGAAAAACAAATACTACAAGAAACCATGCCATTTACCAACTACTGTCCATAGAACAGAAAAAATTACATTTTCAACAGGTACAAAGTAAAAAGAATAAGTTATCTGTAAATTAAGACGAAGATTATCATTTTTTAATGAGTTTGCTGCCTCATCTTCAGGATGTTCCAAAAAAAGAAAATTATCTGTGCGATTGAAATTACAACAAGTTTTAATGAACGATATAGCTGAAAATGAACAATCAACTGCATATGATATAGATCTTCATCATCGTTGAGTTCGAGGTCTTATGATGCGATTCATGATGCTTCTCCACCACTCACTGTCCTTCAGCAACCATCTCGTTCACCAACTTATACTGCGCCACTGCCAATAATTGCTTCATATTTATCAGATAGTAGATGTCATGAAGCCTCAAGTGTATACAATAATCTTAATGAATTTATTAATTTTAAATAAATATTGTTCTTGAATGTGTTATCTTTCTTACCTTAAAGTTACGGATAGTCTTTCTTCAGGTGATATGCATTTCCGGAAATTAGATTGCTTTTCTATAGAGTCTCTAATTTCATTTAATATATAGTAAAACGTATCTGATGCTATTCTGTGGTATTCAAAAAACTTAACAGGTTGCTCTAGCAGCCGCGGGAAAAGGGTGTGAAATTCGCCATGTTGGGTTCTTTCTTTGTAAATAGGATTTATCCAGCAATCTTTTTCGTCTCCGAACAATAATAGTTTTAGCAAAGGAGTGGTTTCCAAGAAATAAACTTCCGAATCAAAATCCATTTTGTCTAATGACATGGTTTATCCGATTTTACTAGAAAACGGAATGAGTCTGACCACAACACTCGAACGAGCGTATTCGGCCGTATACGCCAGAGTAAAAATTCTGCCGATGCCGGAGCCACTCTGACTGCAGCCTAAGGAGTGAGAGGGCAAGAGGCTATTTCACTCTGTTGGGAGCTGCTTCCAATAAAGCATGTTGTTCATTGGCTGCGTCCACCGACCATCCACCCACTAAGTGAAATAGCCTCAACTGTCTCTATTGCCCTCTCTTTCTAGCGTTGCCATGATTTTATGCTTGACAGGCTATATCTAGATGGTAAATGATCTAAGATTACGACGCACAGGGAGGCACAGTCATTATTATTAGTATTATACGTTTATTACGTAGAGCACGTGAAGTAGCAAAATTCATGTAATAGCAATAGAAAGAGAGAGAGAATAAGCGGCCCGTTCCTGATTGGTCAGTGTCAGTGGTGACGCCCATGCACGGGTAATTATATAGGAATTGTCGGCTCTCTTAAGTTGGTGGAGATAAATCAATTTTTTGGAAAAATTCTTGGCTCATTCAATTGTTCTTCATTGTTCGATCAAAATTAACTTTTGTTCGTTATTCGTTTGTCTTGAAAAAAATGTTTAAAAAGTTGACCCTTAAATTGGCACCAACTTTAGATATTTGGCCTGTTTTTGTTTTTTATTAATAAATCAGAACTTTCTGTTCTTTGTTCGCTCAAAAATATTCTTTGTTCGACCTTACATATATTTTTAATTTATTGATGAACATTTGTTTATAAGGTAATATTTTTTTAATGCGCATGAGCAGTTAAAGCTACAAATTGAGGTATCTCATACTTTATGACAGGGGACGCACTTGGATTCATAACCTACAAACCGTATTTTGGTTTTTGTTTTGTGAATTTCCAAACCAAATAAGGTCTATGGGTGTGTTCAGCAGATACAAACTGTTGTTAACTTAGATCATTTATCATCTAGATATAGCCTGTCAAACATAAAATCGTGGCAATGCTAGAAAGAGAGGGCAATAGAGACAGTAAGAGGCTATTTCACTTAGTGGGTGGAAGCAGCTGCCAACTGAGTGAAATAGCCTCTTGCCCTCTCTATTGCCCTCTCTCTCCTTAGTCTTACCACGACATTTGTGCACTGCAGGCTATCTCTAGAAAGTAAATGCTCTAAGGTTGTTAACGTTTGCTTACGTTTCATGTTTTGTGCTGCAAACGTTAACAACAGTTTGTATCTGCTGAACGCACCCTATGCCAAATAAGGTTGAACAGTTAAACATAGGGTGAGTTCAGCAGATACAAACTGTTGTGAACGTTTGCTAACGTTTCATGTTTTGTGCGTTGACAACAGTTTGTATCTGCTGAACGCACCCATAGACAAGCAGTTGAACTCAACTTTTGTATTTTTAATTCCTATACGCTAGTAAAGTATCTTTGACAATAGGCATTTGCAGGGGGTGGTAACTCAGATAGGTAATGTTGGTCCAGCTGTCGGTGAACTGTAATGGTGTTTGATCGTAGCCCTCTTAACAAATTCTTCAAGTACTATTTTTGACAGTTAGCCCAAGTGACAGGACACAGACACAATGTGATCTTTTTTATCGGCCATTATCTTTATTGTATGATTAGGCTTGAATAAATGTTTTTGTCGGCCATTGCTTATGAGATTTATGTCTGTGAAAGCTAAAGCCATCAGCCATCAATCGCTCTCTATTTTTTCTAATTTGTGCTGGTATTTTGTATACAATTCGTTCTTGGTGTATTTATACATTGTTTTAAGGTACAGTATAATTTTTAACAATAAATATAATTTAGTGATTGTTGAATAAATCAACATTTTGATGTATTTGGTACTTTTTCCTCATATACTGACTTGTATTTCATTTATGGTTTCATTTAAGGTTATGAGAGAACTGCAGGAGACAGTTTTATAGACTTTGCTGAAGAAAAACAAGCTACATATTATGTGAGTGAACAGGCATGTAGCAGTACCAGGACATTTGAGGATGATCATTTGTATTGCACTAAGATGCAACCTGCAGTAGAGTCACAGAGTCAAGTACACAAGAGTAAGTATTTTTTAGTGGTTCTTGAATAAATCATAACATTTTGATGTATTTGACAGCATACCAAAAAAGAGTGGTGTAAGAACATCTTCAAATCCAAGTAGCCAGAACCTTAGAAAACAACTTTATAAGTAGAAGAGAATAGCCAGAAGAGCTAGCAAACTAAACACCAAAGATCGTTTACAGCTACTGCATCAGAAGCAATGTGACTTAAGGTATTTGAAAAATGTTAATAGTACAACCATAAATTTCTTTTTGAGTTAAATGAGGAATCAAAAGTTAAAACCGAAGGGAAGACACTTTTCATTAGATGATAAAATATTTGCATTATCACTGTATAAACAAAGTGCCAAAAGCTATAGATTTCTTTCAAAAGTTTTTAGTTTACCATCTCCTAAGAATCTCAGTAATCTTGTTAATATTGTTCCCTTCAAATGTGGCTAAAATGAACATATCTTTAAAAATTTAAATAAAATTGTTGAAAAATTAACATAAAAAGAGAAATATTGTATATTAATGTTTGATGAAGTATCTTTAAGTTGTGGCCTTACTTATAATTTCTCAAAAGATCATATGGTTGAAATTGTAGATTTTGGTAGTGGTGATCGACACATGCACTTCACAGACCATGCATTAGTTTTTACGTTGCAAGGCATTTATAGGAAATGGAAGCAACCAATTTGTTATTTTTTTTGTGAAAATAGTATCCCTACAGTCGATTTAGTAAGAATATTTGTACAGTTTTTGTTATGAATTATTTTAATGTATAAATAAATAGTGTCATTTTTAACTGTATTTGTTAATTTATCTTTTGTAAATAAATAAATATAATTTCAATATTAGTTTCATTTATTTTGATGGTACATTGTCTTCTAAATGTTATATTTATTATATTCTTGATTATTTTTGTGTTCTTGGGAAATAACGCCACAATTGAAACAAAAATTTGTATATTCAAGGAAAATTTGGTTTTTCCTTGAATATACAGATTTTTGTTTCGATTGTAGTGTTATTTCCCAAGAACACAAAAATAAATCGATGGTACAGCCTCCTATTGGTGACATTTGGGACTAGAAACTGCAGATTCCTTCTTTTAGTATGGTGATGATCTGTCAAATTCTACAAACGTCAAATTTAGTACTTGAAGAATTTGTTAAGATGCTTTTGATGCTAAACCTAACCTGTCATGGGACAAAATGCGACACATTTTTTAACATTGAGTTGCCCATCTATCTTTATTGTATGATCTGTGGGCATTTGCGCTATCTCGTGTTTTATTTGTGGAACCACAGGAGTCCGAACGTAATGTTAAATAAATGGTAGCATTTTAGGGGACAGAATGTTTTGCCGGTAGAGCGCGCCACTTTTTAGGAAGTACTCGTTTAAATCCTTATGCGGGTAATCTTGTTGATACTGACAGCCACCTGACAGCTCTGAAAATACATTAAATGCAGCAAACAATCAACGTTTATAGTTTTAAACAACACCTATTTATTTCAGTATTACAATGCTTGATAATAGGAAAGTAATTAATTGATTACAATCAAATATATTATTTATTAATCGTATTAGTTATAAATAAAAGACGTTTAACATTTAAATACCAAACAATTTAGATTTGACAAATACACTAGTGATACAATACAATATTTTTAACAACACTGATGTTTAATATTATTTTTAGGTTACTCACTTTCGGAACTTTGAATATACCCACTTTAGCCACATTTCCACTTGCCTTTCGCCTTTCTATTTTTTTATTAAAACTATTTTTAAACAATTACATTAATATCTTATACTTAGTTTTATAATTTTAATAATTTCGACATTCGACAGCGCGTATTTACGGTTGATAATAATAATAACATCGGTACGTCCTGAACATTTGCGCAGCTAGTGGCAGAAAAGAGAACTATGATCTGGGTTTAATATTGTATACCACGAATACTGCGGAAAAGCCTATACCGTTCGGACTCCTGGTATCTGGTATACTTCGTGTGTGGAACGCTGGTTCTGTCAAGGCCGTAATTTGTGTTTACTGTGTTATAGATTAAAATTTAGTTATCCCACAAAATGGAAAGAAACACATCAAACCGAAAGTGCGGTGTAGTTGATTTTGAAAATACATCAAGGAAAAATCAAAAATTATCATTCTACCGTTTTTCTGGATTTCTATAGCAATCGGAGAGGACAGAAAAAATGGATTACAGCAGTTCGTCATTAAGGGCAAATAAATTAAATTTCCAAGTTTTTCATTACTAAATACATAAAATTAATCACAATTGTTGTTCTGTTAACAACAAATAAGATTCAATAACTCTTGTAATCGGAAAAGTTAATCATGAAATATTTTTCTTTCAAAAATAAATTGAAATTTAAGGTTAACATAATTTTTAATTTTTTAATTAACATTTTCTTTTAGGAATAAAGAAAAAAGTAATTTTTTAGTTACAGGAGGGGTAAAAAGCCATGGCAACCAGGAACATATTCAAGGATTTGCTGTGCTCATTTCGATGAAGCAGAAAAATCAAACAATGTAGATACATAGCAAAGTTTACAATTCAACTATCTTTCCTATAATATCTCAATATTTATACTCTTTTAAATAAAAACACTTTTTATTCTCATTGTTTTTATTTTTTTTATGAGCGCTTCTTTATTATTAGTTATTACAAAAGCTATAAATAATATATAATCAATATTCATTTCTTTGTGAATTAACATGTATATTTGCATCTGTTGTTGCTTTGTTATCCTTGTCTCAACTTCAAAATTTTTATCTTGATCCATTAAAACTTCATCATCAGTGAAATCTACCAATAAATTATATATAATGAATAAAGTTAATTTGTTTTTTTCTTATATATATTTACTTACTATTGTTAATCTCAATTGGAGGTTCATCGACTCCTGAAGATGCAATTTTTTCATGTCGTAGGTACTCATAATCTTTCAGCCCACAAACCAGCATGAAGATTTTGCTTTTTTATATACATATTGCAGGAAATATAGTTGGATTCTAACTTTTTGTTATGTGCATTGTTTACTTTTTTCCCAAACAATTTGTCCACTGCAAATCATTGAATTTGTTTCTGGTTGAGATGGATTGCCCCACTGCTGTAATTAGAAAATCTCAGATTTGTTAACAGAACAACAATTATGATTAATTATATACATACAATAAAGACTAACAACGTGGAAAACAAATTTGTTTACCCATGAGGTCGGACTGCTTTAATTCATATTTTCTTCATCTTAACGATAAGCAGCAGCATATACAGGGTGGTTGTAATACAGATAGATTAGAGATATACATACAAGGTGATACAAAAAATTTTGGAACGATATTTTTATATGGGGTGCCCCATAAGCAGTTGCAATTTTGGTGAAATATATTGGGAATTAATGGGATTATATTTATAGGTGAACATTGTGGGCCAAAGAACATTATACTGGTTGGCCGATAAGTAGTTACAAATACAAATTATTTGAAATAGAGGGAGAAATAGAGTTATAGTTAAACAGAGTAGATAAAAAAATTTCGAAAATTTTTGTAGGATAGAACATGAGCTGTTGCATAATTCAATATCTAAAACATGGCGCGAAGTAAAATTAAGTTATACAGTTTGATTAAAACAATGTTAGAAAAAGTTCCAAGTAAGGGGTGTTTGAAATAAAAGGTGGAGACAAATTATACTTTCCAGGATGTTTTAAAAGATTTCAGAAAAATTATTATATTGCGTAGTCAATAAGCAGTTGCATCTATAAGATAGTTGGAATATAGAGTGAAGCAGAATTATAGTTAAGTGTTTTAACAAATGTTATATTTGGTGGTTCTTAAGCAGATGCATATACATACAGGATGGTTGAAATATTTAGTAGAGTAAAATTATTGTTATACGGGATGATTCAAAAACTGATAGACAAATAAGTTAGGGTAATGGTTGACTAATTGTCAGCAGTATAAATAGGGTGGTTAAATATAGATGGAAGTAGAGTTGTAGTTATAAAAAGCGGTTCAATAAAAAAAATTATTATATATGGTGGCAATTGTAGTTAGGGTGAAATATATTGAGAATGAATTGGTGGACTTATATTTATACAGGGTGGTACAAGAATGTTATACGGGTCCTTAAGCAGATGCATATACATACAGGGTGGTTGAAATATTTAGTACAGTAAAATTATTGTTATACGAAATGGTTCAAAACCTGATAGACAAATAAGTTAGGGTAATGGTTGACTAGTGTCAGCAGTATAAATAGGATGGTTAAGTATAGATGGAAGTAGAGTTGTAGTTATACAAAGCGGTTCAATAAAAAAATTGTTATATATGGTGGCAATTGTAGTTTGGGTGAAATATATTGAGGATTGGTGGATTTATATTTATACAGGGTGGTACAAAAATGTTATAGTGGGTGGCCGATTAGCAGTTGCTTATACAATGGTTGAAATAGAGGTAGGAGTAAAATTATAGTTATACAGTGTGATGAAAAGATTATTAGAAAAAGTCACATATAAAAGGGGGTAAAAATATAAGGTGGAGACAAATTATACTTTCAACGGTGGCTCAAAAAATATCAGAAAAATGGATGGATAAGATAATTGAAATATATATTTGTGCAGAGTGATAGTTAAGTGTTTAAAAAAATGTTATATTTGGAGGTCCCTAAGCAAAGCATATACAAGGTAATTGGCAGCAGTATAAACATGATGATTTAAATAAAGTTGGAAATAGAGTTATAATTATACCAGGCGGTTAAAAAAATAATAAATTTTTATATGTGTTGGTTAATAAGTAGTTGCAGTTTTGGAGAATTATGTTGGGGATTGCTGAATTTATAGTTATACAGAGTAGTACAAAAAATGTTATAATGGGTCGTTGTAAAAACAAGGCGGTTGAAATCGAGAGCCGAGTAGAATTATAGTTTTACAGCGTAGATCAAAAAATGTAAAAAAATGATATAGGATAGATCATCAACAGTTGCATTTAAATGTGTGAAATACCTAAAGTAATGGGCGAAGCAAAATTATAGTTATACATTGTGTTTAACATAATGTGAGAAAAAGTTGCATATAAAGGGTGGTTAAAATATAGGCTGGGGAAAATTTTTACTTTACAACAATTGTTATATAGCATAGACCATAAGCAGTTGCATAACTGATATAACACTAGCATATACAGGATGGTTACAGTTACACAAGGAGGTTAAAAAAAATGTCGAATAAAACTGTTATATAGGGTGGCACTTTCACAGTTTTGGGTGAAATATATTTGGGATTGGTTAATTTATTGTTACGTAGGGTGGTTCACAAATTAGAATTTTTTTTTATATAGGATACTCCATGTTTCATAAGCTATTTCTTTTGGTAAAGAATTGTACATTCCATACGCGGGTGAAACCGCGGGTACCGGTTAGTTATATTATAAATTAATAGTGATATTGTGAATATCGCGATGGACGTGCAGCTTTTCATGGGAGGTACAGTAAACTAGTGTACATTAGGAAGTTATCTAGGACTCGGAGTTTTAGATAACGAAGGATGCCGACGACAAGGGCGAAATTTATTGGCATTATATGGAGTGGTGCTAAGAATAAATACTCCAGCAACTTGCCCGGAATGTGGAGGATATCTCAGCACTTCAATCGAACACGGAAGGAATGGTTTTCGCTATGTATGTAGAAATCACGGGAGAAGATTTTATCTCAAATACAAGTATTTTTTTAGCCTGGCCTCAAGAGCCGAAATTCTCTACTTTTTGTCGGAAAAATTAAAAATAATTAATAGGAAAATTATGAAAATTGAGTGTCAGACGTAGTAAAACGCGTAGAGTTCGATAGCAACTGTTAAAAAAAATAAACTTGATTTTTGGGGGTAGTTACCCCCAGACCCCCTCTCAAGTGGGGGTAGGTCAACCAAATTAAGGGTGATGTTAGTTGAGGTGGTGCATATTGCACTCCCCGAATTTCATAATTTTATCTTGCATAGAAGTACATACGTTTTTCGCCCTGGCCCCAAGAGCCGAAACCCAACCGAAAATTGTGTATTAGAACAGATATTCAGTTTATGATGAATTTAATTTGAATATGTGCTTTAATTTTTTAAATATGAGGTTATGTTAGAGAAACATGCCAAATCCATCAGCAAAATCATTAGAAAAATCGTGCAAACATTGCAAAAAAAAGTAGTGACTGCTTTACATTGTCAAATTTGTAATAGCGCTTTCCATAGGAGTTGTGCTTATCAGGCAGGATTTGTGGACTCCGAAGAAAAAGTAAACTGTTGTAAAGGTGGAAAAAGTGAGGTTAACCCTCTTGAAAATAGAACAACAGAAGAAAACAAACTTGAAACAATTGTTGATAAATTGCTTAGTACCTAAGCACTTAGGGGCACTAGTGCAACAAATATCACAGATGAAAACCTCACAAAAAGAAGAAATAGAGGTACAGTACAGTACATGTCTGACAAATTCGATGAAAACCTGGAAGAAACGAAAACGTTATGGAAAGAAATCAAGGAAATGAAGGAAGAAAATGTTAAGCCACACAGCATGAAATATCTCAAGAAATATTTCACTGAAATGTTTCTGCAATATTCCTATGTCCACGACAAAACAACTACCGAAATATTTCATGAAATCTTAGAGAAACATTTCGTGAAATATTACACCAATATTTCATGAAATATTTCAGGAGAATTGTAGTCTTGAATATAGTAATATTTGGGAAAAAATTCAAAAGATACTTTAGACATCAAATATTTTGGCACTATTTTAAAATATTTGACTCTAATATTTCTGAAATATTCGTATGCTCATAACAAACAAATTTTTTGAAATATATCATGAAATATTACAGAATATTTCATGAAATATTTCAAAAGGTTTTTGTAGCGAAAATACGAAGATTTCTGAAAAATTTTATGATACCTCAAAACAAACATGAAATATTATATAAATATTTTTAAATAGTTCACTAAAATACATTTAAACTATTTTCATATCTACAACAAAAGATCTTTTGAAATATATCATGAAATATGACATAAAGATTTCATAAAATATTACAGGAATATTTCATGAATTATTTCAAATGGGGTTTTGTCGTGGACATAGCAATATTGCTGAAATATTTCAAGAAATATTTTGAAATGTTTCAAATCAAACCAGAAATATTGCATAAATATTTTAGAAATATTTCATGCTGTGTGGGGCAGAACAGAGTACAAATGCTGGAAGAAGAAGTATATGCTAAGGAGCAAAATGAAAGGAAAATTAACATGATTATTTCTGGTATTGACAAACAAGAAATAAGCCTGGAAGAAATTGTTAAAAGAATTGGAAGTACTATGAAAATTACTATTAAAGATGAAGACATTGTAAACTGTCATCGATTAAATAACAGCACAAATTTTGGTACAGTTTAAAACAGAAAATTTCAAAACTGAACTGATGACTAAAATAAGAGCAACTAAAGGTCTAATCACAAGTGAATGTAATTTGGCTGGATCCAAAAACAGAATATATCTAAATGATGATTTAACAAAGCAAAACCAGAAGCTATTTAAACAGGCAAGAAACTTGAAAAAAGGCAAGAAAATTAGAGGCGTTTTTTGCAGAGAATAAACAATGAAACTGAAATTAAACATATATAAAAGATTTTTTTTAAATTAATTAAAAAAACTGTAAATATTAGGTAAATGAATTTAAACTTACTATACATAAATATTAGAAGCTTAAGAAATAAAATGGGAGATTTAAAGGAAATATTAGAAAACGACTGCTATAAAGATGTACGTATAATAATACTAACAGAAACATGGTTATATACAAATGAAGTAAGACTATTTAATCTAAATTAATTTAGAGCGATACACAACTGCAGAATTTCACGTGGCGAAATGAATGGGTTTAATATACATAATAAAAAATCTGTTGAAGAAGCACGCGTGTAGGACGCACGCGCTTTAGTATCTTAGGTCATGTATTAGTGAATAAAAACATTACCTGTAGTATAAAATGTTCAGATCATGATATATCTGATCATAAAATTTTAAAAATAACAGTTAACAAAATGGTTGGAACCACTCAGAAGATTACAAAGATAAAGAAGAATTTGGATGAGCAAAAGTGGAAAAACATGATAAAAAGAACAGTTGAGCAAAATGAAATTTCATCATTCACTGAATTAGCAAAACATATAGAAGAAACAAAACAGGAATGCACCAAAGAGTATAAAATAAAAATTCATCAAAATAAAAACTGGATTACACCTCAATATCTAGAGAAAATAAAAGAAAGAGATAAAAGTTACATATAAAATATATAAAACTTAAAAATGAAATAAATAACATGAGAAAACATCTTCAAATGAAATATATTGAGAGAAAAATTTAATGCAGCTAAAAGAAACTCACAAAAAACATGATATGTGATAAATGAATTATGTAACAAAAAAGATAAAAAACAGGGTAAAATAAGTCAATTAAGAAATAGTGATGAAAAAGAAATAAATGATGCAAAAGAAATAGCAAACGAATTCAATAAACATTTCACCACCATAGGACAAAATTTGGCTGCAAAGATCAAACAGAACAAAAATGTAACATTTCAAGAAGAAGAACTAAATCAAACTATGTTCCTAAGACAGACAGATTTAAATGAAATAAGAACTACAATTCAGAACCTAATAAATAATAGTGCTCCTGGGACAGATAACATAACTAAACAAAATATTCAAGCGATTTTTAGTAGCATTGGTGAGATAATAGTGAGTCTTGTGAACGAAGTTTTGAAAAGTGGAAAATTCCCTGAACTGAAAAAAGCAAAAGTTATTCCTGTTCATAAAAAAGGCCCAACAACTGAGCTGAATAATTATCGTCCGATCTCAATTTTAAGTATATTTTCCAAAATCCTAGAGAAGATAATTAAAAGCAGAATGGTAAATTACACACAAAAATATTATTGTGGTTTTGATAAGTATCAGTATGGTTTTCAAACGCAAAGTAGTACTTTAAGTGCTACAGTTGACTTGCTAGAATATATCACTGAAGAACTGGATAAAAACAGATATGTAATGGCTGTATTCATAGATCTACAGAAAGCATTTGATACAGTGGACATACAGCTGCTGCTGGATAAGTTCTATAAAATGGGTATCAGAGGAGTAGGCTATAATTTAATGAAATCTTATACACAAGAAAGAAAACAGTACACAGTTGTAAACCAAGAAAGTAGTGAAATAGGAATGTTAAAAGTTGGTATTGCCCAGGGATCAATATTGGGACCCTTACAATATTTATTATACGTCCATAGCATAAAGTATGTTCCTCTAAAATCAAAATACTTCATGTATGCAGATGACACTGTACTGGTTTTGTCAGCATCTTGTCCCAAAGAATTGGAAAATGACATAACTAATGATATCCAACTGTATTACGGATGGCTGTGTTATAATAAATTAAGTATAAATATAAACAAGACTCTCTACATGATAATTAAACAAAAAAAACTGTGATATTGAAGTTAAACTAAATCAAACAAAATTAAATAAAGTAGAAAAATACAAGTACTTAGGTCTAACGATAACAAGCACATTAACATGGAACATACATATAGAAAATGTCATAGTTAAAATATCACCAATGATAGGAGCTATACGAAGATGTACACATCTGTTAAGCTACCCGACGAGAAAACTTCTGTATAATAGCTTCATAGAACCTCACCTCAAAGATCTAATCCCATGTTGGGGAAATGCATCAAAGTATTTACTACAAAGACTACAACGAGCACAAAACAAGGCTGTAAAAAGTATCTTTATGATGAACCCAAGAACAACTACAGTAGAAGTCTATAAAAAAACCAAAATCCTAAACATTGACACTTTAATGCAACTAAAGCAAGCAAAGCTTATATACAACATAAAAAACACTTATATAAAGATAAACTGCAACCTGCAGGAAATAAGAAACTGCCATGAATATCAAACAAGACAAACAAGAAATATAAGAAATCGAATGGCACGAACAAGAAAAACGCAAGATTCACCACTGTACAGAAGCATAAATATATACAATAGATTGCCAGCAACTATTCTGGGATCTCATGACAGAAATGCTAAAACTTCTCAAGTATTAAAAACCTATTAGGGGTTTTCGCGGAAGCCGTTCTGAATCGATTCAGAATTGGTTCATTATTTTTAGTTCTATTTTTGTTCTGTCCCTAAATCGGATCCCCAGAATTCACATAGTGTTTTGTTTCATATCATCTGTAACAATCATTTTGTGGTTAATTTCTATGGGTGCGCATGAACAATCTGTAAATTTTTCGGAATTGAAAATATTTCCTGAATTTAAATTTTCAAATATTGAATGAATATCACTATATGGAAATTCCTTTTCAGTCAGCATTATTGTAAATTATTTGGAATATTTAAGTTATATTTATTTGTCTAGAAATTTAATACTCCACAAAAGGGCATAATTATAGTTAAAAAATGCTTTTCAAAATTACTGACCCTATAAATATTACTACCCTGAAAGTAGCCGACATACGACAAAAAATCTGAGAATATTTTGGTATTTGTTATACAATATTTAGCAATCTAAATATTCATTTCTTTAAAATTTTGATTTTTGCATTTATTTAAAAAATATGAGGTGTTAAATTTATAATTATATAATTTCATAAAGTCTAAATGTGAATTTATACGATTTTTATATCACAATTATATATAAAATAATCTGTGCCAAATTCTTTGAAAACGAAAACTAAATAGACCTCTTTATTTTCATAAAGTAAAAATTGCCCCCTTTTAGGGTTCCGTATATACAATATATACCTTATATTATAAAATATCACTCCGGATTTCTGCCTCTGTCACATCACAGCAATTTTCCCTAAACTACTGGACGGAAGAGATTGAAATTTGGTATCAATGTATAGTTTGGTGACCCGATCAGGAGTACATGTCGTAAATGAAGAAATTTTGATTTAAGCGATACTTGTGGGGGGAAAAACTAAAAAAATCGACCGTCCCCCCCTGATCTCCGAAACTATTGAACCTAAAATTAAAAAAAAGGGAAATATAGATCGTTGCGAGAACTTTACAGGAAAAATAAGGAGAAACCATTAATGTTAATTTTGGGGGCAAATTATAGAATTAAATGAAAATTCAAAAATAAAAAATTTTCAAACGCATCATGTAATGTATTAAATGAAAGGTCCCATTCTGAGGAACACAAAAATATTTTTTTCAAATTAAAAAAGAATAGTTAAAAAGATTATTAAAATATACCAAAATTTACCCATTCTCCCCTTATTTCCGAAACTATAAAACGTAAACTTTTCTGACCTGACGTTTACTGGAAAAATAAGGAGACACCTCTACTTTTAATTTTGGTGGGCAAATTACAAAATTAAATGGAAAATATAAATTTAAAGTTATTTCTAACGCATCATGTTGTATATCAAATGAAAGCGCTCGTTATGATGAAAACAAATATATTTTTTCCATATTTTTAAAATAAATTAAAAGATATTAACAAAAATATAAAAAACTATACCCATCCCCCCTCCCTTATCTCAGAAACCATAACCTGTAAAACTAGAGATCTAGCGCCTCACTTGAACTTTACTGGAAAAATAAGGAGAAACCCCCATATTCATTTTGGGGGGCAAATTATACAATTAAATGTAAAATACAAAATTATAATTGTTTCTAACGGATCAAATTATATATCAAATCAAAGGACTCATTATGACAAATACTAATATATTGTTGTATTTTTTTGAAATAAATATTTTAAAATATATTTTAAAAAGTATTTAAAAAATTACCAATTCCCCCTTTATTCCCCAAACTATAAGACCTAAATTGTTTTGTTTACAGGAAGAATATGACAAAATCTCTAATATTAATATTGGGCCCCAAATTATAGAATTAAACGGAAAATAAAAAAATATTTTTTAAACGCATCATGCAATACATCAAATTAAAAGGTTTATTATGAGGAATACAAACATATATTTTTGATATTTTGAAAATTAATTTGGGATTCGTTCACTTAGTTCTAAATCGGTTCATTTTCAGTAATTTTGTTCCGCGAATTCAGAAAATTACGGTAATATTACCGTTGGACCGATTCAGAACTGCTTCCGCGAAAACCCCTATTTATTAAACTCTGTAATATAGTAAAGTAGCAAGTATGTTCTCACTATAAATTCCTTAACTTTAATTTCAATTCTTAATAGTTTGTATTGAAATAGTTTTCAAATCCTATTTGTTTAATCTTAAGTAAATAACCTGTTACATGTAAATAGATACTTATATTCTGTGTAGGCCCTGGTACCAGTTTTCGTAACTGTTTTGAGGTCAGAGATAAATAAATAAATAAATAAAAAAAATTGCTCTATAAATGGGCTTACCAGTGCTAAATTCAAGAGTAGTAAATACTTGTAATTATTGTGCTGGATCACTAGGTATAAAGTTTTTGTGTGTAACAACTCACATTATTCACAATGAATTTGTTATTCTAATAACATACTTGGAGAAACAACATTGGCAGGAGAAGTCAACTCCTCCAGAAACTGTACTTATAATTTATGTTTCATTTTAAATTTAGTTGAGAATATACAACAAGAGAAATCTTCTGAATTCATGTTAACCTAAAATCCAAAAACTGAAACAACAAATAAATGGAGTCAACACAATTGGTAATGAAATAGGACTAAAAATAATCTTCAAAAACATGAAGATACAGTACTACCAAAAATAAACAGTAGGGTCATACTTGAATGAATGACATTTCTCAAGAAACTGTACTTAAGTTTAATCGTGGTTTAATTCAGAATTATTTGACAATATATAACAAGATGGCAAATATCTCAATCATCTAAGATTTATTATTGTCTAAATTTCAACAAATAAATGGCTCAACACAGTAATGAAATAGGCGTAAAAATAATTATTAAAAGGTCAAGATAATGCACAATGAACCAGTAGACCTTTAGGTCATTATATGACTCTGGGACATAGGTAGTAGCTAATGTGACTACTACCTGATGTAAATAGAAGGCTCTAACTTGAATGAATGACATTCAGAACAAACTCAATAGTCTTAAACTCTAAAATGTTATTGATGGCAGAGTCTGGGCCTGGACAGTGAAACATTTGGAATGGTTGAAAAGTACAAAGCTTTCTGCAAGTTTGGTGTTATTCCCAAGAAGTCCATAAACATTCTGTTTTGTGTTTTTTTTTAATTTAAGATAAATTTAACATTTCATATTGCCACTTTATGTAACTTGTAGTTTGAACTGATGAATGAATAAAACATTTCAAAAGTTTTTTGGAAAGATTAAAGAGTTTCATTGCTATGTTAGCTGTTTGTCAATAAATTATTGTATGCCTATACTTATATACAGTATTCAAGTAACTAGAAGGGTAACCTGAAGGATACGAGAATTATGTGAACTGACTTAAAGGGGGCAGATGTGATTTACCGAAAAGTTGTCATTGACAATATAAATAAATTGCGTATGGAGGTTGTTAAGATTGGTTAACTAATACTACTTAAATCTAAAGTTTCAATAACTTTTAATATTACATTGTTTGGGAATGAAGTAGTCACAAACAAGTTGGACATGTTATCCATTAATTTAGCATACAATTTTCAATATATTTTTGCAGCTTTTCCTGTCATATTTCATATAATTTTCGGTACTTTGGTAATGGACCAAATACATAACTATTTTTGCTGCTTAATGATTTATGATTTTTTTATTACTGGTACTAAAATACTTTTTTATGGTGATACTTTTAGGGTTGACATAACTATTACTTAATTTGTAGTGATATATTAGTGATTTAACAGTTAAAGTATGATCTAAGTTTAAAGGAGAGTTTTACAATTTATAATGACCAAACTCTATGTCAATAATTTATTAAAAGTTTCTCAAGAGACTTACACAGTTTAACCTGCAATAATTTCTTTCTTCTGAGGCTTGGAATGATAATATTATTAAAATGAACGCCCTACTTGTAATAACTGACTGGCTAACCCTTCAAAGATTATCTGATAATATTGACCAAACGGTTCATATTCCCTTTGACAATCATATAGATAAGTAATATTCCTGTGAAGGTGAAAATCTTTAAATGAACTGAATTCTACAACTATTTTTATTATATTTGATTAAGTGGGACAAACATATTTATTACATAATTAATAAAATATAATATTTGGTTATTATCATCTATAAGTTACATAAAATAATGAATGCTACTGTTATTGCTTATATATTTAGTATGCTTCTCCAAATTATATGAATATCGACAGCGACGCAACATAACTGTAAGTCCCACTGTAAAGATTACAAAACACGCAATTTTGAGAGTTAGAAACAGTAATGAATTTGTCACATACAAAAATCCTTTAAAACTATACACCTTTTTCAATTAGATTTTTTTTGGTAATACCTATAATTTTGCAAATCAGTATATTAAGATATGAAAGTTTTGTCACTCAATAAAAATCATTAAAAACAGTAATAAAATAATTTAGTAAAGTGCAAGCTGGACTCTCATACTAAGGGTACTGTACCACCTTTGAGATTTGATACTGTTACGAGAATTCATCCGACAGCTGGTGCAATCGGCCATCAAGCAATTCGTGGAAGGGACATTATTCCAATAATTCTGGGAATCCGAAATGTTTGTCTCTCAACAGGCCGACCGCTGCCGTTACTGAGAATTCCCTTAAAGCTTCCAGAACATAAAAGAGTTTCCCGATGGTTCGTGGACTTACCAGACAATTGGGAGAGAAATATATAAATATGAACAGCTGGCGATAGGAGGCATTCAGTTTTCGACGGTCGTATTGTGTAGTTAAGATAAAATGTAAATAGTAGTTTCTGTGAATATAAATTGTGTTAAAGTAGTGGAAATAAATTAGAGTGAGTTGGAGTGTGTTTTTAAATTAATCCAAGAACTGAACAGAACCCGTGTAATGTCTTCGATGGCACATTACATATAATATCCAAAAAAATCTATGAATTAGATGTTGCGGTTTTAGTTCAATGCTAGTTCAATGCAAGTATATAATTGACGAAGGACCTTTAGCGGAACAATCAATAAAACCTGTGCCGTCGCGTAAATTAATTCACCAAATAAAGTTAATCACTAACCTTTTACGTCAAAGCTCTGCAGGTGGTGTTTTCTTGGTTCTTCTTTCTTCAGAGGCTAGCCTCGCAGCGGCAGGAACTGTTTTTAGAGCTTCGTTTGGACAACACGTTACACAAAAAATAGCGACGTAATGTTCATTGATTGAGCAATCAAAAAATGCGGGTTTAACAACAAATGATGCGCTTTTGTAAACACAAAAGAAACAAAATGAAAGCGGTTTAGCGGTTGTTACGACCGGAACTAATAACTCGCGGAATCGTAACACAATAACAACAAAAAGCGGCCGTCTCTTCAGACGGAATCAAAAGCGTCCAAATAGCTTGGAATACAATACAGGAATCAGGAATACTGTCTATATTTTACACGCAAAAAACACTTAAAATTAGCATTAGCGCGACGGAAGGTTTTGGAAAAGTTTAAAAATCAATGAAGTAATTCAATCAAATTTGAACAATATACTAAACAAATTGCGGGAACGCAACAACCCGTGTGAAAATGAAAAACATTGCAGTGGTGTCAGGTGTGGGGTGTATTTGTGAAACTTTGGAAGTGGAAAATAAATAGACTAACGATGTTTAAAGCAGTGAATTTGGACCAATTGAAAGTGACTGATTTAAAAAAAAAAACTGGAGGAAAGGGATTTAGAAATTAGTGGTAAGAAAAGCGAATTAATACAACGGCTACGAGATGCCCTAATAAATGAAGGTAACGATCCCGATACTTATTTGTTTGAAGTTTCTGGTAATGGAGATATGAGCATGGTGTTAAAACAAATGGAAGAAAATTCTAAAAACTTCAGAGGCCTTAGAAGATAAACTACAAACATTACAAGATAATTCTAAAATCATGAAAGAGGCTCTAGAAGATAAATTGCTAGATAATTCTAAGTATTTAGAAGATAAGCTACAAACGTTACAAAAAATTCTAAATCCCTGGACGACAAATTACAAGAAAAATTGCTAGAAAATCGTAAAAACTTGAAAGAAGCGTTGCAAGAAAATACTAAAACTCTAGAAGACAAACTAGCAGAAAATTCTAAATTCTTAGAAGAAAATTTGAAAAGCATGGTACAGAAAAACTCAGAAATGCTGGAAGAGAAAATATTCGAAAATGAAACGCGGATAGAGGAGCTAAAGCATATAATGGAGGGTGAGGTCAGCAAAATAGGAGAACAGGTAGTCACAATACAAAGGGGAGAAACTCCACCAAAGATCGAAAGCAGAAACAATCCAGAAGTAGTTGATTCGAAAATTGGCCTCGAAGGAGTAAGACACAAAATGAAACCTCCACAATTTGATGGTAAATCGTCATAGATTAACTATAGGCGCCAGTTCGAGGCTGCAGATAAGTTAAATGGATGGTCGGCAGAGGAGAAGGCCATAGCACTAACACTCGCCTTAAGAGGGGATGCTACAGATATTTTGCAAACCCTGAATGCCTCTGAGCAAGAAGACTACGAACAACTGGTCAAACATTTAGAACTGAGGTATGGTCAGACACATTTGGAGCATGTCTACCACTCCCAATTGAAAAATCGCCACCAGAGATCAAATGAATCCCTACAAGAGTTTGAAGCTGATGTTGCCCGTCTGGTTCGCCTTGCCTATCCAGCCACACCGGAAAATGTAATAGAAAGGTTAGCAGTGCAAGCATTTTTGGATGGACTTCGGGACCACGAAGCCAGACAAGATTGACCCTAGCTCGACCGACTCAATTAGTAGATGCACTGGCTCGAGCTTCAGAATTCGATGCTGCGAAAAATACCTGCAGAGGTCAAGCCAGAGTCAGAATCGTTGATGGAGAATCCGAAGATGGCGGAAACGATGAAACCTCTGTAAGAAAGATAATAGAAGAAGTCCTTACCGAAAGAAAAAAGACTAGTGAGATGTCGGAAGTGTCGTAAGGTAGGACATGTCCAGAGTCGTTGCAAGGAGAGCAACGGAGTCCAGACTTCCTCGCCGGGGAAACTAAACAAGGCCAATGTAAAGGGACCATCGTCGACCTGCAGCAAACAAGTGCCAACTACCAACGCATATGTCGCTTCGCTACGCAACCACGTTAACAGTGTGTTCGTAGATGGCCTTATTAATAGGAAGCAATTTGCAATGCTGCTGGATACTGGCGCGACGAAAACAGTAATAAGGCCCAACATTGTTTTAGAGACAATTATAAAACCAACAAGATGGCAACTGCGAACAGCGACAGGAGAAGCAGCGAAAGTCCATGGTGAAATAAGGGTTGAAATGACCTTGGGAAACACAACCTTCCTACATCGAGCATTAGTGGCAGACATCGAAGACGAAGTAATCATTGGAATGGATGTTATGAGCTCCAAAGGATTCCAGTTAAACTTCAAAGATGGAATTCTGCGAGTGAATGACGAAGAAGTGGTGCTTAATGGAAAAGATGACATAATGCTGCGAGCCATCTTAGAAGAGGATGTCAATGTTCCGGAAAGAGCTGAAATCATTATAGATGCTTGCTTAGATGGGAAAGCTAAAACTGGAACAGTAATGATGTTTGATCCCGAACTTAACGACGAAAATGTAGGCAGAGGAGTCGCACTGGGAATACTCTGTTTCGGGTCAAGGAGATTGTGCCAGTAAGAGTAATGAACAACTTTGGGCCACTGTTCAACAGTTTCCTCTTTCCTCTGTAGTCAGAAGCACACAGCATGCAGAAATACCACCAGGTGAACTATCTGAGGAACTGGAAAGACTCATCATCGATTCATCTAAGAATTTGAAACCAAACCAGAAAGCAAATTGAGGGACATCGTTAGAAACTACCAGGATATTTTCGATGTAGGGAATGGCAAAAGAGGAGGAACCGATCTGGTAAAACATAAAATTAATACTGGGGACGCTCAGCCTATTCGACAGTCGGCGAGAAGACTACCCCTAGGTAAAAGAAAAGAAGCCGACAGGATAGTCCGCGAGATGGAGGAAGAAGGTGTTATTGAACCATCCAATAGCCCTTGGGCTTCTCCAGTTGTCTTGGTTAAAAAGAAAGATGGTTCGATTCGATTTTGCGTGGACTGTTGGCAAATAAACTACGCTTCAAAGAAAGACAGCTATCCCCTTCCAAGAATAGACGATACCCTAGATACGTTGGCTGGATCGAAGATGTTTTCCACCCTGGACTTGAAGAGCGGTTATTGGCAGGTGGAACTTGCTAAAGAAGACCGAGAAAAGACTGCTTTTACCATCGGCTCAGGACTTTACCAATTCATGGTGATGCCGTTTGGGTTGTGTAATGCTCCAGCGACGTTTGAAAGATTGATGAAAACAGTGTTAAAATGGCTTTCATAGAAAATATGCCTGGTGTATCTTGACGACATTATTGTGGATGGCAGATCATTTGAAGACCACGTGAAGAACCAGGAGGAGGTGTTTCGGCGACTTCGAAGTTCCGGACTAAAGTTAAGCCCGAAGAAGTGTCAGCTGTTCCAAGAAGAGGTGCAATATCTTGGACATATGCTTTCCGCAGAGGGAGTAGCTGTTGATAAACAGAAAAGGTGGATTGAGCGGTTGCAAGAATTCGACTTCGAGACTGAACATCGAGCTGGAACAAGCCATAAGAATGCTGATGCTCTATCGAGGAGACCATGCCCTGCCCCATGCCAACATTGCCAGTGAGCAGAAGAAAAAGGGGCTGTCCTCTGTAGAACTACCGCCATGGATGACCATTGGTAATCTGAGGTGATCCAGAAAGACCAGAAATTGGATCCGGAGTTAAAAGAAGTTATCCGGAGTTATCAGGAGATTTCCCGATACTCTCCAACCATAAAGTCGTACTGGACTCAGTGGAACTCCCTCATCCAGGAAAATGTACTTCTGAAGCGCGTTCTGGAAACTTCAGAGGAGGGAAACGACAGAAAATAGATTGTAGTCACCAGAAATAGAAGACCAGAGGTTTTACGAGAACTACATGATGATACAACTGGAGGATATCTGGGAGTAACGAAAACCCTGGGGAAGTTGAGAAAACGATTCTATTGGGTAAACTGCCAAGTAGATGTTAAGGAGTAGTGCCGGAAATGTACGGTTTGTGCAGCAAGTAATGGGCCTCAGAAGCGACCAAAAGCTCCCATGAAGCAATATAACGTGAGCAGTCCATTCGAAAGAGTAGCCATTGATGTTGCCGGTCCATTTCCTGAATCTGACTCTGGAAATAAGTACATTGTGGTGGTAATGGACTATTTTAGTAAATGGGCCGAAGCGTATGCCTTGCCGAATCAAGAAGCCTTGACCGTTGCTGATGTCCTTGTCAAGGAATGGATCAGCCGTTTTGGTGTTCCCTTGGAGTTGCACTCAGACCAAGGTAGAAATTTCGAGTCTACTCTCTTCCAAGATGTCTGCAAGCTTCTGAAGATCAATAAAACACGACAGCATTATAACCGCAATCCGATGGAATGGTAGAACGGATGAATAGAACAATTAACCGCCATTTGTCAAAGGTAGTCTCTGACTACCAAAGAGATTGGGCCCAGTATCTGCATTGTTTCTAATGGCATATCGTTCGTCTGTGCACGAGTCCACGGGTCAGACCCCGGCAAGCGTTATTATGGGACGAGAGTTACGACTGCGATTTGAAGTTTGGATATCCCCCGGGAGAAGAGACCGCAGGTGAAGACTATGCCAGCCAGCTACGTCAAAAGATGAACGACATCCATGAGCGAGTCCGGTTAAACATCGAGAAGGCCAGTGCCCGAATGAAGGAAGCCTACGACATCAAAGCCGAGGGCGGGGAATTCCAAGTTGATGATCTTGTTTGGTTGTATAACCCGCAATGTCGTCGTGGATATTCGCACAAGCTACAGAGATCTTGAGAGGGGCCGTACCATTGTGAAGAAAATCACCGATGTTGTTTACAGAATAAAGAAGCTACCTTGGGGAAAACCAAAGGTGGTACATTTCAACAGGTTAGCCCCTTATGCCGGAAGTCATAGCCAAGGTGTTTGCCAAAAAGAACGGCCAGTTCCAGAAGCTACGTGAGCAAGATCCAGCGGTAGGGAAGGTCCTTCATCTCGAAGATAAACAACCAGTGGGTACCAGAGACATCTTTTATTTGGTAACGAAAACATTCTCGCAGGACAAGCCAACATATAGCGATCTTTGGACTCTGGTAGAATTGAGGAATGTGATGATGGAGAAGAATCTGATGAAATTGGCGGTCCCAAAGATAGCCTGCGGGTTGGATGGACTAAATTGGAGGGTGGTGAGAAGTATGATGGAAACAATTTTTCGATTCAGTGGCATCAACATCCTGTTATGCTGTCTCAATATTCGCAGCCCAGGTTCGAAGACCGTTGACTGTTACTTCCACCAGACTTCCCGTTGTCGAAATGGAGAGTCCTGCAAATATCCTCTTCCTTTCGCCTCTATGCAATTTAATTTCCTTAATATCTTTTAAACCAAGCATTTTAAATTTATAAAAAATAAACACTTTAATTTCTGGCAATGACCTTTTTATTTTATCTGCTACATGATTTGTTGCCCTTGACTTTTGGGAAAATATTTACTAAATTTTTCCAATTTGGTCCCAAAAATTAAGATTAGGATTTTCGTTTTATTTTTTTATTTTACCAATAAACTATCTGTGAAACCCTTAGGCACTAAAGTTTGGAAGATAACGGGGAGACTGGGTCAAATTTCAACTAATAGATTACTAAATCTTCAACAAATTATTTTAAAAATACAAATCAAGTATATTTGTATTTATGATGATTCCTTTCATTTTGCGGGTGCACTTAAAAAAACAAAGTTTTATTTTCCATTTAGTTTATAAATTAATGTTACAATTTTTTTTACTTTTTTGTAAATTTTAAGTCAATGGAAGGAATATTATATATTTTTTAAATAACTTTTTAACGAATTATTTAATAATGTGTGAAAAATACTTGAATTCCTCATTATGAGTCCGTTCACTTGATATATTACATGTGCGATGCGTTGGAAAAATAATATTTTTTTATTTTTCATTTAATTCTATAATTGGTCCCCATCAAAACTTTTTTTAGTAAACTTTAGGCAAGGTATATTCGCTTTTTTCAGAATTATGAACTCTATTGTTTCGGAGATAAAAGGGGGGAATTTTTGTCAAATTTCACATTTAATTTTGTAATTTGGTCCCCAAACTTAATATCAGGGTTTTCTCCTTATTTTTTCTTTGAAGTTCAAGTAAGGTCCTATATTTTTATTTTTTTCAAAATGTTGGGTCACATAATTTTTGAGATAAAGGAGGGAATAAATCGATTTTTGTATTTTTATTCATATCTTTTAAATATATATATATTTTAAAAATATGTAAAAAATATATTTCTATTCCTCACAATGAACCCTCTCATTTGATATATTACATGATTCGCTTTAATAAAAGTTTAATTTTTCATTTTCCGTTTCATTCTTTAAATTTTCCGCCAAATTTAATATAAGGGTTTTCCCCTTACTTTTCCTGTAGAGTTCAGCTAAGGCTCAATATCTCGAATTTTTTTAAAAAGTTTTTGGTTTATACTTTTAAAACACGAAAAAAATAAACTAGTGGAAAAAATTAAAGGTTAAAAAAAAATTCAAATTTTTTGACGTTTTTCAAGTGGCTGTACTTCCCTTGAAAATGGTCGTACTGGAGTTTTAAAAAAAGCGTTTTAAAGCTGGAAGTTTCTAGTTTTGAGATCTTATGATGAAAAAAAATCAAGCAACGTCTACCGCTCAATCCTAGCCAATACCAAAAGATTTTTTTTTCAAATTTTTTTCGGTTTTATTTTTAGGTCAACCAAAAAATATATACTCAAACACTATATGGATAGGATAAGTTGTTGTTTGAGCTTCAATTTGCTTTTGCTTTGTCTTTAACCATTAATATCTCAGCAACCGTTGACCGCATAAGAAAATTAAGAAAGGTTTTGAAATCTTGAACAAACGTCCCAGAAAAATCAACTATGGTTTTCTGAAAAAAAAATCATTCTTTACATTAATTTGAAAAATCTAGAAAAAAATGACTTTTGTTGCTTTTTGGATCATCAGGCGCTAAATTGGAAATATCGAGAAAACCAGAAATGTTAACTACGCCTTTTATAGTTCAATATGCCCACAAAAACCACACAACATTTCGTTTCAATCCATTGAGCCGTTTTCTTGTTATCGTCGATGAAATTTAAAAAAAAATTAAAGGAGCACGATTTTGACTTTCAATGATCATAACCTTTAACAAAATACAAAAAAAAAACATTTTTTAGTTTTTTATGCATTTTTATTGATAAAAGTGTTTAAAATTATAGGAAAACAAAAAAAATTGTGAATTTCAAAAAAAAATGTTTGAAAAATTTTGGATATCCTTGTTTAATGACTCCAAAAAAATTAAAAGAACAATATTTCCCATTTTTAACGCGATTCTGTTATTGTATTCTTGATTTTTAAACTTCGACTGAATTAAAATTTCAATTAAATCTAAAACAAACTTGATATACCCAATCGAATTTTGAACTTGATAAACACGCTTTTCAGAAATTGCTTATCGTTAATTTTCGTAAAGTCGTACAACGCTAAAAAACATTTTGTTTTTAAAACTACTCCTTCCCACACAGCATGAAATATCTGAAGAAATATTTCACTGGAATATTTCTGCAATATTCCTATGACCATGACAAAACATCTACTGAAATATTCCATGAAATCTTAGAGAAACATTTCGTAAAATATTAAACCAATATTTCATGAAATATTTCAGGAGAATTTTAGTCGTGAATATAGTAATATTTAGGAAAAAATTTCAAAAGATACTTTAGACATCAAATATTTTCGCACTATTTTAAAATATTTAATATCACGGCAAACAAATCTTTTGAAATATATCATGAAATATTACAGAATATTTCATGAAATATTTCAAAATGTTTTTGTAGCTAAAATACGAAGATTTCTGAAATATTTTAGGATACTTCAAAACAAACATGAAATATTATATCAATATTTTTAAATAGTTCACTAAAATACATTTAAACTATTTTTATATCTACAACAAAAGATCTTTTGAAATATATCATGAAATATGACACAGATTTCATAAAATATTACAGGAATATTTCATGAATTATTTCAAATGGGGTTTTGTCGTGGACATAGCAATATTGCTGAAATATTTTAGAAATATTTCATGCTGTGTGGGTAATATTTCTGAAATATTCGTATGCTCACGACAAACAAATCTTTTGAAATATATCATGAAATATTTCAGAAGGTACTTCAAAACAAACATGAAATAATATATAAATTTTTTGAAATAGCTCACTAAAATATATTTAAACTATTTTTATATCTACAACAAAAGATTTTTTGAAATATATCATGAAATATGACACAAAGATTTCATAAAATATTACAGTATCTAATATTTCATGAATTATTTCAAATGGGGTTTTGTCGCGGACATATAGAAATATTGCTGAAATATTTGAAGAAATATTTTGAAATGTTTCAAATCAAACCAGAACTATTGCATAAATATTTTAGACATATTTCATGTTGTGTGGGTTCTGCATTACAAAAAAAATTCAAATACGGAGGAAGTCACGAACCTCCGGGTCTCATTTCTCCTAAAGAAACACACACACACACAAACACAACAGTAGCAATAAACAACTATAAGGTTAGCATTTGTATTAAAACAGTAACAGTGAACTCTTTACTTACCATTTTTTAAATTGATTTTATCTTTTCGACAACAAGCATTTATCCATTGTTTCGCTAAATCCTCATTTTTTGGAAATCCAAAATATTTATTATTCGTACCTTTAGTATTCCAGTTTGTATTTTTACATGTTGCTATAGCACAACTCGGCATTTTTCTTAGTAATATTAATAAAACTAATAATGGGTGAGTTCAGCAGATACAAACTGTTGTGAACGTTTGCTAACGTTTCATGTTTTGTGCTGCACGTTTCATGTTTTGTGCAGCACAAAACATCAAACGTAAGCAAACGTTGACAACAGTTTGTATCTGCTGAACGCACCCATTGTTTTGACTCCAACGTGACGTAATGCGCGCAACCGTTCGAATTTGAGTTGAGAAATCAGCATACCGTTATAAATGTATCGTGGTGAATATATATATTCTAAAACAATCTAGTGATCCAGCACAATAATTACAAGTATTACTACTACCTACTACTCTTGAATTTTGCACTGATAAGCCCATTTATAGAGCAATTAAAGCACATATTCAAATTAAATTCATCATAAACTGAATATCTGTTTGTTCTAATATATAATTTTCTATTGGACATTATCTTGGTATAGCTTTGATCATTATATATTTTATTATATGAATTAAAAATAGAAAAATTGAGTTCAACTGTTCAAAATTATTTGGTTTGGAAATTCACAAAACAAAAAACAAAATACGGTTTGTAGGTTATGAATCCAAGTGCGTTCCCTGTCATAAAGTATCAGATACCTCAATTTGTGGCTTAGATCATGTACATGATCTAAGATTTGTAGCTTTACCTGCTCATGCGCAATCTTAGATCATTTATCATCTAGATATAGCCTGTCAAGCATACAATCGTGGCAACGCTAGAAAGAGAGGGCAATAGAGACAGTAAGAGGCTATTTCACTTAGTGGGTGGATGGTCGGTGGACGCAGCCAATGAACAACATGCTTTATTGGAACCAGCTCCCAACCGAGTGAAATAGCCTCTTGCCCTTTCTATTGCCCTCTCTCTCCTTAGTCTTACCACGACATTTGTGCACTGCAGGCTATCTCTAGAATGTAAATGCTCTAAGTGCGCAATAAAAAAATATTAACCTATAAACAAATGTTTATCAATAAATTAAAAATATAAGTAAGATTGAACAAAGGATATTTTTGATCGGACAAAGAATAAATAGTTCTGATATATTAATAAAAAACAAAAACAGGCCAAATTACCAAAGTTGGTGCCAACTTAAGGGTCAACTTTTTAAACATTTTTTTAAGAGAAACTTAGATCATTTATCATCTAGATATAGCCTGTCAAACATAAAATCGTGGCACCGCTAGAAAGAGAGGGCAATAGAGACAGTAAGAGGCTATTTCACTTAGTGGTTGGATGGTCGGTGGACGCAGCCAATGAACAACATGCTTTATTGGAAGCAGCTCCCAACCGAGTGAAATAGCCTCTTGCCCTCTCTATTGCCCTCTCTCTCCTTAGTCTTACCACGACATTTGTGCACTGCAGGCTATCTCTAGAAAGTAAATGCTCTAAGAAGAGAAACGAATAACGAACAAAAGTTAATTTTGATCAAACAACGAAGAACAAATGACGAACAATTGAACGACCCAAAAAAAAATTACAAAAAATTTATTTATCTCCGCTAACTTAAGAGAGCCGTCGTCGTTTTATTACAGTTCTGAAATTGTTCGTGGTAGAGAGAAATATACCTAGTACATGTTCGTAAGTGCACTTGCGCATAAAGAAGATCCGAGAGTCGTCACGCATCCATTCCGGATGCATCCTGAATCGACACCGCGAAAACAGCTGTTATTAATTCATGAAAACAACTTTTTGTTAAGCTTTTCCACTCAATAAATTTTAATTACCATTCAGAAGTCGTAATGTAAAATCTTTACTTTATAATATGAAGGGCTAGTTAATACGTAAATTTAATGGCAAGTTTAATGATGTGTTTTCTGATATCTGATGTATGTCAAGTCTCTAATTTAATATATCGCAAAGTGAGAATTGGAATTGAAGTACGTATTTATTAGAACGAACTGCAAATTTTGTGCAGGTATTGTACATTAGTTTATTTTCTATATATTATTGATTTTCCATAAAAGAAGAGACTTTTAATATAGTACCTGATCCCTGTTTCTTACACAGAGAACTGAATTGGATGGGCATTTTAAGATCCAGGCAGTGTATAGTGTCGGTCGGTCGGGTCGAAACAAATGAAATTTAAAGTTATGCATTTCATTCCCTTGTTCAGATATTTTCATATGTGTAAATGTGGGCCTCCGTTAAGAGACTTTCGCTTCAATCATTTTGATGGAACAATTAAGAATAAATAACGAACAATTGAATGAGTCAAAAATATTTATAAAACAAAGATTTTTCTTCGCTAACTTAAGTCAGCCGATAGTCGGAATTATAGATAAGAAGAGTCGAAATATGAATACGATCTGTGATGAATACGCGTCTAAGTCCATTGCGGTTGATCGTTTTGTCTTAATTTTCTTAGATCATTTACTATCTAGATATAGCCTGTCAAGCATAAAATCGTGGCAATGTTAGAAAGAGAGGGCAATAGAGACAGTTAGAGGCTATTTCACTTAGTGGGTGGAAGCAGCCAATGATCAACATGCTGAACGTATTTCATTGGAAGCAGCTCCCAACCGAGTGAAATAGCCTCTTGCTCTGTATTGCCCTCTCTCTCCTTAGTCTTATCACGACATTTGTGCACTGCAGGATATCTCCAGAAAGTACATGCTCCAAGTTAATTTTTAATATTTGAGTGGATTATTTTGAAAGCTCCTTCGAATAGTTTTTATTTTTTAAGGCCGGTCCTGTCTAAAATGTGAAAACGGTGATACATAACTGTGAAGTGTGAACTGTGTGAAACGAAATTTAGTTCATCCGTCAAATGTCAACGATATGAAGTAATTAATGTAATGTACCAAAAGGAAGTTAATAAATAGAAATGAAATTGAAATAATAGAAAGTAAGATATCTTATAAAAGAATACGAAAGTTTTTTTAAATAATTGTAGTCATTTTACTATTTTAGTTGTGCTGTGTGACGTGCCACTTGTTGAATTTAAACAGTTCATTTCCTGTTAAAACATGGACTTTTAAAAAAAACATACAATGTACAAACCTCCACAAACAACTAATCGTGTTCGATCATTGAGGAATAAATTTGAAAATTATGAAAATAAAACCGAATGTACAAAAAAGAATGAAGTCAATAGTATTAATAAATCCCCTATGAAAGAAATCAAATATGATAAACCTTGCATCCAAAGGCAAATAAGTGATCCATTAAAAATAAACATTAAGAGAACTCCAGCATTTAGAATTGATAAAACTATTGCAGAGAATTCGAGTTTCAACAGAAATTGCTTTAAAAGAAACACTATGTTTGAGGATAAGTTGAAACAATATAGTGCTGTTAAAAATAATTGTGATATTGTGAGTAATTGTGAAAATAAGGACATTTTAGATTATATGAATAATGATACTACAAATTTAAATCAGAGCCTTTTGAAATTTGATACTGCTAATGATTCAGAAGTCTTGGATGGGTTATTAGACAATTTGAAGGAAGAGGTCCATTGTAATAATACTATTCCAGATAAACCTGTTTCAGAAGACCTTCAATCTTTGTACACTGCACCTATTCCTAAAGGTTTAAGAAGCAAGAAGAATACTGATGATGTTTTAATTAACAATGAAAACATATTTGAAAATCTGAAATTATCTGATACATTAAAGTCAGCTCTTAAAAAGCCTTTGCCTCAAGGGCCAGCCCCTAGAAAACCTCCAAGGACATTTCAACATGTGCAGATTAATTGTGATATGAAAAAGAATAATTCCTTTTTACATTTAACAAATGGTAGAAGGGTTCTCATGTCACCACCAAAGAAGACAGATCCAAAATACATGCTGAATAAACTAGAAACTGCATTAAGAAATAATAAAGTACTTTGTAAAAAGCAATATAAATCTGAAATATCAACAACTTCAGGGGAAGATAGTGATGACAGTTTATTGTTTAAAAGCAAATGTATTAAAGTTCAACAGAAACCTTCAACAAGAAGTAATAATAATATTTATCCTGCATTAAATTTTAATTGTTTATCTTCTATGAATTGTTCTAAATCTGAATATGAAAAAATTAATCAACCAACTTCATCCTTTTTCCTTGACAATCCAATAGAACCTATTTATGTAGAACCTTACCATTTTTTGAAAGATAGGAATGGTTTAACAAATGGGAGAAATAGTTCATAATGCAAAAGTTTTTAGTATGGTATTGAAGTATTTTAAGTAAAGAAAAATAATTGTATATACAAACATGTTATATAATAAATAACATCCTTTGATATAATATGCTGTTTTTGTCTTTGAAGTTGACTGATTTTAATAGTATGTAAGAAACTTGAATTTTAGATTGTTTATTTTCTCTAGAGGAGCAAAACAATTTCTAAACAAAATATAAACCTTTGTTTTTTTTTCCTTATTGAAATGCTGATAAACTACATGGAAGATAGTTTTGGGATTGGAAATTTCAGAGTCCCTTTTGGGACCTAGGCCATAAAATACAATTTGACAATTCAACTATACTTCACAAAGAACAACATAACACAAAACGAAAAATAAAAGAGTCTGCTTTAATTCTTTTGAATGAAGATGATTGTATTACTTCTACTTCTGTAGAATTTAATCATATGTGGTTACCAACAATTAAGGAAGAAATTATTAATGGTAACCTCCTTTTGAACAACCCAATATCGGGATAGTTCATAAGGCTTTTCCTAGATTTTCCCTTATGATGTTAATGGGATCACTGAAACAATAGAATTCTTTGATCGCATTTTTGTCGAATGCGCTATCTTATAACAAAGTCGTACCTAGGAACGCCACTTATAAATGCTAAAGGCAACTCTTTCAAATTCTTCTAATTTGAAAGCTGGTTAACTATAATTCATGATCTTTAGAATTTTTTGTGCTACCTGTATATCTAAAAACAACAAATTTTCTAATGTCAATTTTAAATCTCATTATTCAAATTTTCATTTTGCAATCTACATCAATAAATATAAAGCCATTGACAACGAAGTCAGAATAGACTTTGAAACGTTTGGTATTCCTGCAATATACGTCGTTTTATTTCTATTGTGGTGTTATTGCCCAAATAAACATAAAAGTAGTTCCCTTTAATCTTAAATGGGGTTAGTGTGCTTGAAACTAATCATTAAGGATGTGTTTTTTTTGACTTCTTCATAGGTAAAAATAAATCATATTACAGAATTTTAGAAATTTAGTTGTCTTATAAAAATTGGTTAATTCTATTTGAAAGAACACAATCTTTCGAAATATATCTTATTGGGAAAAGGTAATTTTATTTTTAGTATTTTGAATCAGCATCTGTTTACCAACTGGAATTATTGTGCAATATATCATTTAGTAGTAGTTCTATATTAGAAAATGCAGTATTAAAAGCTTTTGAAGTGCAATACTAAATTTCACTTGGATACAAGTAAATTTGTTTCAAGACTGTTAACGAACACAAAATTTGCGTTTTCTATATTTAATCTGACATACTATTTATTTGTTTTTTAAATTTTCTATAAATGAACATACTAATGAAGTTACTGATGATAAAATGGATATTATCAAAAGAAGTCACAAGATTACTGTGTTGGTACACTTCTCTTAACTTTATGTTTTCATTCTAAACAAACTATGGAGAGGGTGGGCAGTTGCCCCCCGTCAGGAGTGGACTACGTGCCTAGGGCCCCTACCAAATACTATATGCTTTAAAACCAAACTACCAACTGCAAAGTATGTGTCATAACTGAATAAATACATTAAAAAAAAAACAAAAACTGACTTGAAAAAAAAATAAATAAAAAGCATGAAATAATTTTTTACTGCAACAGTTAATTACTTTTTCTCAAGTCTGTACCAAGTTGAACAGCAAAGTTGCAAAGTACAACTTATAAATGTACTTCCCAAATTAATTTCACTTTAGCTTGGCACTGACTTCAGAAAAAGTATTTTATTGTTGCAGTAAAAATAATTCCATGCTTTTTAGTAAGTTTTTGTTTTAAGTAGGTTTTTGTTTTTATTTTAAATGTATTTATGTTACAATTTTTAGTGATGTAGTGGCTTATTTGGATACAGTTTTCAAATCTGATGTTAGTCTGAAGCTGGTAGACAGTGTTTCCTGAAGTTTCCTTAGACGTCCATCATCTTCAAATCCGTAGACAATGTTTCCTGAAGTTTCCTTAGACGTCCATCGTCGTCAAATCAAATTAATTTTTCCGATATTGTCTAAAATAAGGTATTTTACTTTTAAGCAACATTTATTATTTTGACTAACCTCGTTTACTGTTGAATAGAGTATAGTAACTTATTTTCTAAATATGTATATGTATTAGGAAAGTTTTGCATATGATTCCAACTTAGATGGATCCACTATACTGTAGATGACTTGAGCATAATCATTTTTTAGGTCTATTAATAATATTGACCTTCATTTAATAGTCTCTTCCCCGCATAATTTTATAATATATCATTATACAGTTTTCAGTTTCAATTTGAAAAAGTGTTTATTATACAATTTTTAGTGATGTGGTATAATTAGATGCATTTTATAATTCTAATTATTTCCGTTTGAATCCAACTTATGAAGACACACTGTATATAGAAACCAACTGAGAACCTCCATTTTGAAGTTGATTAACTGACATTTAGTTGGATTTAATTCCAACCTATTTTCAATTTATTACATTTATTAGTGATACAGCATAATTGGAGGCAGTTTTCAATTATTGATATATATATATATATATATATATATATATATATATATATATATAATGGTACTTATAAACAAAATTGATAATTTTTTAAACCTAGTATTTAGTTGGAAAAGCTACATAATCCATACTTATTATACATTTTTTAGTGCAATGGCATATAATTAGATTTAGTTTTTAATTCTCATTACTTCTATTTGATAACAATTTTAGATATTAATAAAAATAAAGGCACTTATAACTTTTAAGCAAAATTCCTAATTATTGACAAACCGTGTGTACAGTTAAAAAAGTACATGTAATGATTACAGTATACGTTTTAGGCTATGAAAATTTGTTCATGAAGAATAACTTGTTCTCTTAATAATATTCATTTATGAAGACACACTGTATATACAGACTAATTGAGAATCTTTACCATGAAGTTGATTAACATTTATTTTGATTAATCCAATTTATTCAGAACAGAAACATTTCCAAATTTTTTATACTACCAGCACCTCTACCAAAGCTTTTTATACCTATAGAAACTCCGTAAAAAACTTTTTAGCTGATTCTGCTTTTTCCCGGATTTGGACCGTGTCATTTTTTCGAATTAATTTATTTATATATCTGAAACCAGCATATAAACAAAATTTTCCGACTTTTCGCCCACACTTATAACGGGCTTTTTCAAGGATGAGAAAACAAAACAAATGTTACTTACCTTGCGGCGACTCTATTCGTTTCGTCTTTTTCTCACAAACAGACTTTAAAACTTCACTTTTTTAAACTTGTCACAATGACGCACAAATTGTAAACGAACTAATACTTTGGATCTAGCCAACAAAGAAATAATAATTGGCACCCTGAAATTCCGGGTAAAAGAAGGGTAGGAGGCACTTAATAGGGTATGGTATTTTTGAATAGAAAATACCATAAAACAATACCTATAAGTCTTTTCCATGCCTTCCTCCCTTCTCATAACGTGTCCAATTGTAGTACTCGTTTTACAAAAACTTCGTAGTTGGATGTTGAGCTCTGTCAATATGGATATACTGATATGATGAGCAGTCCAACGTACGCATAAAGGCGGAAACACACTGTTGAACCGCGAAGCCATCCGATATGATGCGATTATGGATAGAATTACACTGCAAACACCCGATTACACATGATGCTCGCAATTACACCCGATCCCACATATCCAAAAGGCGGAAACACACTGTTGAAACGCCAGACAACGTCACGTGTCGACACCCGAGGTGCACCGTGCACATTAACAACACTCTATACCACGACACAATAGCAACTGTCAATCACAACTGTCTAGCTAATCGCAGTGAAAATGTATGGTTGTTTGCTATGGATTTAATAAATAAAGAGCCAGATAAGTTGCAAAAATATAAGAACTAAAATCCTCGTTGTGCATACATTTTCGAAATACGCATTGCTTTTCGTGTTGCACAGAAATACATTGTGTGCGCCTGGTTGGGTATCATGGTTACTTCCACAAACAGCAACACGTCAATCTGGATCTCTTGGATCAGGTGGCGTGTGTCAGCATCACGTTCCATCGGGTGTTTATAGTGTGATTCTAGCCATAGCAATGAAACTACCTATTTGGTTTGACTCAACACGCGTCGCGTCATATCGGGTAGCATCGCGTTTCAACAATGTGTTTCGGCCAAAATTAAAATGTTTCTACAGTGGACTTAGCTTTGACAACTTACCAGGCCCAAGCAGTGTGTTTGTAGGATACAATAACACTGTGCGCTTTTCGAACATTTTCGCACAATTAGTATTTTATTTGTAATTTTTGCAATTGTTTAAAACAAGTCTTTATGAAAATTTCCATCTGGGTCGTAATTTATTAAGTACATATCAAACATCAATACACTTTGAATGCTGTCAGTTGTCAGAAATTGTTACTGTGTCGTAGCGTGGCGTGTTGGTAATGTGCAGGATGCACGTCGGGCGTGGACATGTGGCTTCTAATCGCGTTTCAACAAAAACAAAACCAAAAAACACCCCAACTCAAAATACAGAAAACAGCATTTATAAAATTCCTTGTGAATGTAATAAATTTTATTAAACACCCAAAAAATACTTTAAAAAACGACAGTTTGAAAAATCCAAAATTTGAACATGCTTGGGACCTTGGTCATAAAATACAATTTCAAAATTCAGTTATAGTACACAAAGAAGAACACAACACGAAGCGAAAACTAAAAGAGTCTGCTTTAATTTTGTTAAAATAAAAACGCTTGTATCGCTACTACCTCCGTAGAATTCAATCGTTCCTGGTTGCCGATGATTATGGAAGAAATTGCTGACCTACTACCTAACCTTCCTCCCATCCCCAAAACCCGCACGGGATGATCTGGTTTAAATCATTTCATCTGGGGAGTGACAACCCCACGGTTCCGAGTTACCCGGGTCACCAGGGTCAAATGGTGACACCACCCATGAAAATGGAGCTGCGGAGTACATGCCTCGGAAAAGAGCCGCTGCCTTGGGATCGCCAGGGCATGTCTGGAGCCGGCGGTGGACATGCCAGCATGCGGGACGTCGGTGGCAGGGTGGTGAGGAGACGGGCCCCTGTCGTCCAAAGAGCTACAGCCCAAGAACCACAACAACACTCACCAATATGGTCACAGAATCAACGTGAGCATCACCAACGGAGTCAAATGAGAACGAGGACTCCATCCGCAGAAAGTGTTGCGCAGGATCAACAGCCAGCCTCACTCAAGCGGGACTGAAAAGACAGCGCATGAAATGACTAGCGCCATGAATGAATTTATAATGCTCACGTTTTACAGAATTGCGAACCTTGACCAGGATAAGACTGGATATCGCCAAATACTCCATCAGAATTCTGTCGTGAGTACCCAGAGCTTCAAGTTACCGAACAAAGAGTCGCATATCAACATCGTGTCATCTTGAAAAATGGCCTTATTTCGCCTGATCAACTGGACACAAGAAAGAGCGAAGTTGAGCGCGAATTATTTGGTCGAAATACAACAGATCTAGAGCCTGAAACACCTTTGGCGCAAAGAGCGGACGAGACTCAAGAATTTCCACAAGAACAGCCAGCCAACGATGACCTGCTTGAGAAAATCCAAGCAGAAATGGAAAGATCTCTTATAGAGTATAGTGGAACAGATCCATTGAATAGACCAACTCTTTCCAAACTAAGATCTTCTAAGAAACTGGGTATTGTCTTGCAGGCCATAAACAAATTTATCTTGCCAAACTATGTTTTAGGTGCTAATACGTTAGAGTCGCTACACAAAATCATCTATTATACTGTGCTGCAATTTCCAGCTGCAGAACAATTGGGGTCGCAATAAGACCAAAGCAAGACCCTTCCCAATTTAGACAAACACTTGGCAAAGAAGGCTAGAAAAGAAAATTAATTCTTTTCGGAAAGACTTTGGAAGACTGACCGAGTACCAACGAGGGGTCAGGAACAACAGAATAGAAAGACTTGTCAAGACTATCATGGATAATAACCGAATACACTCCCAGTGGGATGGAGAAAACATCACATCTCAGCAGGGTCTGGACAGTCTACGACAAAAGCTCTCCGTCTACACAAGTCGATTGAGAAGGTACAAAACTAGTAACCAACGGAAACTAGACAACGCACTATTCCGAAAATCAGGAAAAGGGTTTTATAGAAAACTCAACAACATCAATAATAATGAAACTCCTAGTTATCCCAGTAAAACGGCCATCGAGCAGTTCTGGAAAACACAACTTTCCACAACAGTTTCCCATAACGCCAGAGCAAGCTGGGTTAATGAGGAGGAGGCTGCTTTTCAGAACTGTGATAACATGCAACACCAACCATTTACAACGGAAGACACGTCCAACATAATGAAACATCTCTATAACTAGAAATCACCAGGACCAGATGGTGTACAAAATTACTGGATAAAGAAACTGTACGCAACCCACGAAACACTAACAGCCCTTATAAATGACGTAATTACCCACCCACACAAGATGCCTAGTTTACTTACGCATGGTGCTGCATACCTCTTACCAAAGGATAACCTATGTGCACAGGACCCAGCAAAGTACCGACCAATCACTTGCCTTCCAACCTTATACAAACTCATAACATCGTGTATTAATCATCGCATTTTCAAACATTGTGAGCTGAACAAAAACATAATTACTCAACAACTGTTAATTGATTCCGTGGTCTGCAATCAAGCCCACGCCAAACGACGATATCTCTACATGGCATATGTGGACTACAAAAAGGCCTTTGATTCAGTTCCACATGATTGGCTCATTAAGGTACTGAAACTCTATAAAGTGAATAATTGTATTATTAACTTTTTAGAATATCCCATGTCCACCTGGCAAACCAAAATCTCACTGAATGAAGCCAACTGTTCGATACAAACTGACCCCATTCCAATCTGAAGGGGTATATTCCAGGGAGACTCTCTTAGCCCGCTGTGGTTCTGCCTTGCCATGAACCCTCTCTCAAACAAACTGAACTCGACTAATTTTGGGTTCAGTCTCAAACACAACAACGTACAAGCATTAAAAATAAACCATACATGGACGACTTAAAGTTGATGGCAGGTACGAAACAACAGCTGCATGATATGCTTGAAATAGTAAAAGGGTTCTCTAGTGACATCCATATGCAATTTGGCCTACACAAATGCCGAATTGTTAATATAGTTAAAGACAAAATATAGCAGGGGTCCTACCAAATGGGAGATGGCACCTCAATTGAATCTATGGCGGAAGGTCATACTTATAAAATACCTTGAAATAAAGCAGGCTCAAAGTATTGATCACTCCACCTTGAAACAGGACTTAACAACAGAGTTCTATAGAAGGATAAGACGACTGTTGAAAACCAAACTTAACAGTAAATATTTGTTTCAGGCTATTAGCATCTACGCGTGTTCAGTGCTCAGTTAGGCTAGGCGCAAATTGAGAAGCGTATAGCCAATTGGCCAATTTGCGCTGTTCCATTCAATACTATACGTTACAAAAGTTCGCGCTGTGCTGTGTCATGTCACACGCGCTATACGCGTCTCAATTTGCGCCTAGCCTTACTCTTTCGGTATAGTTAATTGGTGCAAGACTGACATTGAACAATTATAACGAAAAGTTCGTTTTACTAACAAAAGCTCAAAATCACCATCCGAAGAGCTCTGTCGAAGAGACAACTTTGCCACGGTATGAAGGAGGAAGAGGATTGACAGATCTAAGCAAACTATTAGATCAACAAATTTCTATTTTGCGTAGTCATTTCCAGAAACTCGCAGATTTTTCTGATCTACACAGAGTCATGTGCCAGGTTGATGACAACACCACTGATTATGTCGACAGTGCAGCGTCGAACTACTGGTTGATCTCTGGTCATATGTTTCCTGAAACGGAAGGCTTTATATTGACAATCCAAGATCAAGTAATTCCAACTAAGAACTACCTAAAATACATCGTTAAAGACCCTTCTATTAACGACATATGCAGGTACGGTTGCCAAACATCTGAATCTATCCAGCAGATTACAGGCGGTTGTCAAGCGTGCGCTGCAACTGAATATAAAGAACGACACGATGCTGTGGCAAAAATACTTCACCAGGAACTAGCACCGAAACTTGAATTATCACAGTCGGTAAGATTACCACACTATAAATACAAACCAGAATCTGTTTTAGAAAATAACAACTACAAGCTGTACTGGGAACGCACGATACTGACCGATCGGACTGTTGCTCACAATAGACTAGATATAGTTTTGGTAAATAAAGTCTCTCGGAAAGCAACTTTAATTGACATAGCAATTCCTAACAACAACAGGCTGAGAAAATAACCAAATATAGAGATTTCGAATTTCAAATAAAGACTCAGTGGGACATGAACAACACACGAACTGTATTGTTAAGTCAACGACAGGACTAGTCCCAAAACGTCTATTAAATAATTTAAAATACCTCGGTCTGGACTATTGGAGTAAATTTGTTTCATAGAAATAATATGCCTTTTGCACCAGGTTTTTTACGTGATCAATAAATTTTAAATCGGAATCTATTATAACACCAAGATTACTTGCCGAGTCACTAACCTGAAGGGTTCGATCAGATATTTTAACCTTGAAATTAGCTTTTAAAGTTTTCTTACTTGTCTTCTTGAAAATAATAATAGTTTAGATTTAAGTGGATTGAGACTCAGCGCATGGTCTTCTGAAAGAGTTTTGATGACTTCTAGGTCTTGATTAATAGCAAGCGCTGTTTCCTGGTAATTGTCCATATGGAAACGACAATAGAGTTGTGTGTCATGGCAAAGGCCTGTAGTTTACAATATTTCGTAGATTTGAGCAGATCAGATGTATATATAATAAAAAATAAGGGACCCAAAATTGACCCCTTTGGCACTCCTGACAGACGTCGGAGAAATTGTCACCTACCTGCACTTTCTGAGTTCTGTTAGAAAAATATGATTTAATTAGACCTAATGAGTTAGTATCACATCTATAATATTTAAGTTTTTCTCAAAAGAAGACGACGGTCAATCGTATCAAACGCTTTATAAAAGTCAAGTAACACAAGAGCACTTTCCAGGTCATGGTCATAAGCTTCTATGTCGTCGAATAATGACGTAAGAGAGGCCATTGTACTATGTTTTTCTCGAAAACCGTTTTGGTTGTCAGGAAGTATATTGTTAGTATTGAAATAAGTGTAGA
The DNA here is from genome assembly GCA_034190945.1 of Octodonta nipae. Lineage (NCBI taxonomy): Eukaryota > Metazoa > Arthropoda > Insecta > Coleoptera > Chrysomelidae > Octodonta > Octodonta nipae. The sequence continues at coordinate 84,342,938 of CM067217.1, read as the reverse complement.
GCTGAGAGTATAAAATCTTTTCCATAATTTTTCACATTGTAGGTAGGATTGATATGATTCGAAGATCATTAAATGATTCAGGTTTTTTCAGGTAACGATTTTCCAATGCTACTTTTCCATGACTCGGGAAATTTAATACTGTGTAGAGCTTTATTAATAGTATCCACAGTACACATACTAAAAGAATCATAATGGTTAACCTCATAGTAATTAATTTTATTAATACAATTATATGAGATATTTTGGAAAAACTGAGCAAAATGTCTATTTACATTATTAGGATCAGACAGATTTAGTGGTAAATGAGTACTAAGAAGGACGCACATTTAATAGGTCAAGTGCTTTCCAAGTTAGCCTTGGATTATTGTGCCTGGAAATAAAGCTAAGATAGGCCCTCATTTCAGCCCTGACTGCAGCTACTGTGAAGTTACGCAGCTCTTTATATCTGTCCCAGTCAGTGCCAATTTTTGTAACGCATTGTCCCTTTCCTTTATGATCATTTTAAGATTCTGCGTCAACAAAGGAGTTTTAGGCTTAGTTACTCTGATCAATTTAATCGGCGCATGTGTATCAAAGGCTACATTGATTAAGTCGTTAAAAATTTTGACTTTTTTTGTCAATATTGTTTTCATAAACAAGATTCATCCAAGGTAATAATTTCAGATAACGCAAATAATCACTTAAAACAAAGTTTTTAAAACATCGGTAAGTAACCCATTTGGGTTCCATTTTTGTATATTTTAAATTTAATTCAGCAATTACGAGCCTATGATCAGAGAAAGTGTCAGCCGACTGCGTGCCGCACATTAAAACCAAGTTTGGCTCACTAACAAATATAGGATCTATAAGCCTTCTGGTTTTTTGGGTGATTCGTGTAGGTTCGTTAAGAATTTGCTTCAGGTTATAAGATTCGAAGCAACTCGTGACAGAATTACTTGTCTCAAAAAAGTTTAAATTGAAGTCACCCAAACATATGATGTGAGCAAATTTTGTTGTAATATCACCTAAAATGTTATCAAAATCATTAATAGCCAAGTTAAGATTACTTTTTGGTGGTCTATAAAAATTTGCAACTTCCATTATAATGGACTTTATTTTAATACTTAAGATAATCATTTCCAGATTACTTGATAAATAAAAGTCAAAGGTAATTATAGTTCACAGTGAAAAATATTCTTTACATAAGCCCCCACACCACCTCCTCCGTCGTTCCTATTCACAGTATAAAAGTTATAACCAGGTATTGAAAAAACACTAGGATCCTGATTATTAGTTAGTATTAGTTACCAAGTTTCTGTAACCATGATTACATCGAAGTTGTTATTGTCAGTTACTAAAGTTTTAAAATCATTAATGCCAGTATGAATAGAGCGCAAATTAAAGTGAGCAAAACGCATTATGGTTAGTCCAAGGTCCAAGTCACAGAGCATCACCAAACATAAATTTATATAAAATACTTAATGATAAACAAGCCTGTATATATTATAGGCTAAAATCCAATAAAAATAACCTGAGAAAGTAATTTAAGGTGCTCGCCTTCCCGAATTAGTGATTTCTAAGAGGTGTTTATTTATAAAAAATGAAAGTAACATTAGGAAATACACACATTGCTTAAACAGCTTTGTGTTACAAATAGCACAAACATAACTTTTAACATAGAACGCTAAAAAATAATAAAACATTGTGACCATGCCTACCTCAATATTTGTTAAAGAAATGAACAATTTATTTTGGTATAATAATTTTTTTAAGGACGAAAGAGTATCATTACAAGTAAAGAATAAATGTTTAAATTTATTGTCGTCAACTCATATGGTTATTAAACATTTTACTTTTACAGTATTTGAAAATCGATATAACTCAAAAACTATAGTTATGTAGTATTATTAACTCAGAAACATAATAGATATTAAAAAATGATTATGTTGTTTACAAATCTGTATTAATTAATCACCACTTTCAAAAAGCAAAAAAAATTATGCGAAGAATAAATATAAATATAAGTAAGAAAACTGATTTTTAAAAGCAAGTAGAGTACGTACATTTTAGTTTAACCACGGTGTAATCAAAAGGTGATACAACGGAGTCAGTTGAAGTGGTTAAGAATGTCGCATTAGTAAACTAAACGTCCACAAGAGGCCTTCAACTGGCTGGTCCCGTTCCTTAACAAAAGCAGGATCACGCCGGGATCAAAAATTTTTCATGTTGATTGCATGACTCTTAATAAATATATGTTTACAATATTAAGAAATAAAAAATAACTTCATGTAACTATGCTGATATATAACAATTATTTCTGATATTTTTTGAGCCACCTTGTAAAGTACACTATATTTTAATCACACTGTATAACTATAATTTTACTTCGATCCACGTTTCATATATTGCATATATGCAACATCTTTACAAAAAATTTGTATCCAACCTGTTCAACTATAATTCTACTCCACCCTCTATTTCAACCAGCTTGTATATGCAACTACATATCGGCCACCCAGCATAACAGTTTTGGTACCTCCATGTATAACTATCAATTAATCAGTTCCCAATATATTTCACCAAAACTACAACTGCTTATGGAGCACCCAATGTAACATTTTTTAAAATCACCTTCTATGTATTACAACTACCCTGTATGTGCTGCTGCTTACTGGTCAACCAATATAACATTTTTTAAGGACTTAACTATAACACTTCTCCACCCTATATTTCAAGTAGCCTGTATGCGCAACTGATTATGAGCCACGCTATTTCACAATTTTTCCTCATATTTTTTAACAACATTATAAATAATAATTTTTCTCTACACTTCATTTAAAGCACCCTTCATTTGCAACTTTTTCTAACTTTGTTTGAATCACCGTGTGTAACTATAACTTTACTGCGTCCCATATTTCAGGTACTCCATGTATGCAACTGATATATAACAAAATTTTTCTACCAGTTATTACCCACCCTGTATAATTATAATTCCACTCCACCCTATATTTCAACAACCTTGTATATGCAACTACTTATTACTCACCCAATATAAAATTCTATTCCACCCTATATTTCAACCATCCGGTAAATGGAACAGCTTGTAGATCATAACATTCTTTATAATACTTTTTAATCCCACCTGTATAGCTGTAATTACACCCCGCTACAAATTTCGACCATCCTATATATGCAATTACTTCCCACACAGCATGAAATATTTCTAAAATATTTATGCAATATTTCTGGTTTGATTTGAAAAAAAATTGAAATGAAATATTGGTGCAATATTTCACGAAATGTTTCTCTAAGATTTCATGAAATATTTCAGTAGATGTTTTGTCGTGGACATAGGAATATTGCAGAAATATTTCAGTGAAATATTTCTTCTGGTATTTCATGCTGTGTGGGTTGTGGATAAAAAATAATTTTCTAACCACTCTATAAACTATAATTCCACTAGATCTCATATTTCAACCACCCTGTATAAACAACTTCTTCTAACATTTTCAACCCATTTGATCACTATAAGAACTCAAGAACATAATTCAAATATCAATTTTTTCTAAAAAAAAATTATCGACTGTTTAAATATTCTACCCTTATTTCAACCATATTGTATATGCAACTACTTATGAGCCAAACAATATATCATTTTGTTATCCACCCTATGTAAATATAATTCTACTCCGCCGGTTTATGAACCACCTGGTATATGCAACTATTTAGGACCTACTCAATATAACTTTTTTGAATCATCCCGTATAACTAATTCCACTCCCCCTTATTTCAACCACTTTGTATATATGCAGCTGCTTATAGTACACCTAATAAGTGTGTAATAAGGGTAATAATAGATTTTTTAAATCCGTGTCATTCCACTCCGCATTAACTTTCCTGTTTATAGAACACCCTGTAAAACAACGGTTGATATATCAGTTGATTTTTTCTAAATCGAAACATGTTACATTGGCATATTCCGAATTTTGAATAAAAGCTAAGCTGATTTAAGTATCTAATATTTGGTCCTTGCTGTGGAATCAATTGAGTAATTGTCTTATCCAATATGGTAGAAGTTTTTTCGCTATATCTACCGTTTCTTTGAATTTATGTAGATAAAATATCTATCAGAATTTAAGTCAAACTATAAACTATAGGCTTTGTCACAAAAAAGAGTCAGCGCAATTAGTTCAGTAGTTCTTACGTAATGCCCGAACAAACAAACAGACAAATTTACAATTTTATAATAATATAGATTTAGGCCATTTCAAACAGCAGATGAAGTTTATAATATTAATTCGGATATTGGTACAAGAGATTAAAATTAACAAAGGGGGTTTATGCATTGGTGTGTCAGAAGAGTGAAATGTGTATAATTGAATTCAGAAAGTTATTATTTTAATGCCAAAAACAGTTGATATTCTGTAAGTAGTTATTTTATCACATAGTTGAGATTCATACCCCAAACAGAAAGTGTTCCCAGTTTTCTGGGCAATAAATATTCAGAGTAACAAATAAATGGATGTCATTTTCTGCAGAACTAAAGTAAAAGACCACATTGAGAGTCGTGAGTGCAATATATACTGGAGAATGTAAAAGTGCAAGACGTTGAAGGGCAAATATTTGTTAAATTATTCAATTAAATATATTATATTTGTAGTAATCAGTTACTTTTTAAACAAATTATCATATTAATCTAAAAAAGTCAATGAGTAGCTACTCCAGGGTTTTTTATGCAGTCATATAGAGCACAGTCGTAAGATTGCCCTAGGTGAGAGGCGATCTACTTCCCATACATAAGACGTCCCATACCATGATAGTTTGCTGTCAGACCTTCAACAGCCAAATCTGAATTTCATCTTATCACGTCGAAATCGTCTGACCCTCATATGTCCAACATAGTCACTTTAACAAATTTGGATTTGGAACTCAGACATCCTATTGGTCATTTGGTTTTGTCAAGTTTTGCGTCACTCTAAGCGGCGATCCAGAAGTTGTGGTGTCAATAGTAGCACCAAAATGAGTCTGTAAGCTCTCAACCCCATTCCCAGCCAGGTATGATGATGGAGTGGTATTCCTTGATATAAATATCCCGATTGGTTGGTTGAAATTTCCTCACAAAGATGAGAACATAAAAACTAGCGTATGATCTGCCTGCTTGTCTTTTAAATTTTGCAGCGTATCTTCCGAGGAAATTAATGCACTAGTTTCGTTTTCATATGTTCTTTTGTGGAAAGAAATGTCCTTCCCAAAGTCCAGGAATCTCATTATTTCAACATTAACGCTTAAGCCTCGGCGGACCTGTTTTTCATCAAAAGCTAAAATTCCACACCGACCTGTTGGAGTGTCGTGGCAAATTATATCTAATTATTTTTTAAATAACCCAAAAAAATTGTCATCAAATCCTACTCCAACATTAGAATTTTTAAGTATTTTTTATTGTGGATTGACAAGGGAGAGGATATTTTGATTTCTTAATAGGTGGTAAATAGTAAGACTTTTAGTATGCAACAATAAACAATTAAGAAGCCATTCGGAACTGTATCTACGGCTTGTACATTGCTTGAGTTTACTCGTGCGCAGAATCTCATCCGTGACCATTCTCTATAAGGTGACATAAAAGTGATATAAAATAAAGCAAGAAATTTTTATTTTATTAACCATTAGCAAAGCACTCATTAACATTTGCTACTAGACTTATATATAGGCATGCACAGTGTGACCCATTTCAACTAATTCCATCCCTTCAAAATCTGTGTTGGTTGACCAATTTTGATGTAACTTTTTTTAAATGATGTCTATTTTATGGAAAGATATGAATGATTAAATCTGAAATGAAAAGGCTTACTAGATAAAAGTTCTTACCGAAATATTTAAAAACCAGATAAATTGTTTCATAAAATGTTAAATAATAACGGAGAAACCAACAATGATATGCAGAATGATGAATGCTGCTTATTCCAGTGCTAGTGAAAAGTCAGTGGGAATATTTTTTTTATAATTGATGTTAAAGTGAATAACTTGTTTAAGAATTTCAATATCTATTTACTGAAATCAAATAAATAAATGAAATAAAAAACAGCTTTTGAGGTTTGAACCCTGAGTATTCTGATTTGGATGCTGGGGTTAGCCGCTACACTACATCGATGTGCAAAACAGTGTTTTATTTACTGATTATTGATTTTTGTTATCATGAGAATGAAATTTTTAAAGAAATACAGTTTATATAAAGTTAATTTATATTCAAATACTTGTTTTAAGTCTTTTGGTTTGAATGGTCGATTCAGTTTTTGCATTAAAAATTGACCAACATTTAAAAAGTAATATCGTTTTAATATTGTATTATATAATACAATTTGGTACCAAGCATGGTCGTATCCCCCATTCGGCACGGGAAGCAAATGGCCAGATTTTGACTTCTGGACTGAGATATTAAATGCTGAGCACAAAAATAATTTAAATTTACGTATTTCTGCTTTTATTGTTCCGATTTTCTGAAAAACATAATTATATTTTAGAAAATGGAATGGAATCATCTCTGATGCTAACTTAAATATATTACAATTTAAAATAATGAAATTGATTAAGTCGTTTCGTATAAATGAGTGAAAATTCATTCCCTTAATAACAGCTTTTACCTGATTTTCTAGAAAACTATAAATAGCACGTTATGTGTTATGTTATAATACAGAGCAGTTAAAATTACCAAAGTTGGTTAAACTGTTTTAAAGTAAGCGATGAGCATCCATAAAAAATAAACTCCTACGAAATGATAACCTACTCCTTTTTATTCTATTCCTGAAAAGGAGGATGTTATTAATTTGTAGGCACCTTTTTTTATTTATGCTCATTGATTACTCAAAAATGGCCTACTCAATTTTGATGATTTAAACTACACTGTATTAAACAAAATTACAGAAAATATTATTTATCGTGTTTGATGGCATAAGCAGTTTGCTGTTGAATGTTATGTCATTTAAAAATACATACATGCACAATGCACATATACCGGGGTATATGTATTTTGCAAACTTATGGTTATACAAAGAAAATAGTTAAACCCAATTTCAAAACTGCACAATAACCATAGAACTAAAATACTGAAAACTGCAATGAATGAATAGCATATTCACAGTTGTCAGATACATATACACAAAGTCAAAAATGTACCAAGCCACAATCAAGATGAAGTAGTAGATAAGTGCCTAAACAATACAGGATTTTAGGTTTACTTGGTACCGACTTCTGAAACATACTAGACTGGTAGGTAATTAATTTGTGCAGAATGTGGACCTTTTATTGTTTACTTTCATTACTTTGTGTGCAGGTACTTACCTACCAACTGAGCCTAACAACTTTAAAAATGTGCTATGTATATACAGTATTGTATATGTATAGTATAATGGTACTTAAAACAAACTTGAGATGTCATGTTTGAAACATGAAACAAAATGCAAGATCAGAGAAACATTACTACAAACTTCATCCTTAAATTAACAATGCTGCATTCTTGCAGTGATATTGTCTCATCCCTATATTGTCATATATGATATAGCAATTAAAAATCAAAGATAAATCAGGATACAAACTTAGAACTAATAATTTTGCATGCAAGGCTTGGACGACACACAGAAAATTATTTGTTTCTTACTAATCAATCATGGTTTTGTATATGTGTCAATAAATCGCATCATTACATAGTTGATGGTGGAAGCCATTGCTTTGATATACTATCATTATGATTGTAGTAAAACGAATTACTTTGTTTTATATCACTAATTTATTTATTAATTAAATAAACATAAACAACCCTGACAAGTATCAAGAACACTATGTCATTTTCAAGTGGAAACAAATTCATGAATGACGACAAAACATTTTGAAACAGACCAGAGGGTCTTGTCTATAACAGTAGGTAGATGTTGAATTCTTGAAAGGATTACATAAATATCAGATTTTTGTGTATAAGACTATTGAAATAGAAATAAAGTGGAAAATCCATTGAGAAAATTTAAATATATCATTGACTATTAATTAATTAAATATCAAATAGGATGCACTTTTGAAACTCTACCTGCTTGTTAAGTAGTAAATTACAAGAAACGGAATTAGAGTTTCAAAAGAGCATCCTATTTGAAATTTTTAAGTAACTAATAGTCAAAAATGATATTTTTAAATTTTCTTAATTGGTTTCCCACTTTGTTTCTATTTCAATAGTTTTGTACACAAAAATCCAATATTTATGTAATTTTTCCAAGAATTCAACTTGTACCTACTGTTATAAGACCCTCGGTCTGTTTCAAAATGTTTTGTTGTCATTAATGAATTTTTTTCTGTTTGAAAATGACAGTGTTCCTGATACTAGTCATGGTTTTTTATGTTTATTTAATAAATAAACAAATAAATTGGTGACATGAAACTAATTCATTTTTCTACAACCCATCATTACAATCCACAAAGTCCAATAAACAACATTTTGTTCAAATTTTGAATAAAAAAATTTTTGCCCAGCTTTTTAAATTATTTATTCAAAAATGTAATACCGTGGGCCTTTATTTTCATAAGGAAACATTCAAATCAAGTGTCATCATCATGGAGTAAACCAAGTTTTGGTTTACTCCATGATGATGACAACTTCACTCTTGAAACATGTATCAAGTGCAAAAATAAAAGTTTGGTGTTAAGGTACAAAACTTTGTGTTTATACATCTATAAAAGTCACATCAAAAATTAATCAATATGTAAAGATTTAAGATGAGTGGCACCAATCACAATGAGTCACACTCTATAAGTATATTGAAATAGTATTTAGTCAATAGATTTCATGATTTTGATATAAAAAAGTGTTCAACCTTAATTATAATTTTCAGATTTCAATCTTGATAAAGCTGATTTAGCTCTTGGGCTTAAGGGCAAGCAGCCAAATCGTTCTTTTTTTACTCCTTACATATTTCCTCCTAACTAAAATATACAGAATCCTTTCAATTTTGTATATTTTGACACAATTAATGCACACATTCCCGTTTTCCTGATATATTGCACACTTTCTGTCTCCAAACATATTTATCCTTAACAGCAGCATGTATAATTGTATCTGCATATACAGTAACAGGTGGTCCTCCAGCACAAATAATGTAAGAATCTACTTTGCACAAGATCTGTTCCAATTCTTCAATACAGCTTGGTTTTTCATTACATCCCAGCTGAACATTTGTCTCTTGGAACCAAACAATTAATTTATCATCTCTTAATTGTACCTACAATTTAAATAGTGGAATATCTATAATGCATTAAGCAACAAAAAATGTATTAGTATATAATATTTTTAAGCTTACTATTTCAGTTGCAAAACCCTGTAACTTATTATTGTCAAAAGGATTTGTTAGTTCATCTGCATACAAGAGAAGGAGAGCACCTGACTTTTGATTATGATTAATACTCTATCCAGTATTTGGTAACTCAATAGTTGCACTATCTTCCATAAGATTTGTTCTTAAAATTTTGTATAAATCTTCTTCATTAACAGAGTTCATATGTTCATTATCTCTAGTTTCTGAAGTGCTTTAACTCATATCTTCATTAGTGAGACTGATATTTTTATTACCTGTAATATCCAAACCTCTCTCATCCATATCATAAGTTTCTTCAGTACTGTTTGTTTCCTAATGAAATATTAATCTATTAGGTGTAAATAATCTTTTGTTTTCTATTAAATTGAAAGAGTATTTGGTTTTGGTACATTTTGTTACTCAATTCAAAGCTACAGGAATCTCTATATAAATAGGCAAAGACAAAACGATTAGGTACCATTTTCTCTTCTGTCTCTCAACCGATTTTCTTCATTTTTGTTTTGTTTAGTAGCTACTGACGACCTTCAGTGCAGAATGCTAATATTAATTTATAATATCGGTTCATTCATTAAATAAAATATAATAAATATTCATTATTTACGTCCATAATGTCAACGCCAAACAACTGAAAGTGCCGCCGCCGCCAGACTCAAAACATTGGGTAATTGTAATAATAATAATAATAATAAGCCAACCAACGCTGACCTGCTTGAGAAGATCCAAGCAGAAATGGAAGGAGCTCTTATAGAGTATAGTGGAACAGATCCACTGACTAGACCAACTCTTCCCAAACTAAGATCTTCTAAGAAATTGGGTATCGTCTTGCAGGCTATGAACAAATTTATCTTGCTAAAGTATGTTTTAGGTGCTAATACGTTAGAGTCGCTACACACAATTATCTACTGTGCTGGAACTTCCATCTGCAGAACAATTGGGGTCGCAGTAAGACCAAAGCAAGACCCTCCCCAATTTAGACAAACACCTCGAATACCACCTTGGCAAAGACGACTTGAAGGGAAAATCAATTCTCTTCGGAAAGACGTTGGAAGACTGACCGAGTACGAACGAGGAGTCAGGAACAACAGAATAGAAAGGCTTGTCAAGACTATCATGGACAATAACCGAATACACTCCCAGTGGGATGGAGAAAACATCACATCTCAGCAGTGTCTGGACAGTCTACGACAAAAGCTCTCCGTCTACACAAGTTGACTGAGAAGGTACAAAACCAGTAACCAACGGAAACTAGACAACACACTCTTCCGACAATCAGAAAAAGGGTTTTATAGAAAACTTAAGAACACCAATAATAATGAAGCCCCTAGTTACCCCAGTAAAACAGACATCGAGGAATTCTGGAAAACACAGCTTTCCACAACAATCTCCTATAACTCCAGAGCCAGCTGGATTAATGAGGAGGAGGCTGCATTTCAGAACTGTGATGCCATGCAACACCAACCATTTACAACGGAAGACACATCCAACATAATGAAGCACCTCCATAACTGGAAAGCACCAGGACCAGATGGTGTACAAAATTACTGGATAAAGAAACTGTACGCAACCCACGAAACACTAACAGCCCTTATAAATGACGTAATTACCCACCCACACAAGATGCCTAGTTTCCTTACGCATGGTGCTACATACCTCTTACCAGAGGATAACCTATGTGCACAGGACCCAGCAAAGTACCGACCAATCACTTGCCTTCCAACCTTATACAAACTCACAACATCGTGCATTAATCATCGCATTTTCAAACATTGTGAGCTGAACGACATAATTACTCAACAACAAAAGGGATGCGCGAAAAATTCGATGGGCTGCAAAGAACAACTGATAATTGATTCCGTTGTCTGCAATCAAGCCCACGCCAAACGCCGAAATCTCTACATGGCATATGTGGACTATAAAAAGGCCTTTGATTCAGTTCCACATGATTGGCTCATTAAGGTACTGAAACTCTATAAAGTGAATAATTGTATTATTAACTTTTTAGAATATGCCATGTCCACCTGGCAAACCAAAATCTCACTGAATGAAGCCAACTGTTCGATACAAACTGACCCCATTCCAATCAAAAGGGGTATATTCCAGGGAGACTCTCTTAGCCCGCTGTGGTTCTGCCTTGCCATGAACCCTCTCTCAAACAAACTGAACTCGACTAATTTTGGGTTCAGTCTCAAACACAATAACGTACAAACATTAAAGATAAACCATTTGTTATACATGGACGACTTAAAGTTGATGGCAGCTACGAAACAACAGCTGCATGATATGCTTAAAATAGTAGAAGGGTTTTCTAGTGACATCCATATGAAATTTGGCTTAGACAAATGCCGAATTATTAATATAGTTAAAGGCAAAATACAGCAAGGGCACTTCGAAATGGGAGATGGCACCTCAATTGAATCTATGGGGGAAGGTCATACTTATAAATACCTTGGAATAAAGCAGGCTCAACGTATTGATCACATGACTATGAAAAAGGACCTAACAGCAGAGTTTAATAGAAGGGTAAGGCGACTGTTGAAAACTAAATTAAACAGTAAAAATCTGTTTCAGGCTATTAACACCTATGCGTGTTCAGTGCTCAGTTACTCTTTCGGTATAGTTAATTGGTGCAAGACTGACATTGAACAATTACAACGAAAAGTTCGAGTTTTACTAACAAAAGCTCAAAATCACCACCCAAAGAGCTCTGTCGAACATACAACTTTGCCACGGTATGAAGGAGGAAGAGGATTGACAGATCTAAGCAAACTATTAGATCAACAAATTTCCATTTTGCGTAGTCATTTCCAGAAACTCGCAGAATTTTCTGATCTACACAGAATCATGTGCCTGGTTGATGACTCAACACCACTGCGACTGACACAACAACATGTCCAATTACACCACCAGACCAGAGATCAGAAACTGCTGAAATGGAAAGAGAAGCCCCTTCATGGAAGACATATAAATGACGTCAACCAAGATTATGTCGACAGTGCAGCGTCGAACTACTGGTTGTTCTCTGGTCATATGTTTCCTGAAACGGAAGGCTTTATCTTGGCAATCCAAGATCAAGTAATTCCAACTAAGAACTACCTAAAGTACATCGTTAAAGATCCTTCTATTAACAATGACAGATGCAGATACAGTTGCCAAACATCTGAATCTATCCAGCATATCACAGGAGGTTGTCAAGCGTTCGCTGCAACTGAATACAAAGAACGACACGATGCTGTGGCAAAAATACTGCACCAGGAACTAGCACTGAAACTTGAATTATCACAGTCGGTAAGATAACCATACTATAAATACAAACCAGAATCTGTTTTAGAAAATAACAACTACAAGCTGTACTGGGACTGCACGATACTGACTGATCGGACATTTGCTCACAATAGACCAGATATAGTTTTGGTAGATAAAGTCTCTCGGAAAACAACTTTAATTGACATAGCAATTCCTAACAACAATAATATAAATATCAAGCAAGCTGAGAAAATAACCAAATATAGAGATTTGGAATTTCAAATAAAGACTCAGTGGGACATGAACAACACACGAACTGTACCAATTGTTATGTCAACGACAGGACTAGTCCCAAAACATCTATTAAACAATTTAAAATACCTCGGTCTGGACGAACATCTTTACAAACAAATGCAAAAAGCCGTCCTGTTAGGAACAGCCCGGACGGTCCGTAAATTCATGTGAAACTGCCGCCACGACCCCAACTACGGGCCTGAAAACCTGGCAAGGGCTCCCACAGAGCTAAACCCATTTGATACCTAGGATATCTGGGGTTTAGTGAATTTTCTCCTAAAGGCACTCATAGCGTACCTTAGAGGGAGTGTGATACCATACATTGTATGGTCAAGTCGGGATAATAATAATAAAGCCTTTATTACCCAACAGTAAAAACCATTTACAGAGTAATTAAAAAATAAATAAAGATGACAAAAAAAAGTATATAAAAAATTATACTAACACTAAAACTAATTGGAATACAGACATGTATAAAAGAAATTAAAAAATGACCAAAGAAAAAGAAACAATTAGTTATAAAGTAAATACGTACATATGCACTTAAAATTGAACAATGGGTTACAACAGATATAGAGATAATTTATAAATTGAAGAATTCGTGCACCTGGATGAAATATTCAATGAAATGTCCTCTAAAAGTACAAGCGTGCTTTATTTTTCAGTTCGTACGTTGAGCAGTTGAATAAATCACACACCTCTGAGAGTCTATTAGCATTATTACTCATCAGATATATTGGAGCTTTAAATAAGATATTAGTTCGAGCTCGTTTGCACTCAAACGGTCTCGTATGCCTAGATACAACCCTAGGAATGACAATTCCAACCTGAGACAATAGCTCTGGACAGTCAATCATGTTATTCAGTAACTTGTACAAAAACATAACTGACGCCTGATCTCTGCGACTTTTCAAGGACATCACATTGAACTCGAGTAGTAAGAGATTATATTCACATCCTCTTTGGGGATAAACTCCGCGATTTTTAAATGTTAAATATTTAAAAAAAAATTTTGAACCCTTTCTATATCCAAAATGTATCGCTCGTATATAGGACTCCAGATTATCGAACTATATTCTAATTTTGTTCTAACTAAGCAGTTGAATAGAGATATTAAAACTGAAGTATTAAAATATTTGCAGTTTCGCATGATGAATCCATATTGTCTAAAGGCTGATTTTATTGTGAGGTTAATGTGGAGCTGAAATGTAAGTTTAGAATCAAAGTAAACACCGAGGTCTTTTATGGAGTCAACCCTTTCAAGAATGGTATCGCTTATACTGTACGGAAATTTTATTGTATTCGTTTTACGGCTAAATGTTAAGACCTTACACTTGGGAATGTTTAAAAAAAGTTTATTATTTATACACCATTCTTCCAACATACTGATTTCTTCTTGCAGAGCAAGACAGTCATTCCAGCTTGAGATTGTAGTATATATTTTGAGATCATCTGCAAACAATAATCTGTTACATTTTAACGTGCTGGCCAGGTCATTGATTTAAATTAAGAACAATAAAGGACCTAGATTCGACCCTTGAGGAACTCCACTTGTGACTAGAAATTTATCTGAATAAAACCCGTTGAGGTAAACGTATTGAGTTCTATTATTCAAATAGAGTTCAATAATTTTTAGGTAATTTTTAGGAACACCTAGACATGACATTTTAAGAAGGAGTCTCTTGTGACTGATTTTATCAAATGCTTTAGAGAAGTCGGTGTAGATAACATCTGTTTGACCTCCGCTATCTAGACTTTCACATAGATGTTGCCCAAGGACTGCCAGATTACTCACTGTTGAACGAGAGTTCATAAAACCATGTTGATACGTAGATATGTAATTTTCCGCAGACTGGTATAGGCGATTGTAGAGAATGCTTTCTAAAATTTTGGAAAAATTATTCAAGATAGAAATTGGTCTATAGTTATTGATAAGAGCACGGTCGCCTGACTTATATATAGGGCAGATTTTAGGTGTCTTCCAAGATTGAAGATAAGCTGAATTTGAAAGAATTAAATTGAAGATGTAACACAACGGATACATAAATGCACCGAGGCAATCTTTTACCAAAAAAGAAGGAATTTTGTCTGGGCCAGATGTTAATTTGTTTTTCAATCTTTTAGCAGCCTGTATAATTTCTCTTTCTGTAATGGGTTCGGAGCTGACATCTAGAAATGTATTATAATTGAACTTAAAACCAATGTTGTCTTCCTGGTTAACTGGTAGCTCATAAACACTTTCAAAAAAATCACTAAATGCCTTTACTATTTGAGTAGGGTTATTATATTCGTTCCCATTGTAAAACATTATATAAAATTATATATAGGGATACCAATGCTGTTATATACTTAGAGCATGTACTCCTGGAACTGGCATGCAAGCGTTGTTATTGTATAGTGGTAAAGTAATCGTTGTATATTATAATTATACAGGGCGATTCCAGATATGTTAGAAATAATTTTTTTCGTGGGTGGCACATAAGCAGTTGCATATATAGGGTGTTTAAAATATAGAGTAGAGTGCAATTATAATTGATAACATAATTATATAGGGAAGCCCATTAGCGGTTGAATTTACAGGGTTCTTGGAATAGAAGGTGCAGTAGAATTATTTATACAAGGTGGTGCAAAAAATATTATACAGAGATGCATATAAAGGGTGGCGGAAATGGAAATGCAACATTTCGTAACCCATAAGCAGTTGTATATATAGGGAAGATGAAATATAGGGTGAGAGGAATTATAGATATACAGGATGATGATAAAAATTGTTAGAGAAGGAAATGATTTATAGGGTAGCCCACGAAGAGTTCCATATATATGATGATTGAAAGATAGGTCGGAGTAGAATTATAGTTACAGAAGATAGTTAAAAATTTTATAAACAAAAAGAGTAAATACAGTGGCTCATAGGCAGTGGAATATACAGAATGGTTTACCGGGTGGTTCAAAGATGTTAAAAAATATTATATGTGCTCCATGAGCAGTTACATATACAGGGTGGTGGAAATATATAATGAGATGGAATTATTATAATGAGGATTTTAATAAATGTTAGAGAATTGAGTGCACATATAGCTATACAGGGAGGTTAGAAAAAATAAATATGTAGGGTAGCCCATTAGTGGTTGAATTCTCATATTAAATTAAGAATTATATCTGAAAAAAACTGGAATTTCGCTACTGATTTGTAGAAGCGAGATGTAAGACCGACATCTAGGATTTTCGAGGAAACTATCACACAGAGGTTCAGAATCTGGATCCGTTCCGTGTAAGTGCTGTTCTCCCTAAAGTCCTAGGATAGAATGACACGATAAAATTTTCAGGTTACTTAACCTGCCAGAGATATTGACACAATTGGTAGAATTTCGACCCCTGGGCGACAGTTAGTTATATATACAGTGATGAGGCATGTGTTAGTTGAAAGAAATATAAAAAAGGATTCATTTTATAAAATATGCACAAATGGTTGGAGTCTTCAATTTTTATTTTTGGTTGTGTTTTTCATGATAAATTCATGCATACAGGGTGGTCCAAACATAAGGTATTATCATATTCAATTTTTCAAACAGAAACAAAAAAAGTCAACAGATCCAAATATATGATAAATTAAGAGCCAAAATGCAAGAAATCCAATCACAAATGTTAATTGAAGCCTTACAAGAATTTGAAGTTTGGCTTGCAGTTGACTGGAAGTAAATTTTTAATAATTTGCATATTTCCTTTGATTTACTAATTTCTGTTTTTGTAATAAATCACTCCTTTTCAGAATTACACAAATTTTGAAATAAAGAATTTTTTATTAGTTCAGTCATAAAGTTTTTACTAATACTAGCGATCGCCCAGTGGTCGAAATTCGACCAATTGTGTCGATTCCTAACAAAATTCAACTTCTTTTTCATATGTAATTAATATGACTTTATTTCTGAGTACATTCTTAATGCTTAGCTTAATGATATAAGGTATTGCAAAGAGGCAATAAGTGGAAATTGAAGACAAATATTTAGTTAACATGAAATTTCTTAGAGGTAAATAATTTAGCTGTTAACCGGTATGATAATATAACAAATAAACGTAAATAACAATTCTATTTGAATAGAAATTGCAAAATAATCTATTTAATTTTACTACTAATTAGCGTTGGGTTTTATGACTCTTTTTAGTGAGCCGGCTCATTTCGTTCAGCTCACCAAAACGAGTCGTTCACAATGAGTCGTTCATTTGAACGATCTCCTAAAACACAGCCGTTTATCCTTAGGCGGATTTATATAATGTCTCTACTTGTGTAGTTTACTGCTCAAATTAATATTAAAGTTTTGCAGATCATTAAAAATTTTTTAAATACCTATTCATAGATTCGTTGAAAATAAAACCTTCCGACTGAATTTTAAAATAATACCCTTCATCTCATCGACCAGACGGCTGACGGCTCTTTACTCTCTACTGCTCCGAGTCGAGGTGACTGTGCCGGTCGAAAGATTGAACGTTGAATGTTCAGCACATCCTATGACTCTCGACTCGCTCGAGCTAAATGACTCTTTTAATGGCGAACTGAACGAGCTGTTTGACTAAACTGTGGCACATGTAGAGGAGTCGTTCGTTTTGAACGACTCATTCACGAACGACCCAAGCCTACTACTAATACTTATTCAATATTCATTTGTATGTTTAATTAATAGTACATGGACCGAGCCTTACTCGTAAATTCAAAGGTTCATCAAAAATGTTGGTAGGTACATACATATATACATATAATCGGATATTTGATCTAATTTATATCAAGATGAAGTGATTGAGTTTAATTTCAACTATCTAACACTTATTAAAATACTCATTATAATAATTCCACTTTATAATATATTTCCACCACCCTGTATATGTAACTGCCTATGGACTACCCAACATATTTATAAGACACTGTGTGTATGCAACTGTTTATGGGCCACACAATAAAACATTTGATTTATAACATTTCTAGAATCAACCTGTATAATTATAACATACAGTGCCTTATATCTCATTGAATTTATATACGCATATGTAACTGCTCAAGGTGACAATGAGTGCCTCAAATTAACATAAGAACACATAACTTTTTACACATCCAAAAATCGCCTAGCCAGAACTTGTTACGTTACAATCTGTAAAAATGTAATGCTAGAAAAATATATATAAGTAGTGATAAAATTCTTATAAGATCCTACACATCCATTTCTATTGAATGAATTTTTTCTAGAGCAGTTTCATTCTCAAGTAAGTCACAACATCACCCTGTATTGAATGGAACATAATTGTCACTGCTGTCAAATTAACATTAGATTAAGCTACTTGATCATAGTGGGCGCCACTCACTTGAATTTTATTAATAATTTACCTCTCAATTACTTATTTTAATGGATATAAATAAAGATTCTGTATATATTCTGCACTGAAGATCGTCAATAGCTACTAAACAAATCAAAAATAAAGAAAATCGGTTGAGAAACAGAGGAGAGAATGGTACCTAACCGTTTTGTCTTTGACTATTTATATATAGATATGATATGATACATGAAACATACCTAGAATTTGAGACAGAATTGTATAAAGAAATAGAACACATGGGAACTCTGACTTGAAAACTTGAAGTTGATTGTTTGAATTATTCTTGGTCCTGTATACAAAAATTTATCATCAGAAAAAACCACAAGCCATTTTTGCATCCTTGTGATATATATCCCCAGTATGGGACAAACATACAGCTTTATGTTTATTATTTTGAATGTAATGTAGTTGTTTTTTGAGTAAAACATTTCTCACACCTTTTAAAATAATATATAATTTCCCTTCCATCAATGAAATAGTCACCAAATGTATTTTTAATATTATTTCTTAACAAATAACTGTTCATATCTCTTAGAATATATTTTATTGCAGCACTGTTTGTTGGTCCTTGGTCAATACTCTGGCTATAAATTCCAAACCAACAGAATGAACATGTACAATTATTTACTTTAAAATTCTTACTAAATCTATGGGAGTACTATTTTCAGAAAAAAAAAACAAACTGTTTCCATTTCATATAAATCCCTTGTAACATGAAAACTAATGCAAGGTCTGTAATGTAAAGTGCATGTATCACTACAGCAATTTACAATTTCTATCATATGAACTTTAGAAAAATTATTCATCCAATGATAAAAGTCTTCCCTTTGGCTTTAACTTTTGAATTCACATTTGACTTTAAAAATATATACATATTTAGTTGAGCTATTAATATTTTTAAAATACCTTCATTCATATTTCTTCTGATGTAATAGCTGCAAAGGATGTTTGGTGCTTGTAGATTTCAGTAGCTATTCCATTTCAATAGTTCTATTTTAAGGTTCTGGCTATTTGTAATTAAAGACTTCTTTCTTACCACCCTGCTGTAAAATACAACAAAATGTTATGAATTATTCAAGAACCACTAAAATTTGCTTACCCTTGTGTACTTGGTTTTGGAACTCAGCTGTAGGTTTCATCTTAAGATCTTCAGTTGACATACTACTGCCAAACATCTATAATCCTGCTCAGACACTGAATTTTTGAAACTTGGTTGTAGCCAGCCATGAATTTAAAGTTTCCACTCTTTCTTGTAAAATTGTAAATATTTTTTTCTTTTAATCACCCAGCTCGTACTCGGTTGCAGCTCTTCATTTCCTGACGATCCCGTTGATGACATACTTGTTTATTAAATTTATTTAAACCTTAAATCAAACACTTAAAGAAATAATTTGTCCTAACCTATAACTTAGACGTTAGCCTTAGACACAAAAAAACGTAAATTTACTTTGGTATTCCCCGAATTTAATGCAGAGTGCCAATCACTGCCAATGCTTACCACAGATCACACAGATAATAATAATAATAATAAGCCCAAGAACCACAACAACATTCACCAATACAGTCACAGCAACAACGTGACCATCAACAACGGAGTCAAACGAGAACGAGAACTCCACCTGCAGAAAGTGTTGCGCAGGATCAACAGCCAGCGCTCACTCAAGCGGGACTGATAAGACAGCGCATGAAATGGACTAGCGCCATGAATAAATTTATAATGCCCACGTTTTACAGAGTGACTAACCTTGGCCAGGACAAGACTGGATATCGCCAAATACTGCATCAAGAGTTCTGTCGTGAGTACCCAGAGCTTCAAGTTACCGAACAGAGAGTCGCAGATCAATATCGTGTCATCTTGAGAAATGGCCTTATTTCGCCTGATCAACTGGACGAAATAAAGAGCGAAGTTGAGCGCGAATTATTTGGTCGAAATACAACAGATCCAGAGCCTGAAACACCTTTGGCGCAAAGAGCGGACGAGATTCAAGAACTTCAACAAGAACAGCCAGCCAACGCTGACCTGCTTGAGAAAATCCAAGCAGAAATGGAAAGAGCTCTTATAGAGTATAGTGGAACAGATCCATTCATTAGACCAACTCTTCCCAAACTCAGATCTTCTAAGAAACTGCGAATCGTCTTGCAGGCTATGAACAAATTTATCTTGCCACACTATGTTTTAGGTGTTAATACATTAGAGTCGCTACACACAATCATCTACTGTGCTGCAATTTCCATCTGCAGAAAAATTGGGGTCGCAATAAGACCAAGGCAAGACCCTCCCCAATTTAGACAAACACCTCGAATACCACCGTGGCAAAGAAGGCTAGAAGGGAAAATTAATTCTCTTCGGAAAGATATTGGAAGACTGACCGAGTACCAACGAGGGGTCAGAAACAACAGAATAGAAAGACTTGTCAAGACGATCATGGACAATAACCGAATACACTCCCAGTGGGATAGAGAAAACATCACATCTCAGCAGTGTCTGGATAGTCTACGACAAAAGCTCTCCGTATACACAAGTCGATTGAGAAGGTACAAAACCAGTAACCAACGGAAACTAGATAACGCACTATTCCGAAAATCAGAAAAAGGGTTTTATAGAAAACTCAACAACATCAATAATAATGAAACCCCTAGTTATCCCAGTAAAACGGCGATCGAGCAGTTCTGGAAAACACAACTTTCCACAACAGTTTCCCATAACTCCAGAGCGAGCTGGATTAAGGAGGAGGAGGCTGCATTTCAGAATTGTGATAAGATGCAACACCAACCATTTACAACGGAATACACGTCCAACATAATGAAACACCTCCATAACTGGAAAGCACCAGGACCAGATGGTGTGCAGAATTACTGGATAAAGAAACTTTACGCCACCCACGATAAATTAACAGTACTCATTAATGACATAATTATCCATCCACACAAGATGCCTAGTTTCCTCCTACATACCTCTTACCAAAGGATAACCTATGTACACAGGACCCAGCAAAGTACAGACCAATCACTTGCCTCCCAACCTTATACAAACTTATAACGTCGTGCATTAATCATCGCCTTTTCAGACATTGTGAGCTAAACAACATAATTACCGAACAACAAAAGGGATGTGCGAAAAACTCGATGGGGTGCAAAGAACAACTAATAATCGATTCCGTTGTCTGCAATCAAGCCCACGCCAAACGACGAAATCTCTACATGGCATATGTGGACTACAAAAAGGCCTTTGATTCAGTTCCACATGATTGGCTCATTCAGGTGCTGAAACTCTATAAAGTAAATAATTGTATTGTTAACTTTTTAGAATATGTCATGACTACCTGGCAAACCAAAATCTTTCTGAATGAAGCCGACTGTTCGATACAAACCGACTCTATCCCAATCAGAAGGAGTATATTCCAGGGAGACTCTCTTAGCCCGCTGTGGTTCTGCCTTGCCATGAACCCACTCTCACACAAACTGAACGCGACTAACTTTGGATTCAGTCTCAAACAGAACAACGTACAAGCACTAAAGATAAACCATTTGTTATACATGGACGACTTAAAGTTGATGGCAGCTACGAAACAACAGCTGCATGATATGCTTAAAATAGTAGAAGGGTTCTCTAATGACATCCATATGCAATTTGGCCTAGACAAATGCCGGATTATCAATATAGTGAAAGGCAAAATACAGCAGGGGCCTTACAAAATGAGAGATGCACCTCAATTGAATCCATGGAGGAAGGCCATAGTTACAAATACCTTGGAATAAAGCAGGCTCAACGAATTGATCACTCCACCATGAAAAAGGACTTATCAACAGAGTTCTATAGAAGGGTAAGACGACTGTTGAAAACTAAGCTTAACAGTAAAAATCTGTTTCAGGCTATTAACACTTACGCGTGCTCAGTACTCAGTTACTCATTCGGAATAGTTAAATGGTGCAAGACTGACATTGAACAACTACAACGAAAAGTTCGAGTTCTACTAACAAAAGCTCAAAATCACCATCCAAAGAGCTCCGTCGAACGTACAACGTTGCCACGGTATGAAGGAGGAAGAGGATTGGCAGATATAGGCAAGTTACGTGATCAACAAATTTCCAATTTGCGTAATCATTTCCAGAAACTCGCAGAATTTTCTGATCTACACAGAGTCATATGGCAGGTTGATGACTCAACACCTCTGCGACTGACAGAACAACAAGTTCAAGTATACCACCAGACAACTGATCAGAAACTGCTCAAATGGAAAGAGAAGCCGCTTCATGGAAGGCATATAAATGATGTCAACCAAGATTATGTCGACAGTTCAGCGTCGAACTACTGGTTGATCTCTGGTCATATGTTTCCTGAAACGGAAGGCTTTATATTGGCAATCCAAGATCAAGTAATTCCAACTAAGAACTATCTAAAGTACATCGTCAAAGACCCTTTTATCAACAACGACAGATGCAGATATGGTTGCCAAACATCTGAATCTATCCAGCATATCACAGGAGGTTGCCAAGCGTTCGCTGCAACTGAATACAAAGAACGACACGATGCTGTGGCAAAAATACTGCACCAGGAACTAGCGCTGAAACTCGAGCTATCACAGTCGGTAAGAACACCCTACTATATATACAAACCAGAATCTATTTTAGAAAATAACAACTACAAACTGTACGGGACCGGACGATATTGACCGATCGGACTGTTGCTCTTAATAGACCAGATATAGTTTTGGTAGATAAAGTCTCTAGAAAAACAACCTTAATTGACATAGCAATCCCTAACAACAACAATATAAATATTAAGCAGGCTGAAAAAATAGCCAAATACAGGGATTTAGAATTTCAAATACAGAGACAATGGGACATGAACAACACTCGAACAGTACCAATTGTTATGTCAACAACAGGAGTAGTCCCAAAACATCTATTAAGCAATTTGAAATACCTCGGTCTGGAGGAACATCTTTACCAACTGATGCAAAAAGCCGTCCTGTTAGGAACAGCCCGGACGGTTAGAAAATTCATGGGGAACTGCAGCCACGACGCCAACCACGGGCCTGATAACCTGGCAAGGGCTCCCACAGAGCTAAACCCTTTTGAAATGTAGTATATCTGGGGTTTAGTGAATTTTCCCCTAAGGGCACACTATGTGTGCCTTAGAGGGAGTGTGATGCCATACATTGTATGGTGAAGTCGGATAATAATAAAGCCTTTAATTATTAAAAAGTATATAAAAAATTATACTAACACTAAAACTAATTGGAATACAGACATGTATAAAAGAAATTAAAAAATGACCAAAGAAAAAGAAACAATTAGTTATAAAGTAAATACATACATATGCACTTAAAATTGAACAATGGGTTACAACAGATATAGAGATAATTTATAAATTGAAGAATTCGTGCATCTGGATGAAATATTCAATGAAATGTCCTCTAAAAGTACAAGCGTGCTTTATTTTTCAGTTCGTACGTTGAGCAGTTGAATAAATCACACACCTCTGAGAGTCTATTAGCATTATTACTCATCAGATATATTGGAGCTTTAAATAAGATATTAGTTCGAGCTCGTTTGCACTCAAACGGTCTCGTATGCCTAGATACAACCCTAGGAATGACAATTCCAACCTGAGACAATAGCTCTGGACAGTCAATCATGTTATTCAGTAACTTGTACAAAAACATAACTGACGCCTGATCTCTGCGACTTTTCAAGGACATCACATTGAACTCGAGTAGTAAGAGATTATATTCACATCCTCTTTGGGGATAAACTCCGCGATTTTTAAATGTTAAATATTTAAAAAAAAAATTTTGAACCCTTTCTATATCCAAAATGTATCGCTCGTATATAGGACTCCAGATTATAGAACTATATTCTAATTTTGTTCTAACTAAGCAGTTGAATAGAGATATTAAAACTGAAGTATTAAAATATTTGCAGTTTCGCATGATGAATCCATATTGTCTAAAGGCTGATTTTATTGTGAGGTTAATGTGGAGCTGAAATGTAAGTTTAGAATCAAAGTAAACACCGAGGTCTTTTATGGAGTCAACCCTTTCAAGAATGGTATCGCTTATACTGTACGGAAATTTTATTGTATTCGTTTTACGGCTAAATGTTAAGACCTTACACTTGGGAATGTTTAAAAAAAAGTTTATTATTTATACACCATTCTTCCAACATACTGATTTCTTCTTGCAGAGCAAGACAGTCATTCCAGCTTGAGATTGTAGTATATATTTTGAGATCATCTGCAAACAATAATCTGTTACATTTTAACGTGCTCGCCAGGTCATTGATTTAAATTAAGAACAATAAAGGACCTAGATTCGACCCTTGAGAAACTCCACTTGTGACTAGAAATTTATCTGAATAAAACCCGTTGAGGTAAACGTATTGAGTTCTATTATTCAAATAGAGTTCAATAATTTTTAGGTAATTTTTAGGAACACCTAGACATGACATTTTAAGAAGGAGTCTCTTGTGACTGATTTTATCAAATGCTTTAGAGAAGTCGGTGTAGATAACATCTGTTTGACCTCCGCTATCTAGACTTTCACATACATGTTGCCCAAGGACTGCCAGATTACTAACTGTTGAACGAGAGTTCATAAAACCATGTTGATACGTAGATATGTAATTTTCCGCAGACTGGTATAGGCGATTGTAGAGAATGCTTTCTAAAATTTTGGAAAAATTATTCAAGATAGAAATTGGTCTATAGTTATTGATAAGAGCACGGTCGCCTGACTTATATATAGGGCAGATTTTAGGTGTCTTCCAAGATTGAAGATAAGCTGAATTTGAAAGAATTAAATTGAAGATGTAACACAACGGATACATAAATGCACCGAGGCAATCTTTTACCAAAAAAGAAGGAATTTTGTCTGGGCCAGATGTTAATTTGTTTTTCAATCTTTTAGCAGCCTGTATAATTTCTCTTTCTGTAATGGGTTCGGAGCTGACATCTAGAAATGTATTATAATTGAACTTAAAACCAATGTTGTCTTCCTCGTTAACTGGTAGCTCATAAACACTTTCAAAAAAATCACTAAATGCCTTTACTATTTGAGTAGGGT
Organism: Octodonta nipae; assembly: GCA_034190945.1. NCBI lineage: Eukaryota > Metazoa > Arthropoda > Insecta > Coleoptera > Chrysomelidae > Octodonta > Octodonta nipae. The sequence goes on along the minus strand of CM067217.1, from coordinate 84,317,641 downwards.
TATTATATTCATACCCATTGTAAAACATTTTGAGGGGAATTCTGGAATCTGTATTTTTGTTGTTAATATATGACCAAAAATGCCCGGCTCTTCTTTTAGTTTATTCTGGACATTCTGTAGATAGCTGTCGTATGCTGCTTTTATCTTCAATTTTATTAACGTCCTGTATTTACTAAATTCTCTATAAAAAATATCACTTCTTGATGTTTTGTATTTATTATGCAACTTGGCTTTTTCTTTTATTGATTTTATTATCTCGCTAGTATACCAAGCAGCATATTTACGCCTAAAATTCTTATTCCGTGGTACGTGGATATCAAATAGTTTATATACCTGGTTATAGAAGCTGTCAACAACAGTATCAACATCGGAAAAACTATTCAGAAAAGTCCAGTCAGTATTTAATAATTTGTTATATAGAGATAAATAATCAGCTTTCTTAAAATTATAAGTGGTGTCGTTAGAATTGGCTTTAAGGCTATTTCTTTTTATCGAGATTTCGCTTAATTCAATCCTCAAAGATGGATGATAACTATCCTCTCCAACTAGTGGTACAGAATCACGGGAAACAGTACAGTTAATGTTACTAAGTACCAAGTCTAGGAGTTTACCGTTGTTGTTCAACACTGAGTTATATTGATTTATATCTAGTAATGCCATGAAGTTGGAAATAATGTTAGTTTTTCCGTCCTCTAGGCTATTTTCAGTATATTTTGGACAGTTGAAATCCCCGAGGATTAGTACTTTATTTGGGTTTAATACATGCCAGTGAGCAAGAGCATCCATGAAATTTTCATATACGTCTATCGATAAAGAAGGTGGAATGTACATGACCATTATATAAAAGAAATAATATGCTACTGAACACTTACAAACTAGTAAATCAATCTGTGGAAAAGTAACATCAAATTCACGAGTGTTCACAATTTCAGTCTTTATAGATTCGTCGACCGCGAGTAAAACACCTCCACCCATAACTATGTTTAACTGCTCGAATTTACGGTCACTACGAAAGATTTGGTAGTTAGTCGCAAATAATTCCTTAGAGTTCACTGATGGTTTTAACCAAGTTTCACTAAGAGCTACGATGTTATATTCAACTTCACTGATATTGACACAGAAATCATTAAACTTGCTATTAAGTCCCCTGACATTTTGATAATAAGTCGTTACTACTTCAACGGATCTACTGTTGGGCTTACCTAGTTTACCTGAACTATTTTGGGAATGTTGTTAATATACTTAATTTTGTAATTTGAGTTACCTGATTTGTTAAGCTCATTTAGTTCCTGCTTCACATGTTTGTAATATTCCAACTCTCTTTTAGTTCGGTCTGCTGACAAATTGATATTTTTATATTGCTGTTTTGACTTCAGTTTATTAGAGTTGATTAGTATTTTTTTAACCAAATCCTGACCTTCAAGTGTTATTTTGATAGGTCTAATTCTAGATCCAGTAAAACGTCCTAATCTAAGTGGTTTAATATCTACATTAGAGAGTTCAGGAGAGATTGTGCTTAACATGTTGGTAACAAACTTTTTGTCAGAGTTGATTTGGTCTGTTACTGCTTCATTTTGGTCGGGTACGTTGAATATCACTAGATTGTTCTTTCGTTTTTGTCGTTCGTTAATTTCGGAAACAATCTCATCAAAATCAAGTTTCGGGTCCGTCGTCTTTCTTTCTTCTCTCAGTTCCTTGATATCGCTTTGAAGTTGTAGAATCAATGCTTTGAGATCCTTCATGTCGTTGCCGATAGCTCTGCAAGTAACACAAGACCACTCGTACCCTTTATTGCCATTAAGAGTACGGACTTCATTCGCTGATATATCGACGCAAGTGTGTTTAAATTTGTTTTTACAAACACTACATGTGACCGTTAAATGATTCTCACATATTTGATTACAGCATTTACATGTTGATTTAGCCGCCATTTTCAGTTTTGTTTATTTTCGTAAAACTCTATAATATTAAATTTTAAATTTTAAGCAATATGTAGATTTCGATTGACCAGTAGGGTATTGTCCTTCTTTACAGGCACCAAACTTAATGCACCACTAAAGATCTTTAAAAATTACACTCACAGATGTTAGAAGGCTCTTATAGTTAGCACAGATGTGTTTTATTATTGTTAAGTCTTCGGGACGCTTTTATAAGGGTTTATTACCGCACACTGTTGCGAGAACCGAAATTCACTACTTGCCTCTACGAAGGTTCAACTACTATGTATTAAACTATTTTAATTAATTTGATGTCATTTACGTAGTTTATAGGGTAATTATTTAAAACACTTGACTTTTCAATACATAAACGGTTGATGTGTTTTTTAACCGGTGAATTTACGATTTTATAGGAAGTACTTATGATTTTTACAGGAGCTTTGTAAAACGTGACCGTCTCTGTGCCGACCGACTGCTTAACAGATGCTTACAAAGCAGGCACGAAGAAAAAAACTGCAAAAATGGCAAAAACGATGTTTTTGCCGAAAATTGGCAAAAACAGTGGTAAAATCCTAATGTAAAATTTATGAGTTTCAGTATTTCGGTGGGTCTGTTGCCATTTCGGTAGAAATGCCGAAATTTAGGTGGCTTGGACAATTTTGTATACTCTGTAGGAAAACAACAAACCTCATATGGAAGTTCAAACCCTGACGTTTCTTCAGGGTTTGAACTTCCTTGATTTGAATTATCAGCAGCTTTTAAAAAAATAGCATGTATCTCTTACATAATAGCTTGGTTGTTTTCATTGATTTACCTGTCATCATATGAGGTTTGTTGTTTTCCTACAGAATATACAAAATTGTCTCCTGAACTCAATGTTGTCGAAGCCACCTAAATTTCGGTATTTCTACCGAAATGGCAATAACAGACCCACCGAAATACTGAAACTCATAAATTTTACATTAGGATTTTACCACTGTTTTTGCCAATTGTCGGCAAAAACATCGTTTTTACCATTTTTGCAGTTTTTTTCTTCGTGCCTGCTTTTGTAAGCATCTGTGTGATCTGTGGTAAGCATTGGCAGTGATTGGCACTCTGCATTAAATTCGGGGAATACCAAAGTGAATTTACGGTTTTTTGTGTCTAAGGCTAACGTCTAAGTTATAGGTTGGGACAAATTATTTCTTTAAGTGTTTGATTGAAGGTTTAAATAAATTTAATAAATAAGTATGTCATCAACGGGATCGTCAGGAGATGAAGAGCTACAACCGAGTACGAGCTGGGCGATTAAAAGAAAAAAATATGTACTTTTTTACAAGAAAGAGTGGGAACTTGAAATTCATGGCTAGCTACAACCAAGTATCAAAAATTTAAATTATGCCTACTGTAAATCTTGCCATAAGGAGATAAAAATTTCTTCAGGAAAAGATGCAATTAAAAAGCATAGCATTACAGAAGCGCATTTGGTGACTTGTAAAAATACAAAAACGCAGGTGAACATTACTTAATTTTTTTTTAATCCGAAACGATGATTAAATGGTAAAACAAGGTAAGAATCGTTTAAAACAATTTGAATGTTTATTAAGATTACTTAAAAACAACAAACACTTGTTTAAATTTTCACTTTTTATTTCTTTAAATTTGCAATATGTTTCGTCAAGTCTGACTTCATCAGAAATTGGAAATACTATTTTATTATTTCCACTATAATTTTGTCTCATTATTTATTATTATTGTATATTCTTAAATAAAATCTATTTAATTTACCAATTTATAGTTTATTTATTAAATATAAATACCAAACAAGGTCATGTTGGATTTTAGTCGTTATAAGATATACCGATTTTGCGCAGTAATCTACCGATTTTGAATCCCCATTACTACCGATTTAGCATTTTGACATTCGACAACACTGCTTGAACTTCTCTCATAACCTGAAATTAAACAATATATGAAATACAAGTAACAGTATCGGAAAAAGATAAACATACCTGGCATGTAAAGTTTTTCGTTGTTTATTCTTTGAAACCATATTTCCTGCCAATTTTTGTTGGTTGTAAAATAATGCCTAAAAAACTGATTATTAAATTATCCTTTAAATACAATTTAGTTTGTAGCTTCTGGCTATCTACAGTATCTACCTTAAAACGATGTATGAATACTGCAAGAATGGGATTTGATTCAAAATTCTATCACAAATTAGAGAAAAATTAATTAATAACTTCAACTTTCTCCGACAAAAGACAAAGACAAAAATCACATAATGTGATCATCATTTACATGCTTAGAGCATTTACTTTCTAGAGATAGCCTGCAGTGCACAAATGTCGTGGTAAGACTAAGGAGAGAGAGGGCAATAGAGAGGGCAAGAGGCTATTTCACTCGGTTGGGAGCTGCTTCCAATAAAGCATGTTGTTCATTGACTGCGTCCACCGACCATCCACCCACTAAGTGAAATAGCCTCTTACTGTCTCTATTGCCCTCTCTTTCTAGCGTTGCCACGATTTTATGCTTGACAGGCTATATCTAGATGGTAAATGATCTAAGTTTACATGTACTAATATCCGATAAAGAAGATCACATTGAGCCACCTGGCTATATTCGATTAACTGTCAAAAAATAGTACTTGAAGGGGTTCTGAAGGGGGCTACGTTTACAGTTCACCGACAGCTGGACCAAGATTGCCTATCTGAGTTACCACCCCATAATGACAACTACAAATTATTCAGCATGCTTTGTGATGACATTTAATAGACTTGGAAACAAATAATAAAACGTTAAATATGCACTAGAGCAGTTGCGAATTTCTCTATATCGATACAATTAAACTTGAATTTTATCGATTTTAGGCACAAAAGAATTTTATTCGAAGTTAAAAAACGCGTATTTATTTCAGCTGGTTAAACTCGTGTTCACTCGTACAGCGGCACCACGTGAATCCCATGGTCATGTCCTTGTGAACAACAATAGTTCATAAGATTTCTCTTAGGTTTTCCCTTAAGATTTTAATGGAGTCAGCGAATCAACAAAATTCTTTGAATCCATTTTTGGTGGATGCACTATCGTATAACAAAGTCGCACCTAGGAGTGCCACATAAAATTCTGTAGATCACACTTTTCGGATTTTTCCAATTTGAAGGAAACTTTAATATTACATGATCGTTAGAAGTTTCTGTGCTACCCCGTATATTATCAAATTAAATTCTCTCAGTTACTTCATGAGTCAAATACAATTGTCAAACATTTTAATTTTAAATTTTAGAATTGTGCGATTTTCATAGTTTCTTTGCCATTGGGAACGTAGTCTGACCTAGACTCCGAAACGTTTGGAAATATACAGTAATTTCGTGAATTGTGTCATTTCCCAAGCTTAAATATTGACAAACTATGCCACAACTATCCTCCAGGAAACATTAACAATCAAAGTTATGCAAACGCTGGATAGTCCAATAGCAGCCTAGTAATAACATTAAGGCTTGATCCACATTATAGTGCCGGTCACAGTCCGTTCCCGGTCTGATCTCGATCTCGGTCTGATCTCGATTTCGGTCCGATCTCGGTCTGGTCTCGGTCTAGTCGATTCACCTTATTCACAGCACGTTCTCTGTCATCCTGACGTCTTAAACTGTCAATAGTCGAAGTTGGATGTGCCTCGTAACTCATAATAAAATTAACTCAAGTAAAATATTTTATTACTTGTAGTATTTACGGGCGAAAAATGTCATTGAATTATTTGATTGAAGAATTTTCTATTATATAGCTCTGGTTCATTTTGAAGAAGATAATTGTAGCAACCCACGAAAACAAAATGAACCAAAGAGAAGAATGTGGGTGCATCCGAGTTTATTGCAACGAGGAGGGAGAATACCTCACTCTCTATGTTCATTTAATTAAAGAAGTAGAAAATTTTTCCAATACTGTCGAATGCATCTGGGTACATTCGAAATGATTTTCAAGAAAATTTGGTCAAAAATACAAAACGAAAACATATATTTCTACCAAAATCCATATGAATGAAAAATTATTTTTCTATTGACAACGGGGAGGGGGGTACCAAATCACAAATCTGAATTTTAGTTATGGGTTTAACCTGGAATTCCAAGCTAATACAATTTTGCCATAACTACAGGTACCCAAAAAGGGGCGTTATACTTAATATACGTCATAGAACTGGAATGTCCAGAACTTTGTACTATCAATATCTTAACAAATGAAATCTGTTTAAACCCTAAAGACATTATCATGGGTAAATCCAAAGGGTTTTTATATTACAGTTTTTACTGGAACTAGACAATATTTAGGTATACTATTGTTTAGGATTGCTTATATATATCACTCCTGATTTCTCCGACTATCACATCAAAGCAATTTTCTCCGAAACTACTTGAGGGGAAATGTTAAAATTTGGTATCAATGTAGAGTTTGATGACCCGACTAGGTTTTAATCCACGAAACTATTGAGTCTAAAAATTTGAAAAAAAATGGAAGGTAGGAGGTTGCTCAAAGTTTACAGGAAAAATAAGGAGAAAAACCTAATATTAATTTTAGGGGGCAAATGATAGCATTAAATGAAAAATTAAAGATTAAAAAAGTTTCAAACCATCATGTAATGAATCAAATGAAAGGGCTCATTCTGAGGAACACAAATAAATATTTTTTATATTTTAAAAATATGTAGTTTAAAAGATATTATCAAAAATATTCAAATAATTACCCAACCCCCCTTTTCTCCGAAACTATAAGACGTAAAAATTGAAAAAAAAACAGAGATATAGGGCCTCACCTGAACTTTACAGGAAAAATAAGGAGAAACCCCTAATCTTAATTTTTTGGGGGGCACATTACAGAATTAAATGGAAAATTTAAAATTATTTTTTCAACCCACCTGTATAGCTCTAATTATAGTCTGCTTCATATTTCAGCCATCCTATATATGCTACTTGTGAACTACTTGTGAATATAAAAAAAACTTTAACCACCCTATAGACTACAATTCAACTCTTATTTTATAGCTCAAGCATCGTGCATAAACAACTGCTTCTAACATTTTTTTCAACTCATTTCATAACTATAATAAGAGCTCAAGTAAATCATTCAAATATCCTGATTGCTTTCATAACATATTTTTTTATCCTTTTATGCTTGACATCTACGATTAGCCAACGACACAAAGCCAAACCTATGAAGCAAGTTCAGATAGTTGCTTCCTCTTGGTGGATAGTGTTCCGTTACTTTAAAGTTTAGGAAAACTTTTTCTGCATTTTCTCAATACCATCTGAATATTGTGTGTATATTGGGTTCCAAATGATGCCTCCGTACTCCAATTTTGACCTTACTAGGCTAATGTATAAGGCAGATAGTGCCGAAGGGTTGTCAAAATTTCTACAGTTCCTATATATAAAACCATAAGTACGATAAGCAGAATTAACGGTGATATTAATATGATCATTAAACTTAAGTTGATTGTCAAAATGGACTCCTAGATCTTTGATTGTATTCGTGCGATCTAGTACAATATAGTTAATTGAGTATGGATGTTTCACCGGTGTATTTTTACGACAATACGTTACGATCTTACATTTAGATATATTCAAATACAGTTGATTCTTCAGACACCAGTCTTGCAACATATCAATCTGCTTTTGTAATTTAATGCAGTCCTCTGGGGAAGAGATCGACATATATATTTTTAAATCATCCGCAAACAGTAATTTGTTACATTCTAAAACATTGCATAAATCGTTTATGAATAATAAAAATAATAGTGGTCCTAAGTTTGATCCTTGGGGAACTCCACTTGTTGCAAGATAAACGTCTGAACAATAACCATTGTAAAATACATATTGTTTACGTTGATACAAGTAAGATCTTATAAGTCCCAGATAGTTATCACTGAAACCCAAACAAGTTAATTTACGTAGAAGTCTGGAATGACTCACTTTGTCAAAAGCTTTCGAGAAGTCCGTATATACTACGTCCACCTGTCCTCTATTATCTAATTTCTCACAAAGATATTGACTAAATATAGCTAAGTTGCTAACTGTTGATCTAGAATTCATAAATCCATGCTGTTGAGTAAATAATATATTCTTAACTGATTGGTATATCCGACGATAAAGCACGGTCTCGAAAACTTTGGCAAAATTGTTCAGTATACATATAGGTCTATAATTAGTGACATCTTTCTGATCTTGAGCCTTGTAAATAGGACAAACTTTAGCTACTTTCCAGGTATCCGGAAATACGCATGTCTTTAGGATCAAGTTGAAAATAATTTGTAGAGGACGTAGTAAGACCCGCAAACAATCTTTTATTAGAAAGGATGGTATTTTATCGGCACCAGAAGTGAACTTATTTTTTAATTTTTTTCCTGCAATTAGAATTTCTGTTTCAGTAATAAATTCGCAGCTAATAACTGACAAAGTATTAGAATGAATATTTAAATTTATATCTACAGGATCGTTTTGAATTTTGGGAGGGGAGAATACACTTTCAAAATATGCCCGGAATGCATTTAAAATTGATTGAGGATTGTTTAGTGCTTTATTATTGTATGACATATTTCCTGGAATTCTAGAAGACTTGTTTTTCTTATTTACAAGTGACCAGAAGTGTGTAGGGTTATCTTTTAAACTAGTTTGTATGTTATCCAAGTACACTGTATATGCTTCTTTTATTTTGCGTTTAATTAATTGTCTTAATTTACTAAATTCCGTATAACTAGTATTATTACTACTTTGCTTCAGCTTCCTATGTACCCTTGCTTTGTGTTTAATAAGTTTTATGATTTCACTTGTATACCAAGTGGGATAATTATGTTTGAAATTTTTATATAAAGGGACATGTATATCAAGGATTTCATAAAACTTATCATAAAACTTTTGCAAAGCGTCGTCACAGTTTGAAGAATTTTCCAGAAAATCCCAATTTACATTATTAAACTCATGGTACATCGTCAAGTAGTTGGCACGTTTGAAGTTGTAGTTTTTTGTACTTACATTACTGTTAAAATTAGTTTGTTTTAAAAATAACCCATTAGGTTCAATAGTCAACGAAGGATGATAAGCATCTTCATTTACAAGAGTAATACATTCACGGTTTACTGCACAATCTATATTAGAAATGATTAAGTCTAACAACTTGCCATACTTATTGAAACTGTTATTAAATTGTTTGCTTGTAGAAAAGATAATAAGTTATTAATTGAACGTCTTTTCGGGTCATTTACACTATTTTCGACAAAGTTTGTACAGTTAAAATCACCCATTATGATAAACCTAGCAGAGTTTACTATTTCCCACCTCTCAAGGCATTCTAAAAAATTCTCAAATTCATCTAGAGGCAAGGTCGGTGGAATATAGACTACTGCTAAATAAAACAATTTAGCTAATAAGGAACATTTGCAAACTAGTAAGTCAATTTCTGGAAAAATTTCAACAAATTGAGAAGTATCAACAATATCACAAGTAACACTATTATCTACAGCAAGCAAAACACCTCCTCCCCGTTTACATTTCATTTGATCAAATTTGCGGTCACTGCGGAAAACCTCAAAGTTAATGGGAAATAATTCATATGAGTTTACCTCACATGTTAACCACGTTTCGCTAAGACGTATGATATTATACTCACAGTCACTCACATTTGCCGAGAATTCATCGATCTTGCTATTGAGACCCCTGACATTTTGGTAGTAGATTTTGATGTTGTCGCTGGAATTACTATTGGGCGGGTTTAGTTTGAAGAGACGACTTTAGGAACATTGTTGAAATATTTTATACGGCAGTTGTTGTCGCCAGAATTTTGTCTATTAGTTAATTCTTGTTTGACTTTTCTATAATGTTCTATTTGCCTTTTTGTTTTATCCGATGATATTTTAATGTTTTTATAAGTTTCACTGCATTCAAGTCTCTTGGTATTTTTTAGGATTTTGTTAGCTGCATTTTGGTTTTCGACTACAACTTTAATTGGTCTCTTTTTACTTTTGTTAAACACTCCTAGCCTAAATATTTTGAGCTCTGTATTAGCCAGTTCAGGAGATATTGTTGTCAATATATCCGAAACAACTTCCTTATCACATGCAGCCTGCTCTGCCGATGACTTAGATTGGTTTGGTTCCGGAACGTTGAAACACATTACATTGTTCCGGCTTTTTTGCCTTTCCGAAATTTCAGAGAGTATTTCTTCAAAATCAGGAGCATTTTCTTTATTAGATTTTTCTGTTTTTAATTCTTGTATGTCCTTTTGAAGCTGGATAATAAGGCTTTTTAATTCATTTAGATCTGTACCTATAGATCTGCAGGTTACACAAGTCCAATTGCATTCCTTGTTTCTGGCGGATAGTTCTTGAGAGTCTTTACCCTTTATAGTACCTATAAATTGCTTTAGTAGGTACCCACTGTAAAAACTGCACTTTTTAGTACGGCACTCAAGTATATAATTCACTTCGGTAAAAGATCTACACAGATGTGGCGGTATTAATTACTTTATTGCGTCGTTCGATTTACAATAACTTACAACGAACAACCGAGATTTTACTAGCCGCACTAAACAGTACTTATTTCTTTCAAAATCGGTTTAAACAGATTTTTACGGATGGTATCTGATTTTAATTTTTACAACGGTTTACCGAGCAGAGACACTTCTATACCCTTCGAAGGTTCGACACTAACTAATATGGAACACCCTGTAACATTACACTTGATATATCGGTTGATTTAAAAAAAAATCGAAACATGTTACATTGGCATATTTAGAATTTTGAATAAAAGCTAAGCTGATGCAAGTATCTAATATTTGGTGCATGCGGTGGAAAAAACTGACTAATTATGTGTTACCGGACATAGTAGCTTTACCGCTATATCTACCGTTTTTATCAATGTAGGGAAATAAAATGTATACCAGATTTTAAGTCAAACTATAGGCTTCGTAACAAAAAAAAGATTGAGCAAACTCGGTTGAGTAGTTCTGACGTGATGCCCGAACAAACAATTAAACAAATAGACATACTACAATTTTATAATAGTATAGATATAGAGATAACTAGCCCTTACCCGCGGTTTCACCCGTCTACGGAATGTAGAATTCGGCGCAAAAAGAAATAACTTATGAAGCATATGGGCTATCCTAAATAACAACTTTAACTAACTTTTGTGAATCACCCTACATAACAATAAATCTACGAATCCTGAATATATTTAACCCCAACAAATTTCTCCTAAATTGCAACTGCTTATTGGCCACCCTATATAACAATGTTTATCAACATTTTTTGAACGGTCTTGTACAATTATAACTCTACCACCCTGTATACTTAGAACTCTACTCCACCCTATACAACTATCCTGTATATGAAACAGCGTATAGATCATAACATTTCTTTGTAATATTTTTTAACCCACCTGTATAACTGTAATTATACTCCGCCACATATTTCAACCATCCTTTCTACCTTTGTTAAGCACCCTATAAACTATAATTCCACTCCATCTTTTAACAACACTTTATAAACAACTGCTTCTAACATTTTTTCAACCCGTTTCATAACTATAATAAATATAATAACTCGAGAACATAAATCAAATATCCTAATTACTTACATAACACATTTTTCTAAGATTTTTATAAATATAATTCTTTTTACCCTTATTTCAACCATATTTTATATGCAACTATTTATGAGCCAAACAATATAACATTCTGTTATCCACCCTGTATAAATATAATTTTTCTCCGTCCTTTTTTCAACTATCTGGTGTATGCAACTATTTATGGCCCACCCAGTTCAAGTCTTTTGAACCACCCCCTATAACTAATTCCACTCCCCACATTGTATATATTCAGCTGCTTAAGAACAACCTAATATAACTTTTTTAAAAGACTTTTTAAAACCATGTAATTCTATAACCGCGTTATGTTTCTCGTATCCTATATACGGAACACCCTGTAGAATTAGGCTAGGTATATCAGTTAATTTTTTTTTAATCGAAACAGTTACATTGGCATATTCCAAATTTTGAATAAAAGTCAAGCTAGTGCCAGTATCGAATATTTGGTACGTGCAGTGGTACATGTATATATATCTACTGTTTCTGTCAATGCAGGGAGATAAAATGTAGGTATATCAGATTTTAAGTAAAACTATATATAGGCTTTCTAACAAAACAAGATTCAGTAAAATCAGTTCTTACGTGATGCCCGAACAAACAAACATACAAACAGACAAACTTACAATTGTATAATAGTATTGAAGATATCCTTTCATAAAGTTCAGTAATCAAAGAAATAAATATATTTCTTTTCATACACATAACAGCAGTTTTCTGTAACAGAAAATCTGAGATATAAGCTTAATAAAAGTCATATTTTCAATTTGCTAAATTTGCTCTTGGTAACAGTTTATTATTTCAGTTTTCATTTTGCCCCCCTTCATCAAAAAATCCCAGTTCCGACCCTGTGTTCGATCTAGGTTCGTTCAAAATATCTTTCAAAGATATTTTTACGGGAGGGGGACTCGACCGGACCTTGACTGGCATGGAAGTCTGAATACAAATATTGTTTCTCATTTGCGAATATTTTACTAGACCTGGAATGGACCGAGAACGGATCGGGACCGGCACTATGTTTGAATCTACTGATCGGTAGTGGAGCGGGAATGGACTGGACTTTGACTGGCACGTAAGTGTGAATGCACACATTGTTTCTCATTTGATAATATTTTACCAGACCGAGATCAGACCGGGAACGGACTGTGACCGGCACTATAATGTGGATCAAGCCTTAAGGTGGAAACACATTATCGCCACGTCACGTGAGTTCACATGCTATTACGGCACGTCACGGAACACTCGAAATATCTGCAATACAATTTACGCATGCTTTTAAATCAGCCAGAAGCACACTATGGTCACGTCACGTCAAATTTTATTTTTAAATGTGTTTGAAAAAAAATACATCAATTAAAGGTCCCATTCTGAGGAACACAATGTTTTTTTTTCATATTAAAAAAAATAGTTAAAAGGATATTAACGAAAATATACCAAAGTTTACCCATTCCTCCCTCTTATCTCCGAAACTATAAAACGCAGTTTTGAAAAAAAATAGAGGTATAGGGTCTGACCTGAAGTTTACTGGAAAAATAAGGAGAAACCTCTACTTTTAATTTTAAGTGGCAAATTACAGAATTATATGGAAAATATAAAATTAAAATTGTTTTTAACGCATCATGTTATATATCAAATGAATTTCATATTTTTAAAATAAATTAATTAAAAGATAGTAACAAAAATATAAAAAAATACCCATTCCCCCCTTATCACCGAAACCATGAGCTGTCAAATTTTGAAAAAATAGAGCCTCAACTTTACTGGAAAAATAAGGAGAACCCCTAATACTCATTTTGGGGGGCAAATTATAGAATTAAATGGAAAATAAAAAAATATAATGGTTTCTAACGGATCAACTAAGATATCGAATAAAAGGGCTCTTTATGACGAATTCAAATTAATTTTTTAAATATTTTTATAATAAATTATTTAAAAGATATTAACAAAAATATCTCTGAAACTACAAGACGCAAAAATTTGAAAAAAAAACATAGGGGTGTAGCCCCTCACATGAACTTTACTAAAAAATAAGAAGAAACCCCCTAATTTTGATTTTGGGGGACAAATGACAGAATTAAATAAAAAATGAAAAAATAAACTTGTTTCTAACGGATCATGTAATATATCAAATCACAGGGCTCATTATGACGATTAGAAATATGTTTTTTTTTTATTTTTTTTTAATAAATATTTAGAATATATTAAAAAATATATTTGAAAAAATCACCCATTCCCCCCTTTATTTCCCAAATTATAAGACCTAATTTGTTTACAGAAAAAGTACGAAGAAATCCCTAATATTAATATTGGGGGCCAAATTATAGAATTAAACGGAAAATAAAATATATTTTTTAACGCATCAAGCAATACATCAAATGAAAGGGCTGATTATGAGGAATAAAAATATATATTTTTCATATTTTTAAAATTCATTGTTTACAAGATATTAACATAAACATATAAAAAACTCTCATTTCTCGCTTTATTTCCGAAACCATACTACCTAAAATTTTGGAAATAATTAGGGGTACTGGGGCTCACTTGAAATTTATAAGAAAAATTATTGGAACGCATCATGTAATATATCAGATAAAAGGCTCATTATGTGAATAACAAATATATCATATTTTTAAATCATTTGTTAAAAAGATATTAACAAAAATATTAAACATCGGCTAAATTCCCACTTTAGAAACTACACTATTTAAATCTGGAAAATATATTTGTATTTTTAAATAATTTGAATAACAAATTTAATAATTTAAAATTTAAAACTTGACCTATTTTGCCCTTTATCTTCCAATCTACAGAGCCTCAAAATTCAGACAGTAGATTATAAAAGGCTTCCCTGAAAGTTTATTAGTAAAATAAAACTCTAATGTTAATTTTTGGGGGCCAAATTAGAAAATTAAATATATATGTATTCTTATAAAATAAAAAGTCTATGTGTGGAAAATGAAAGTGTATATTTTTTATAAATTTAAAACGCTTCCTTTAAAAGATATTAGGGTAAATATAAAAAAATGCACTCATTCCCTGCTTGTCTGAAACTGGAATATTAGAATCTTGAAGGTGGTACGGAACCCTTAGTTGCGGGTCCAACTCGCACTTGACCAAATTATTTTTTATTGGAATATATGGGATTTTTTCAACAGGGAATTCATCCATGACGTACTCTCCATGTTGAAAAAATCCCATAGATTCCAATAAAAAGTGTATAGGAATGTAATGTGTTTTTGTCGCTGTCAATTCACATTAATACCCATAAGTTTCCAAGAGAAACAAAAGACCGCTAATTTATCGGAATCTATTTGCCAGTCCAATATAGCCAGTTATCTTTATTGGAATCAATGTTATTTTAATGTACCCCGTAATCGTGTGGATTCTGTATGCCCGTAACCTGTGGGATCGTATCTGTTTCTATTGTAATCTGTATTCCTACCAGAATAAAAAATATTTAGAATGTTTTTTCCATAATCAGTAAGTTTAATTTTTTCTGTTTGTAATAGTTATATTGTAAATATAAAATTTAACGGTTCGCTTAGAAACTTCTATGGTTATGTGGATTGACAGCGACAAAAACGCATTAGGTTCCCATACACTTTTTTATTGAAATCTATTGAATTTTTTCCATGTAGAGCTTAAATTGAAATCTTCTCTATGAGTTTTGACCTGGACAGCGGGTAACATTAGGTTTTTATTGGGATATCCAATTACGAAGTACAAAAAAGAGCGGCAGCCATTTGAGACTGAACGATGGAAGCGAAAGCTTACGAATTATACTTCCCTTCTCTTGTTATCTCCTATCTCTGTTTCTATTTCGTTGTGTTATTATTAGTAATGGTTATAAATTTCAGGAGAATTAAAATAACTGTCACTATTTGGTTATGACTCAATCCTAATGTGTAATCTGATTCTTATTTTAAATTTCGATAACTGCCAAATAAAATTTTGCAAGTTGGTCATATTCGATGTAAATGCGGCAAAAAATTTAATAAAAGGTATATGAAATTAATAGCGTTCTTTCTGATTTCTGACATATGTCAAGTCCGTAGTTTAATATATCGCAAAGATAGAATTTGAGTTTTTATTAGAAAAGCAAATTTTGTGCAGGTTTTCTATATTAATTGGATGTTATATTATTTTATTTCCTATATATTGTTGATATTCTATGAAAGAAGAAACTCATAATGTATTTAACTAGGTCTCTGTTTCTTATACAGTGAACTGAATTGTATGGGTATTTCAAGATCAAGGTAGGGGGTGGTGTCGGTGAAATTTCAAGTTATCCAATTCATTCCCTTGCTCATCATTGCTTGTAAATGTGGGTTCCCGTTAAGAAGCTTTCGCTTCAATATTTTTATATCTTTATTTGTGAAGAACTGTTAAAAAAACGTTATAAGATATCAAACGGGATATCCATATTAAATTAATGTTATATGTTAAAGTTTCTATAGCGAATTCCATATTTAAAACTTAATGTTATTAGTAGGCTGGTATTGGACGATCCAGCCTTTGCATAACTTGATTGTTAATTGTTTCTTGAACGAAAGTTGTGGCATGGTTTGCTTTTTTGGAAAATCAGACCCCTTTGCCAATAGCAAAGAAACTACGAAAAAAGGCACAATTCTAAAATTTTAAATTAAAATGTTTGAAAATTGTATTTGACTTACGAAGTGACTAAGAGTATTTAATTTGATAATATACAGGGTAGCACAGAAATTTCTAAAGATCATGTAATTATAAAGTTCCATTCAAATTCGAAGAATTCGAAAGGGGTGATCTTCAGAATTTTATGTGGCGCTCCTAGGTAAGCCGTTGTTATAAGATGCTGCATTCGTCAAAAATGGAAGGGATCTATCCCGATATTGGGTTGTTCACAACGACATGACCATTAGCAATTTCTTCCTTAACACTCTCTTCGAGGTGTCATTCCTTTGTACGCAAGACAATATATATTATATAGAAATATAATATATATTGTTTCTGGTTAGGGAACCTTCATCAGTTGCGCTTCCCACAATTGAATGTCCTCTCGAACACTTCTTTATGCATTTGATGCATTTCGTTAAATTTGAAGACGCGAGATGTAAGACCGACATCTAGGATTTTCGAGAGAATCAGTACACAGAGGTTCCAAATCTGGAGCCGTTCCGTGCAATTGCTGTTCTCCCTTAACTCCTAGGACAGAATGTCACGATAAAATTTGAAGGTTACTTCACCTGTCAGAGATATTGAATACTCTCTTCGAGGTGTCATTCCTTAATCATCGGCAACTAGGAATTGAATTCTACGAAGGTAGTAGCGATACAATCGCTTTTATTTAACAAAATTAAAGCAGACTCTTTCAGTTTTCGTTTTATTCACAAATTTTGGAATTTTCAAACTGTCGTTTTTTAATGTAATTTTTGTGTTCGTTTATTCGAACATTTAGAGGTCTAGATGTTTCTGTAATATAAAATGTATTACATTCACAAGGAATTTTATAACATTTTTTAATAGCGTTTTTTCTTCATTAAATTTATTGGTGTTGGTCTTTGCTCTTTCATATAAAGATATACTGAATTTAGATGATTAGAGTAAAAGTTGAGATACCAGTTAGTGTGAGTCGGTTGTCTGTAAACTTCTGTTTCAAATGTTGATTGGGTTTTTGTTATTAAAATGTCTAAGAAAGATAATTTGTTATTCTGTTCCAGTTCTAGTGCAAACTGAATAGTTTGTTCTTTGTTGTTTATGTCGTTAAGTAATTCATGTAAGTCTTCAAGAAGTTCCCAAATAACGAATATGTCATCAACATAACTCCACCAAACGAAAGGTCTTATCTTTTTTGAGCAAGCTTTTCCATTAAAATGTTCCAGGAGACAGACTGGAACCCAGTGCCATAAGAAACTCTGGTTGGTAGAAGTCACCGTCAATTGTGTACGTTGATTTAGTAAAGAATATTGTTCTAATCTTTCTTTTACAATGGGAAGTGTTTTGGTGACAGGAACAGGATTGTATAGATTTACAATGTCAAAACTTGCTAGTCTGAAAGTGTTTTTGTATTGTACATGTGATAATATTTCTAAGAAATATGCGCTGTTTTTAACTTGACAGTTAGAGTTACCAGTAAATGGAGAAATAATTTTTTTAAGAAATTTAGAGAGTTCACTGCATGGGGAATTTATAGAGCTGACAATTGGTCTTAATGGAATGTTGGGTTTATGAATTTTAGGTAACCCATAGAAATGTGGCGGTTTAGAATAATGTCGAGTAAGATTCTTACGTTCTTGTTCTGTAAATACATGTTTGTGATTGTAAAGTAAGCGGAATATTTTGTTTTCTACAGAAGTTGTTGGATCTTTGTTTCATTTTGTATATTGATTTTGGTTTATTGTTTTGAATTTTGAAATCGTAATCAATTTTATTTAAAATAACTGTGGTATTGCCTTTATCTGCATTTAAAATCTTAAGAGTGCTGTCATGTTTTAAAACTTTAATTGAATGTAATTCATTTTTCGTAAGGTTATTTTTGATATGTATAGGGTTTTCTAGTTCAATTTGTTCTTATTCGCATTTACTTAAATAATAGTGAAGCTCAATAATATAAGAGCAAAAATGGAACTAAACGTTTAAAAAAATGACAGCACTATTTAGATTTTCAACGCAGAAAATGGCAATGCCACAGTTATTTTAAATAAAATTTACTACTATTTCAAAATTCAAATAAACCAAGGACAATATACAAAATGAAACAAAGATCCAACAACTTCTATAGAAAACAAAATATTCCGCTTACTTTACAATCACAAACATGTATTTACAGCACAAGAACGTAATAATCATACTCCACGCTATTCTAAACCGCCACATTTCTATGGTTTACCTAAAATTCATAAACCCAACATTTTGTTAAGACCAATTAGCAGCTCTATGAATTCTCCATTTAAAAATTATTTCTCCATTTACGGGTAACTCTAACTCTCACCTTAAAAACAGCGCACAGTTCTTAGAAAAATTATCACATGTACAATACAAAAACACTTTTGTCAAGTTTTGACATTTAAATCTATACAATAATATTCCCGTCACCAAAACACTGCCCATAGTAAAAGAACATTAGAACATGATTCTTTACTAAATCAACGTATAAAATTGTCCATTAATACAATAATAGAACTACTACCTTTTTGTACAATAACAACATATTGCAATAAATTCCGTGGGTTAAATTAATTAAATTTTAAAACTGACAGTCACTTCACTTTCTAGAACTTTTATTTACGCGTAAACATCAAATATTTCCAAAAGCTGATTCTAATGTAATTTACATCGAAATCATAACAACAAATAACTAACTGACTAAAAATACTCAAATAAAAATCATACAGCATACGTTGAGTTTCCTGCTCATTCTAGATTTTGTTGCCCAGCGTTGATATTGTTAGTTCTTGTTCATTATGAAGACTCTAGAAATTGATGTTTTTATGTTCTGTGGAATGAATTCTGTCTTTACGTTACTTTCGCCAGGGACGGAGTGGATAAATTTTATAACAATATTTTCAACTTGACGATGACTACTACCAACAAGATTTTGGTATGGCACAGGGTTCCTCTCTGTCTCATGCTTTAAGCAACATTTTTATAGAAAAATTTGAAGAACAAACAATTTGCTCAAAACAGATAAGACCTTTGGTTTGGTGGCGTTATGTTGATGACATATTCGTTATTTGAGAACTTAATCTTGAAGACTTACATGAATTACTTAACGACATAAACAACAAAGAACAAACTATTCAGTTTACACTAGAACTGGAACAGATTAAGAAATTATCTTTCTTAGACATTTTCATAACAAAAAAAAACAATCAGCATTTGAAACAGAAGTTTCCAGACAACCGACTATCACTAACAGGTATCTCAACGTTTACTCTTTACTGTTATATTGGAGAAACCTCTAGACCTCTAAAAGTTCGAATAAACGAGCACAAAAACTACATTAAAAAACGACAGTTTGAAAAATCCAAAATGTGAACATGCTTTTGACCTTGGTCTTAAAATATAATTTCCAAATTCAGTTATATTAAATAAAGAAGAACACAACATGAAACGAAAACTAAAAGTGTTTCCTTTAATTTTTCAAATGAAAACGATTGCATTGCTCATACCTCCATAGAATTCAATCGTTCCTGGTTGCCGATGATTAAGGAAGAAATTGCTAATGCTCATGTCCTTGTGAACAACCCAATATCGGGATAGTTTATAAGGTTTTTCCTAGGTTTTCCCTTATCATTTTAACGGGATCACTGAATCAACAAAATTCTTTGATCGCCTTTTTGGCGAATGCACTATCCTAATTGAAAGGAACTTTATTATTAAATGATATTTAGAAGTTTGTGTGTTACCCTGTATATTATCAAATTAAATTCTCGTAGTTACTTCATAAGTCAGATATAAATGTTTAACATTTTAATTTAAAGTTTTAGAATTGTACCTTTTTCAATAGTAGTTTCTTTACCATTGACAACGGGGTTTGATCTAGATCCCGAAACGTTTGGAAATATACAGTAATTTCGTATCATTTCCCAAAAAGTGCTTAAACTTTGATTGTTAAAACTCATAATCTTAAAATGAAATCATAGGGAATCGACTGGAGTATCAAGATTAAATATTTCAGATTCAATGTATTTACGAGTATCTGGATAACCGCAGGATGTTATTGGTGTATCCAGCTAAAAATAGTTCTTTGTCTTTATCTGTAAATAACAATTACATGCACAACAAAATTCAAATGAAGTGAGGTTCTAAAAGAGGACTTTCATTAAGTGAAATTCAAAATTATTAGTATACCTACTTTATTAGAGCATAAATTTATAGGCATGTTTATTCAATTATTCTTTTAATTTCGGACCTGCAGCTGGATTCATCAGCGACATTCTTTGCTATAAAATATGAAGAAAAATGTGGCTGTGGTTTTTAGTATTTGTTTTTGGAATTTTGGGTTTCAAGATTCAATTTTAACCAATTAATTCATTTTTCATAAGAGTAAATTATATATTTATACAATCCGCAAAAACATGAACAAAAATATTAATATTGCAGTCGTAATCAGCCCATCAATCAAAAAAAGTTTATATATTTCAATTTCCATGATTAATTTCAACTATATTTTCAGATAAAAAAATAAGATCATTTATATTTTTAAGCTAAATAATCTAAAGTAATCTACTAGGAAGTTGACGTATTATTTTACTGGATATCCTGGTAGAAATCCGCATAACTGCCAACTATTTAATCTGGCCCTATTAGGTAGAGATCATTTTTCGTTGGACCGTTGATAACATAAATTTTCCTTGCCCATTTTCTCATAAAAACTTTCTGCTTACACCATTTATTTAATTGGAGTTTACCGCTAAATTTTTAATGATTTGTTTTAATCTAAACTTTTAGCTTAGAATCTCGATTTATATGAATATTCCGTTAAATTTCATACAATTTTAGTGTATTTACAGATAAAGACATAATTGTATTTGCTAAAATTCTCTTTTAGAATCATACTTTTTTGATGATTTTATATTATAGGTCCAATTTATAAGGACGTACAGATTATGACAAATTTTAATTATAATTCTATATATTAATTTTATTTTTATCAAACCATTCCCATATGGCAAATTGCTGGTATCGCTTGGCTGTTAGATTCCTAGGGCTTGATATATGTATTGGATTGTAAGAATTTTTAATGTGTGTTTGTTGCTGCATTTCCAAAAGTATTCCATAAAGATTATGGCAATTTTGATGTGTGGTTTGGCTGATAGATTCCTATAGAATTCGATAGTTGTAAGGGATTTTACTAATTTTTAATGTGTTTTTGTCGCTGCAGTTCCAAAAGTATTACCATAGATTAACTATTTCATTGTTATCCAAGCTTCATATAAAATCATATAAACTATTGGTGTTTGCAGTTAGATTATATGTTTCGAATTTATATGGAATCTCTTATTAGTTTCTATATAGTTTAATATAGCTGTTTCAAATAGGAAACATTAAACTTACTGATTATGGAAAAACCATTAGAAACATGTTTTATTTTGTATTAGGAAATAAACATAAGCTCAATAATTTTAATGGTCAACAATAGAAACAGATACATTACCATAGGTTACCTACATATAGGATCCATATGATTACGGCATACGTTAAAATCCCATTAATTGCAATGACGAAAACTTTATTGGACCTGCAGATATGTTCCAATAGTTCCTCGAAGTTTCCTTGCACTTCCATCGTCTTGAAGTGGTTGATTTCACAACGCTTCTATAGCTGTATATTTGCTATCGTCATCAGGTGAATGATAGGAAATTCATATCCGGTCCAATCAGAGTCGTCGTACCTGGCGGTTTGTTGCCGGTGATGCGTAGCGGCAGAGGCCGAACAAGAGCTAGCCAAATATTTTTAATTTGGACGCTGGGCTTGCTAATTATATTTTCATTCGAGATTATATATGCTGTCTCTATGAATTTTCTTTTGTACCAGTGCTCTTCCTTGTGAATTGCTCTGGCCTGGTCCCAGTTGATATTATGGTGTTCGGTCCACGCGTGATTAGCTAGTCCAGACTTCGTTACCTCCGACCTTTGAGTAGCTGTGCGGTGTCCCTTAACCCTGGTGTCCAGCGGTCGCTTTGTCTCTCCAATGTAAAGGTTACCACATTCACAAGGTATGCTGTATATACAGTTATTTTGTATTGCTGGTGAGTCGGGCCATAGCTGTGTGCAATTCTTCTAAGTTTCTCCGACAAGCCTTTAGTATACGGTAATAGTAGAGTTGCTACCGTGGTGTCCTCTTCCTGCCTAAGTGGTTGGGATTGGTTCAGGTGCTCCAAGAATGCCTGTAGTTCTGTCCTCTCCGTGTTGCCAAATAATGAAGGTGTCATCGACATACCTTAACCATAGCTTAGACTGCTTCTCGTACCTTCTAAGTGCATGTTCTTCGTACCATTCCATGTAGAAGTTCGCGATGGTTGATGATAACAGGGAACCCATAGGCAATCCATCTTCTTGCATGAAGAACCGGTCCTTCTCCGGAAAGTAGCAGTTCTTGAGCCAACATTCAAGTATGTCCATGATTGAGTTTAGTGGCAGCACTGTCCTCGCCATCAATTTGGACACTGGGCTCGCTAACTATATTTTCGTTCGAGATTATATATGCTGTCTCTATGAATTTTCTTTTGTACCAGTGCTCTTTCTTGTGAATTGCCCTGGCCTGGTCCCAGTTGAAATTATGGTGTTCGGTCCATGCGTGGTTAGCTAGCCTAAACCAAGACTATGTCGACAGTTCAGCGTCGAACTACTGATTGATCTCAGGTTATATGTTTCCTGAAACGGAAGGCTTTATAATGGCAACCCAAGATCAAGTAATTCCAAATAAGAACTACCTAAAGTGTATCGTTAAAGACCCTTCTATTAACAACGACAGATACAGATAGGGTTACCAAACATCTGAATCTATCCAGCATATCACAGGAGGTTGTCAAGCGTTCGCTGCCGCTGAATACAAAGAACGACACGATGTTGTAGCAAAAATACTGCACCAGGAACTAGCACTGAAACTTGAATTGTTGCAGTCGGTAAGAGTGCCAAACTATGTATACAAACCACAATCTGTTTTAGACAATAACAACTACAAGCTGTACTATGACAGCACGATACTGACCGATTGGACTGTTGCTCACAATAGACTAGATATAGTTTTAGTAGATAAAGTCTCTAGAAAAACAACCTTAATTGACATAGCAATCCCTAACAACAATAATATCAATATTATAGCCAAATACAGGGATTTGGAAATTCAAATAAAAGCACAGTGGGATTTGAATAACATACGAACTGTACCAGTTGTTATTTTAACAACAGGAGTAGTCCCAAAAATTCTACTAAATAATTTAAAATACCTCGGCCTGGACGAAAAAGCTTTTCTGTTAGGAACAGCCCGGACGGTCAGAAAATTCATGGGAAACTGCAACGACTCCAACCACGGGCCTGATAACCTGGCCAGGGCTCCCACAGACCTAAACCCTTTTGATATCTAGGATAGTGAATTTTCCCCTAAAGACACGCTATGTGTGCCTTAGAGGAAGTGTGCTGGCATACACTGTATGGTCAAGTCGGAATAATACATTGTATGGTCAAGTCGGGATAATAATAAGATACCTCTTTACGGTAGGTACGAGTTGGTACTTTTTTAATTTAATTTTTTATGTCTTTGGGGCTCCCAAATAACAGGTTCATTATGGTAAAACACTAAAAATTTTAAAACATTTATCTATATATATAAATAGGCAAAGACAAAACGATTAGGTACCATTTTCTCCTCTGTCTCTCAACCGATTTTCTTCATTTTTGTTTTGCTTAGTAGCTACTGACGACCTTCAGTGCAGAATGCTAAGATTAATTTATAATATTGGCATTCATTAAATAAAATAACTCTAAACATGAGTAATTATATATGAAGCGAGCGATCGTTAGACATATTCTTAGATCATGTACTTCTGGAAGTGGCATGCAAACGCGGCTATTGTTTAGTGGTAAAATAGTCAATGTAGTAGATCAGTATTGATTTTTCGGACGCGTTGCAGTAAATTTCATATTAAATATTCTGTTTTTAATGTGAATTAAATTATTTGATTAATATATTATTATCACAAGCTTCCCGAAGGTGTTATGTAAAAAAATGTCATACAACGAACAATAGAGAATGTATTAAATATTTAAGTTATCCTAGGGTTGTTGGTCCTCTCTTTTCTTTAATATTCCTGAACTTGATTGAAACCGCAAATGACGAAAACTTTTAGGTTGCCAAGAACAAGCTTCCAATTATTTTATAGAATATTTTCCCAGAAGCGGTTCCAGCCAAAAATTTGAGCGGTCATTCATTTGTCAAAAATATTTCGAATACCGATACCTATTTGATTACATTTTTATTTTCTTTTTATTTCAATAGATTTGTTAATATGAGTGAACAATTTTGGTCATTACATCTACTTCTCCGATTTCTCCACAATTCTGTTTCTTATAAAAATATACTTTTTACAATTTCGTGAAATAGGGTCGAATTTCGACCACTGGGCAACCACTAGTATGAAAGAAGCGATAACGTGTACGTAGGGGAGAGCCTTTAATATGTGAAGAAAAACAGACATGGATTCGAAGTGAGACAAGTGGTCCCAAGTGACTGCGAATTGTGACAAGCCACGGCAAAAGAACTCTATTCTATATACGATGGCGCATGCCTTTGGATTGGCTTACCTAGGCCATAATTTAATACTAACATCCTGCTATCCCCCATAACGTAGGAGGGTCACATACTAGGGATCAAATAGCGAGAAAACATAACCCCAACGACCCGTTCTTAAAGGTCCCAAAGATAACATCCAAAATGTATCAATTAGAGGTCATAAAGTTATCAGAAAGTTCTCTTATGCGCCAGTTTTTGCTATCTTTAAGAATATCTTAAAGATAACATTTTCTAGAGATCTTAACGATAACATTTCAACCAACTGATAAAAAGTTTATTTTGTTTATTAAAAAATAATATTTTTGAACACTTCTAAACACAATTATTTAGCTCAATTTATTTTTGAATTAAGTTCATATTTTCTGGTCGAAGACCAGGATGCTGAAGAAAATTTTTTATGAGTGTTCCAATTGAATAGTCCTTGTTAAACTCACACTTGTCCTTAATACAACCTAAAAATGTCTAAATTATTTTTTAAAGATAATCAAAGATTATTATCATTTGTACTTATGGAGAATAAAAAACATCTTGATTGCAAAATGAGAATATTGAAAAAGATAAAAACCAAAGAATAAAAATTTAGCAATAGAATAGATAGACATAACATACTTATCTTTCAATTCATAAATAGAATTTCTGAAAACATTAAAATCGATTAAATCTCTTTTGAACTTAAAAATGAATTAGATTATTCAACAGAAGAAGAAACTAAAATTATCTGATAAAGATTGCCATTTGAATCATTTCATAAATGGTCCTTTGGGAAGATTATGAACTGTTTGTCTTCAAATTGTGTATTTTTGTTGGATGTCTTTAAAAACTTTTTTAGGAACATCTACAAATAATAATGTTATAATGATTAAAATGTATATGTATTCAAAAATAATTGGGTCAAGTGCGAGTTGGACTCGCATACTTAGGGTTCCGTACCACCTTCAAGATTCGAATATTCCAGTTTCAGACAAGCTGGAAATTAGTGCATTTTCTTATACTTACCCTTATATTTTTTAAAGGAAGCGTTTTAAATTTATAAAAAATATACACATT
Organism: Octodonta nipae; assembly: GCA_034190945.1. NCBI lineage: Eukaryota > Metazoa > Arthropoda > Insecta > Coleoptera > Chrysomelidae > Octodonta > Octodonta nipae. The sequence goes on along the minus strand of CM067217.1, from coordinate 84,291,780 downwards.
GATTTTCCACACATAGACTTTTTATTTTATCTGCTTTAGGATTCGCTTGATTTTTATCACAATACATATGTATTTAATTTTCTAATTTGGCCCTCAAAAAGTAACATCAGAGTTTTATTTTACTAATAAATTTTCAGAAATGCCTTTTATAATCTACTGTTTGAGTTTTGAGGCTCTGGAGATTGGAAGAAAAACGGCAAAATAGGTCAGTTTAAATTATAAATTATTAAATCTGTTATTCAAATTATTTAAAAATATAAATAAAATATATTTTTCAAATTTTAAATAGTGTAGTTTCTAAAGTGGGAATTAAGTCGATGTTTAATATGTTTAATATCTTTTATACAAATGATTTAAAAATATGATATATTTGTAATTCACATAATGAGCCTTTTATCTGATATATTACATGATGCGTTTGAAAATTGAATCTTTATTTTCCATTTAATTGTATAATTTGTCCCTAAAATTACTATGGGGGTTTTCTAGTAATTTATTTTCCGTTTAATTCTATTATTTGGAGGCCAAATAATAGAATTAGTTTTTTTTTCATATTTTTCCTATAAACAAAAACAATTAGGTCTTAGAGTTTGGGAAATCACGGGGAGAATGGGTAATTTTTTTAAAATATTTTTTAATACATTTTAAAATATTCATTTAAAAAAATATATTTGTACCTATTCGTCATAATGAGTCCTGGGATTTGATATATTATATGACCCGTTAGAAACAATTATAATTTTTTATTTTCCATTTAATTCTATAATTTGACCCCCAAAATGAATATTAGGTTTTTTTATTTTTCCAGTAAAGTTCAGGTGAGGGGCTATACTTCCAGTTTTTCAATATTTTTCAGCTTATGGTTTCGGAGATAAGGGGGGAATGGGTAAATTTTTTTATATTTTTGTTAATATCTTTTAATTAATTTATTTTATAAATATGGAAAAAATATATTTGTTTTCTTCATCATGAGCCCTTTTATTTGATAGATCACATGCTGGGTTAGAAACAATTTTAATTTTATATTTTCCATTTAATTCTATAATTTGCCCCCCAAAAAAAATTAGGGTTTTTTTCTTATTTTTCCAGTAAAGTTCAGGTGAGGGGCTATACCTCCATTGTTTTTTCAAAATTTTCCAGTTTATGGTTTCGGAGATAGGGAGGGGATGGGTAAATTTTTTTATATTTTTGTTAATATCTTTTAATTAATTTATTTTAAAAATGTGAAAAAAAAATTTGTTTTCGTCATAATGAGCCCTTTCATTTGATATATAACATGATGGGTTAGAAACAATTTTAATTTTCCACTTAATTCTATAATTTGCCCCCCCAAAATAAATATTAGGGGTTTCTCCTTAATTTTCCAGTAAAGTTCAGGTGAGGGGCTATACCTCCATTTTTTTCAAAATTTTCCAGCTTATAGTTTCGGAGATAAGGGGGGGGAATGGGTAATTTTTTATATTTTTGTTAATATCTTTTAATTAATTTATTTTAAAAATATGAAAAAAATATATTTGTTTTCGTCATAATGAGCCCTTTCATTTGATATATAACATGATGGGTTAGAAAAAATTTTAATTTAAATTTTCCATTTAATTCTATAATTTGCCCCCCCCCAAAATAAATATTAGGGGTTTCTCCTTAATTTTCCAGTAAAGTTTAGGTGAGGGGCTATACATCCATTTTTTTTTAATTTTCCAGCTTATGGTTTCGGTGATAAGGGGGGAGGGGAATGGGTAATTTTTTTTATATTTTTGTTAATATCTTTTATTTAATTTATTTAAAAAATATGAAAAAAATATATTTGTTTTCGTCGTAATGAGCCCTTTCATTTGATATATAACATGAAGGGTTAGAAAAAATTTTAATTTTATATTTTCCATTTAATTCTGTAATTGCCCCCCCAAATTAATACTAGAGGTTTCTCCTTATAAGTAAGTAAAGTAAACTTCAGGTCAGAACCTATAAATCTATTTATTTTCAAATCTTTACGTTTTATAGTTTCGGAGATAAGGGGGGGATGGGTAAATATTGGTATATTTTCGTTAATATATTTTTAAATAATTTTTTTTTTAAATATGAAAAAAATATATTTGTATTCCTCAGAATGAGACCTTTTATTTGATATATTACATGGTGCGTTTGAAAAATTTTTTATTTTTAAATTTTTATTTAATTCTATAATTTGCCCCCCAAAATTAACATTAATGGTTTCTCCTTAATTTTCCTGTAAAGTTCGGGCAACGCTCTATATTTCCTATTTTTTTCAAAATTTTAGGCTCAGTAGTTTCGGAGATCAGGGTGGGGGGAACGGTCGATTTTTTTAGTTTTTCTCCCCAGAAGTACCCCTAAAATCAAATTTTTTTCTTTTACGATATGTACTCCTGATCGGGTCACCAAACTATACATTGATACCAAATTTCATCCTCTTCCGTCCAGTAGTTTAGGAGAAAATGGCTGTGATGTGACAGAGGCAGAAATCCTGAGTGATATTATAAGGGTATCCGTATATTGTATATACGGAACCCTAAAAATAAAGCATAAATGTTGTCATTGAATATATCCTGCATACTTTATGAAAACTAGTTTCTCTAAAATGAATAATAGATGCTTTGATAATAAAAAAAATAGCCAGTTTTTGATCAATTAAAAACAAAGTTAAACTCACTATAATTTGTTTCCGCTACTTTAATTTATACTCACACAACTATTAACAATTTATCTTAAACATCTGATATTTCCTATGCGGCAATCGAATACTGAATTACTCCTTTCGCCAGCTCTCCGTATTTATATATTTCTTCTCAATCATTCGATGAAATTCGCTGAATTTCTAGAACGCCAGTCGCTGGTCGCCAGACCAACATGATTTTGGTTTCCACGAAACATCCGATCGCCTCACACTATTAATGAAAAATCTATTGATCAGGAATTAATAATGAATTATTTATATTAAGACAACAAATATAAAAAGAGAAATGCTCACTGTTCTTCACTTCATCATTCGACGATGATGTACAGTATCGTCTGGGCTTATTAATTGTTCTTATTTTTGTTAAAGTAAAGTAAATCCTTCGTCATCGATAGTGGAATGATTTTAAGTGTCTGTTTCAAAATATTTTGCTTTACCATGGGTATCATGAAAGCATGTTTTCAAAAACTTATTTTGAGATATCTTACCCAAAGTTCCAACCACTCGGTGATATCGAAAAGTGGAAAAATCATTATTTGGTAGAAGAAGTTCGATAATTTGTGAGGCCGGTTTTGTGGTTTTAGGACTTCTAACTGTCTTATAATCTATTTAATTACCAGGTATTACATCAGATCTATTATCTCAAAATACAACACTGTATGACCTCATACTTAATTTTAATGAATAAATAATTAACCAGAAGCTACACAATGCTTGCTAATCTAACCTTGATCTAATTTAATCTCTAAACAGATTTTATCAAGAATTGACGGAACATCCACAAATTACGTAAGATATTTTAGGGTGGGTGGGTGTCTCCTTATCTTACGAAATCTTATATGGGGGTAAGAGGGTGTTTGAAAAGAATTTTACGTAATATTTTTTCATTCCTTATGACTTTCAGTTGCCTAAATTAGCATTATCAAATAAAAATATAGTTATAACATTCACTCTATTTAATTGGGTATATAATAACCGAACCCTTACTCATTATATGCATTTACTTGCAACAACATAAACACATTTTAAAGAATATCTTCAAAAATTTTAATATATATAAAAATATTCTAGTAGTAATCATATAACGAATATTGAAAATCTACAAAAACTTCTAAAGTCAGTTTTTACGGAAACCCTTTCCAAATTAAAAATATTTATTTTCATCCATATTTGTTTCTATATTGGGCAATTTTTTATTAACTGAAAAACGGTTTAAATACATATTTTCAGGCCTCATTCCAGATACAATGAGCTATCGCATATATTTTTCGAAGATTTATCTTTAATTTTCACAGTTTTCGACTTGTGATCTAAACTACACGAGACTGCATGACATATTGATTGTCGTTTATCCAGTAAAACTTAAAAAATATGATTCACAAGTTGCAGACATCGTTTAAAATTATTATTTAAAGGTATTTGGAATATAATTTATTAATTATCTTTTGCTGCTATACATGACGAATTCTGACGAAAAACTGTATTTAAAATTTATCAAAACATACGTAATTGCTTTTCCAGATGATAACGGAAAGAAAGCGCAAATAGAGGGACATAAACAATGAAATAATATGAGGAGTGAAAAGAAAAATAAACAATCTTTCACTATCAAAATGTAGAATAAAATAAATGAGTATGATTTGAAAACGAGCAGAAAAGTATAATATACATTCGGTTATTTAAAAAATATGGAGTCGTTTTTGCTTGCACTTGATATATCTTAATTAATACATAGTATGAAATTACAACTAAACAATCTCTAAAGATAAAATAATATTTAACAATTTTATATTTTGTGTGCGTTTCAGCATTTTTAATATATATGTTTATATATAATTTGTTTTTATAATTTTAACGTGCTTTAACAATACAAATGTTCTGAGATAGAGATCTTTTTTACATATAGATTATATTAGATATATAACATTAATTAAATAATATATGTAGATATATTATTAAAAGGAATAATTTCGAAAGAAATAAAAATCTTACGTAAGGAATGGTGGGGTGGGTGGGCGATGAATTTAATCTTATAGTTCCTTAGTTAGGGGTCGGTGGGAGACAGGAAAACATCAAAATTAGTCTTCCGTAATTTATGGATGTCCCCTGATGCTGAATAGAGTTTTCTGGTTTTCCGGAAGTTCTTTGCATAACTCTTCATTGGGCATTTCGATTGAATCAACACATTAGATAACTAGTAGGTATCATAAGTTAAACTAACCTACACTCACACTCACATAAAGATGACTTGGTATCTTAAAGAGATCTTATTGATATCTGTAAGACATGGATAAAATCTCGCTAAGAAAGGAAATCACTTTTTTGAGCACTAAAAGATGAACTTTTTTAGATAACATATTGTGCCGGGAATTCATCCGATTATTGTAGCATACTGAACCAGGAAATATTTTTATTAACGTAGGGTTGATTGATCGTCAAGATCTCTTGAATACTGCCAGCTTATGATTGGCTATGGATAGTTCTTCCACGTTTAAAACGTCCAGCTTCAGGGTTTTAAGATCCGAAATTTCAAGTTTCTCAGGATGAAAATTGCAACAAAAGCACTACAATCCGTTTGTAACCGAATGATAGAATTGTTCGTTAGCACTAAAGTTTTAGCATCTATTCGTGGACAATATTAACCGTCCCATGTAAGGGTTCAGATATTATCACAATCTACGCTTTGTTTCAAGTTTTTGAACACTGTAGCCTAGTTTATGGGACACTACGAATATTTTTTAGAAGCTGTGCCTCTCAGGAGTCTATGGGATACGCATATAAATCGGAGCTCAGTTTTCGGAGTGAAGTCAGTTGGTTAAGGGTCCCACTCTTCTCTGCCGTTTTTACACGAAAGTTAAAAACGTTCGGGTAAAAATGTCATAAAAACGAGGTGTATGGACAAGAACGTCGTTTTTGCACGTCGTTCCAAAATTTCAGGCGAAATCTGAATTTTGAGGGTTATCGTGCCAACCATTCGGGTAAACACGAGGTGTGTGGCGTCAACAGTTAAATTGGTCAGATATTTTTCTGAGACAGTGACGTTCGGTATTCTCACGTTTTATTGTTTTGTTTTTTATTGGTTAGAAAATTTTCTGATATTAGATACTGGACTAGAGACTTTCTATTACTGTTTATTGCAATTTATCAATCATTTCCTTGCGTCTGGAGATTTTTGTAACTTTTTCTTTCCTAACAAAATCGCCGCCACTGCTATTAAGCGGTCCAGCGTGATTAACTGGCGCAAAACAAAACTGTTATGTGTGGACTTATCAGTCAACGTGCTTCCTTCCAACATTTCTAACCGTCGGGTAAAAACTGCAGAGAAGAACGAGTGGGGCCCTTTAACACGCACTCAAGTCCTTGATCGGTATGTACGTAAGAGAATCATCTTTCCATGCTACATATTTCTGAGTAAAACAAAGGATGTGATGAAAACCAGTTCTATCATCTAAAATCGGAACAGGGTATAAATGATATGCTGTGTAAATTTGCTGCTCTACTAGAGGCATTTTTAAAATGAATACTAGATCTGAGTGAGTTTGAAAAACTCGTAGTTCAATTACCTCTAACATGTAACGGTAAGTTATTTTTAATAAGGTTTTGAGAAATCTTCTGTAATGCGGCAATCAAATGATCTGGTGTAATAATAGATGAGTGAATAATTTTCAAGCGAGCAAAAGTTATTGAATTTAAAATATCGTTGAGGTTATCCTCCAGAAACAAATAACTAGCCATAACTAGTTTTTCACAAATTTCATGAAATGATTGTTTGGCTTGAATAGTGGCTATTCGGTCATTTAGTTCTTATATTGTGAGGTTGATTTCGTTAATGTCTCCATTAAAGATATTCTTATCTATTTGAAGTTTTGAATAGTTTCGTAAATTTTTGAATAACTCGTTTCTCACCTTTTTAAAATTCTTAAATAAAATCACATACAAAACTCAAGCAATTTACGTATCAAAATAGATCAAAATAATAAACAATCAATAATAACTCAAATGTGAAATCAAAATATCAATGTCAAAACACCTTAATATCAAAGAATAATTAATCTAAAAAGATTTGCCTTTCTTCGGAATGATTGAATGTGACACAATTAAATTTAAGGTTCAATGATTATCAAATGCAAAGGATCAACATTTTATACCGTTACTAAAATGATTATTTCCCAAATATGTACTCTTTAAATTTCTAATGTTATAATATAAATGAATATCAAATGACTTATTTAAAATAAACTTCAAATACCTTTTACAATTTAAAATTCTTTTAAAGTGTTTTCACTTTATCCCTTTTTGAAATGTTTATGCTGAGGGATGCTGTCTCACCTTAGTACCTTGGATGATACCTTATAGTCTGCTATTTAACTGCTACAATGGAATAATATTTGATATTTACTTCGATTCCCAATAAATTTACCATTTACTTTCAGCTACTCTTGAATTGTGAATGTTTGCATTTAAATTTCAATCATCTTTAAAAAAAAATTGAATTTATGAAACTTTTGACATGGACAACTAACTGTCACTTTCTAACCCTGAACAATGTTTACTGCTGCACTCTCAAATTTAAACTCTTTTTTTTAATGCTGTCATTTCTTGCTTTTATAGTTTTTAATTTTGATATAGAACTACATATTTTAAACTTTTAAATCAGCATTTTTGATATCCCATTTTAATATACAATAGTCCTTTTTCTGATATTTATTTCCCTATCTAAACAGATTCCTAAAATACCTTCTACTTTTCTTAAAAATTGCAATTTTTACTTTTGTGTTTATGTTCATCTGGCCACCCGTCGTTTTGCTTTTAACCTGTATTACAATTTAAAAAAATTTCATTGTGGGCATGAAACAATACTATCTTCTGATTCCACGTTCTATATTTACTTGGTCCTATGAATTTCAACTTATTTCGATCGGTGGATCTGTCAAAATCTCGTTCCAAAAATGTATCATGACATCGAATTTGAATTTGAATTGGTTATTTAGTGTAGAAATAATGTGTTTTGAAACTTTATTTACCCCGAAATACTTTACTAAGATCCTAAAATTTTGAATTATTGCCCCTATTGTGCCTATTGTTACTACAAATCTGGACTATTGAATTTTTCTGCTGTCAGATTGAATGTTTATGTCTCAAAATTAGGGTTAGATTATATATTTTCTCTTCATTAATTGCTTTCATTGTAATATATCAAGTCTATAGATTATTTGTATATGTACATTTTAATTCCTAATTGCTTTTTAATAAATTTAGTTGAAACTGTCACATTTGTTAGTTTTCAAACATGTGTTTACTATATGGTTTTAGTTGCATAAATCATTTACAACTTACCAGTTGATGGTTTAGTTTTATAATTTAATCAGTTCTATTCGTGTACCTTTAAATTGCATTTGATTTTTCATATCTCTTTTACATGCTTAGAATCACCCTTACAAAATTTCTATTGCCCTCTAATATTGGTTTTATGTGGCAATGAATTATTCACTATCTTTTAATATACTATTTCATTCATTCAGATATTATTATTGATTTGATTTTTTTTATTTTTGTATATGTTTATTTCAATTCCAATATATATAGTCTATTTTTTAGGTGCAATACGTTATACATAATCATCTACTGTGCTGCAATAGCCATCTGCAGAACAATTGGAGTTGTTATAAGATCAAAGCAAGACCCTCCCCAATTTAGGCAAACTCCTGGAATACCACATTCGCAAATAAGGCTTGAAGGGAAAATCAATTCTCTTCGGAAAGACATTGGAAGACTGACCGAGCACCAACTAGGGGTCAACAACAGCAGAACAGAAACACTTGTCAGGACTATCATGGAGAATAACCGAATGCAGTCTTAGTGGGATAGAGAAAACACCACATCTCAGCAGTGTTCTGATCAGTCTACGACAAAAGCTCTCCGTCTACACAAGTCGATTGAGAAGGTACAAAACTAGTAACCAACGGTAACTAGACAACATACTATTCCGGCAATGAGAAAAAGGGTTTTATAGAAAACTTAACAATATCAATGATAATGCTAAGCCCCTAGCTATCCCATAGAGGAATTCTGGAAAACATAGCTTACCACAACAATTTCCTATAACTCCATAGCCAGCTGGATTAATGAGGAGAAGGCTGCATTTCAGAACTGTGATACGATGCAACACCAACCATTTACAACGGAAGACACATTCAACATTACGGGAAAGCACCAGGACCAGATGATGTGCAAAATTACAGGATAAAGAAACTGTACGCCACCCACGAAACATAATTACCCACCCACACAATATGCCTAGTTTCCTTACGCATTGTGTTACATACCTCTTTCCAAAGGACAACCTATGAACATAGGACCTAGCAAAGTACCGACCAATCACTTGCCATCCACGCAACAACATAATTATTCAACCACAAAAGGGATGCGCGAAAAATTCGATGGGGTGCAAAGAACAACTGATAATTGATTCCGTTGTCTGCAATCAAGCCCACACCAAACGATGAAATCTCTACATGGCATATGTGGACTACAAAAAGGCCTTTGATCCAGTTCCACATGATTGGCTCATTCAGACAGTGAAACTCTATAAAGTGAATAATTGTATTATTAACATTTTAGAATATGACATGTCCACCTGGCAAATCAAAATCTTACTGAATGAAGCCGACTGTTCGATACAAACTGATCTCGTTCCAATCAGAAGGGGTATATTCTAGGGAGACTCTCTTAGCCCGCTGTGGTTCTGACTTGCCATGAATCTTCTTTCAAACAAACAGAACTCGACTAATTTTGGGTTTAGTCTCAAACACAACAACGTTCAAGCATTAAAAATAAACTAATTGTTATACATGGATGACTTAGAGAGCTGGAGATGATGGCAGCTACGAAGCAACAGCTGCATGATATGCTTGAAATAGTAAAAGGGTTCTCTAGTGACATTTATATGCAATTTGGCCTAGACAAATGCCGAATTGTTAATATAGTTAAAGGCAAAATACAGCAGGGGTTCTACCAAATGGGAGATGGCACCTCAATTGAATCTATTGCGGAAGGTCATACTTATAAAATACCTTGAAATAAAGCAGGCTCAAAGTATTGATCACTCCACCTTGAAGCAGGAGTTAACAACAGAGTTCTATAGAAGGATAAGACGACTGTTGAAAACCAAACTTGACAGTCAACATTTGTTTCAGGCTATTAACACCTACGCATGTTCAGTGCTCAGTTACTCTTTCGGTATAGTAAAAAGTGCAAGACTGACATTGAAAAACGGAAAGTTCGAGTTCTACTAACAAAATCTCAAAATCACCATCCCAAGAGCTCTGTCGAACGTACAACTTTGCCACGGTATGAAGGAGGAAGATGATTGGCCGATATAAGCAAATTAATAGATCAAGAAATTTCTAATTTGCGTAGTCATTTCCAGAAACTCGCCGAATTCTCTGATCTACACGGAGTCATATGCCAAGTTGATGCCTCAACAGTAATGCGACTGACAGAACCACAAATCCAATTGCTAGACAACTCAACTAATCAGAAACAGCTTAAATGGAATGAGAAGCTTCATGGAAGACATATAAATGCTGTCAACCAAGATTATGTCGATAGTTCAGCATCGAACTACTGGCTGATCTGTGTTCATATGTTGCGTGAAACGGAAGGTTTTATATTGGCAATCCAAGATCAAGTAATTCCAACTAAGAACTATCTAAAGTACATCGTTAAAGACTATTAACAACGACAAATGCAGATATGGTTGCCAAATATCTGAATCTATCCATCATATCACAGGAGGTTGTCATACTGACCGATCGGACTATTACTCACAATAGACCAGATATAGTTTTAGTAGATAAAGTCCCGAGATAAACAATCTTAATTGACGTAGCCATCCCTAACAACAATGATATAAATATTATAGTGCAAGACCCCAGCCATTATTGTCTGGTTGATATGTGATTGGATTATTCAGATGAGCATTATTCCAAATGGTACATATATAATTTTCTCGCAGAAATTACTGCAATAGCTCGCTTTTACAAGGTGGTAGATTGCTAGCGTCAAAATTTCGCAACTTCTTTCGGTCAAAAGCTTCGTTAACGTCGGAGACATCAACATCAATTACATTACGGACATTGTATACATTGCATATAAATCTCTGAATAATATTAAACATGTTTTGTTGTTGATCTAAATTTTTAATTAATTCTGTTACAGAAGTTCTTGAAAGCTTCCTGGTACTCTGGATATTTTTTAATAACTTGTATGGTTTTAATTTTCATTTTCTGAAAAACGCAGGATTAAAATCACAACCTGTGATGGTATGAAATCCAGGTAAGCTCTGACAAATTAACTGTCCCAACTGTGCATGTGTTTTGTTTAGGTCCACATATCTTAAATTATTGTAAGCATCCGAACAACCGAATCAGTTTTGGGGTGATGCATGTTACCAAACATTATAGCCGCAATATCGGTATCAGCACTTCTTATTAGTATTTCTGATGGATAGTTGATGTTACATGCATACTATCTTCGTATCTGCTTCCTTGAGTGCTGGGCACGACAACTCTTCATCAACCCTTGAGACAACTTTGTTGGAATTATCAACAGTGAAAGAATAACATCGTATAAAACTGATGTATATCGTCTTGTTGACAATAAATGGCACCTAGCGTTGGGTTTTATGACTCTTTTTAGTGAGCCGGCTCATTTCGTTCAGCTCACGAGTCGTTCACAATGAGTCGTTCAATTGAACGATCTCCTAAAACACAGCCGTTTAGCCTTAGGCGGATATATATAATGTCTCTACTTGTCTAGTTTACTGCTCAAACTAATATTAAAGTTTTGCTGAGTCATAATTTAAAGATCATTAATTTACGTAAATACAAAATTTTTATTTTTGTATTATTTGGTAACAAAAATAAGAAAAAAAACTCTAAACAAATAAAATTATAAAATTATTATGCTTACTTATAAGCCAAATAGAAATTTATATAACAAAAACACTGCAAAATAATAACAATCATTTGCCTTAGTGCCTGTCATAATAAAAATTTAACCATTCATTCCGACCAAATTTTAAAATACCTTTCATCTCATGAACCAGACGGCTGACGGCTCTTTTCTCTCCACTGCTCCGAGTCGAGGTGACTGTGCCCTGTGCCGGTCGAAAGATTGAACGATGAACGAGTCTAGTTCGCGATTGAACGTTGAACGTTTAGCACATCCTATGACGAACTGAACGAGCTATTTGACTTAACTGTGCCGCTCATTCGTGGCACATGTAGAAGAGTCGTTCGTTTTGAACGACTCATTCACGAACGACCCAAGCCTAATGGCACCACTTCATCACTAGCCCAATGTGAAATAAAAAAAACAGAGCTACTTTAAATTTTAAATTGTTCGCGAAATCACTTGATCGAATTTGCTCAGGCCCAGTTATAGTGTTATGTACTCTAAAGCGGGGTCTCAACGTGCCTGGCAAGATGTAAAAACCATTAAAACAGTTCGACTATTGAAGTAACAGTATTTTACAGGTCCCCAAGTAACATATGTAAAATTTATCTTTTATACTGTTATAAACTCCGTGGGTTCAATTAAAATTGTAAATTCTATTTTCACTCTCACTTTCTAGAAACGTTTATTTACATCAAATATACACAACAGCTGATTCGAATATCATAAATATAATACAACATAAGCTCTTCGCCGCACTAACTGCCTGCTGCGATGATGGGCCGCTCCTTTTAAAATCAGCATCGAATCCTCTCGTACAATCCATTATCAATTCTACAGTTGCCGAGCTATTTCGAGATTAATTTTTTTGTCCTCTCAGCTATCGATGTCGTATTGAAATGAAAACAGGGTCGGCTTAGGTAAATTTCGCAACAATACTATAACGAAAGTATAATTATAATTTATTAGAGTTTAGGGGTATCTGGCAAGGGGTAGCAACTGTAATAGGTGTCCCGCAATGGATGACGTGATTTCTAAAGTTATCCTAAAGAAAATATAAAAAATTGAGTTTTATACTTTAACGAATTTAAGGTACTATTTTATACACCTTTACTTCCTGTTACCTGCATAAGTAACCACAACCCAAACTCTACAGTCGTTGGTCGTTCATACCTGTGTCAGGGACATGCATAGTGAAATTTTTATAAAATAAGGAAGGTCTGGTTGTCGTGGGCTCTTGGGCTATTAAGCAAGCCAAATACAGGGATTTGGAATTTCAAATAAACACAGTGGGACATGAATAACACTTAACCTGTACCAATTGTTATGTTAACAATAGGAGTAGTCCCAAAACTTCTGCTAAATAATTTAAATTTCCTCTGTCTGGACGAACATCTTTACCAACAAAGGCAAAAGGCCGTCCTGTTAGGAACAGCCCGGACGGTCAGAAAACTCATGGGAAATTGCAGCCACGACGCCTACCATGGGTCTGACAACCTGGTAAGGGCGCCCAAATATATAAATTTATATTTGTAGTATATCTGGGGTTTAGTGAATTTCCCCCTAAAGGCACGCTTTGCGTGTCTCAGAGGGAGTGTGCATGCCATACATTGTATGTTCAAGTCGGAATGAAAACTATTTAAAATATTTTTATTTTTGTATTTATTTTATATTAAAATAAACACACTTATGTAATTTTCACTTGAATTTATTTGCTATCGACAATATTGTTTCACCAAGTTACTGACTTGTTCAGAATACAAAGTTGAACTAAATGCTAAATGTTCAAAGCTATTACAAAAAAATTAGGGATGTAATTGCAAGCTATTAAGAGGATTATTGAAGCAAATAGGAGGGAATTATCACTACTATTTATTTTATTATTTTTTTATTTTACTTTTATTTAATGATTTTCAAAAAAGAACCTTAATAGTAATGAACCCATATCTCCCTCGCTTATATTCATTAATTAAACTCCATAAAGATAATCACCCTATCAGACCTATTAATTCCTATTTCTCAGCTCAACTTCAAAAATTTCCAAAGCGCTCCTTGACATATTAAAACAATACTCCAAATTCACTCCCACACATAGCATAAAAAATTCCCTTGACTTAGTGACAAAAATTCAAAAAATAACCCTACCTAATAACTGCATACTATTTCCTTCGATGTAGTCTATCTTTTTCCCAGCATCCCACGAAAAGAATGTACCACCCTTATCATGAACTTATTAGAAATGAATACCAACCCAATTATAAAAAACGAAATATTCATTCTCTTACAACTTTGCCTTAACCAAAATTACTTCTAATTCAACAATAACATTCACACTTGTAAACAAGGTTTAGTTATGGGAAACCCATTAAGCCCACTTTTGGCCGAAATATTTATGAACAACATAGAATTACTCATTTTCAAACATAATCTGAACAGTAAAATCCTATATTGGTATCGATATGTTGACAACATTTTTGCTTGTTTTACTGATACTTACAGACAATTATAGTTAGGTACTTCAGAACTACATAAATCAAATCCTCCCTAACATAAAATTCACCCTGGAAACTGAGACTGGCAATACATTAAATTTCCTTGACTTAACCATCAATAGACATAACAATAAACATACCTTTTCCATTTATTATAAACCTTCACACACGGACCTTACAATATACAATAGTTCACACCATCCTTACCAACAGAAACTTGCAGCATACCATAGTATGTTGCACAGGTTGGTTACCATCCCATTATCAAAAACTCACTTTGATATAGAACTACACAGAATAAAATGTATGTTAACTAAAAAATTAAATAAAAAGGCTTTAAGTGAAGTATATCCTCCTACCCCTAATATCGAATATCGATCCCAAATTATATCAAAGTATCACATTTATCGGTTCTCCCTCTCAACAAATAGCCCAATTTTTATTAAATATGGACATTTATAGAGCTTTTAAAACGGATAACAATTTAGGAACACATATAAGAAACAATAAAGATAAAATTAACAAAAATAACAACTCAGGTGTCTATAAGCTGACATGTGGTAGTTGCCCTAGTTACTACCTTGGTTATACGGGAAGATCATTCAAGACAAGATGAGATGAACATACCAAAGCTTTTGAGTGTCACAATTATAATCAGTCAACCTTTGCCGACCATTTATTGAATGGAAATTATGTACCTCAGAATACTTCGAAGTATTAGATTTACAACAAAAAAGTAAAAAATATCTTTTAGAGTCATTAGAAATTAACAAAAACAAAAATTTACAATAACTCCTAAATAATCAAACAGAAACCAATTCATCCCCATTACTTAATCTTTTCAATAGAATTATATAAACTCATTAGAGGCATAATTTATTCCATTTAAACCCCTCAATTCCAATATTTGTTCTTTCTTAATATTGATTATTCCCTCTTAAGTTTAATTAATGGATATAAGCGAGGAGATATGGGTTCATTACTGTTAAGGTTCTTTTTTGAAAATCATTAAATAAATAGAAAAATAAAAAACATAAATAGTAAAATAAATAGTGATAATTCCCTCCTAGCTGCTTCAATAATCCTCTTAATAGCTCTGTAATTGCATCCCTATATTTCTTTGTAATACTTTTAGACATTTAGCATTTAGATCTACTTTTTATTCTGAAGAAGCCAGTAACCTGGTGAAACAATATTGTGAATAGCAAATAAATTAAAGTGAAAATTACATAAGTGTATTTTAATATAACATCTATATATAAATAGGCAAAGACAAAACGATCAGGTACCATTTTCTCCTCTGTCTCTTAACCGATTTTCTTCATTTTTGTTTTGTTTAGAGTTTAGTAGCTACTGACGACCTTCAGAATGCTAATATTAATTTATAATATTGGTTCATTCATTAAATAAAATATAATAAAAATTCATTATTTACGTTCATCCTGTCAACGTCAAAAAACTGATGGTGCCGCCGCCAGGCGGTCAAAACTCAAAACATGGAGTAATTATATATGGAGCGATCGTTTGATATATTCTTAGAGCATGTACTTCTTGAAGTGGCATACAAGCGTTGTTAGTGTTTAGGGGTAAAATAGTTAATGTAGTAGATCAGTATTGATTTTTTGGACGCTTTGCAGTAACTTTCAACTTTCATATTAAATATTCTGTTTTTAATGTGAATTTAATTATTTGATTAATATATTATTATCACAACCTTCCCGAAGGTGTTGTGCAAAAAATTTTCAGACAGCGACAATAGAGAATGTATTAAATATTTAAGTTCTCCTAGGGTTGTTGGTCCTCTCTTTTCTATAATATTCCTGAACTTGATTGAAACCGCAAATGATGAAAACTTTTAGGTTGCCAAGAACAAGCTTCCAATTATTTTATCGAATATTTTCCCAGAAGCGGTTCTAGCCAAAAATTTGAGCGGTCATTCATTTGTCAAAAATATTTCGAATACCGATATTTGATTACATTTTTATTTTATTTTTATTTGAATAGATTTGTCAATATGTGTGAACAGTTTTGGTCATTACATCTACTTCTCCGATTTCTCCACAACTCTGTTTCTTATAAAAATATACTTTTTACAATTTCATCAAATAGGGTCCAATTTCGACCACTAGTTAAAATGAATTTTCACCAAGGAAAACTATCATCTATTTAAAATATGTAAAGAACATCACCTATGACGAAAGAAATGTTAAGTTGAAATACGCTTAAAATTTCTTACAGGACATCTTCCGTACGAAATGAAATCATATTTTCCAAAAAACCAACAAGAAAAACAGTAATGGCTCATAACTAAAGATAAAAAACTAATTAAACAACTGAAGAAGGAGGGGGAGAATTGCAAAATTACAAATAAAATGAATGGTAAACTTATTATTGTGATGATATTGTGATTCGCTAGCACTGTGATTAGGTTCATTGGAAATCGGAACGGTCGGTCGGAGTGAACGGTTATAATATTGCTCTGTTGTTTAATTGTATACTTCTACGATTTATCAACAAAAATAATTTCTGGAAATGTTTTCTAAATACAGTGATATCTCGTAGACATTGTACGTAAAATAAATATATATCAAACATTGATATATTGCGGCTAAATACGGAATTTCTTATTTCATTATTTACATTATTTTCGGTCGGTGTTTTCAGTGACCTTCGAATCGCCTGAAACCAAAGTGTGCAGGGACGGCGTAAAATACTGTGCTGTTTGACCCGATATGGGTGGAAATTCAGTATGCAGTATTTGTAAAACGTGAAGTTAAAGACGAATGTGGAATCCTATGCCAAGGAGGATGTAGCAAATATTTCCATTAGAAGTGCCTCAATATTAGCAGCAAAGATTATAATGCTATAAAAAGGCTTTTGGGTATAAGATGGTTTTGCGAAACGTGCTTGGATATTCTAAAGCAAATCAGTAGTGAGTTGAGTCATCTGAAAACCCATTTTATGAAAGAACTGAAAGCCCTGAATAATAAAATACAACTGCTTGCACCAGCAAAACTTGAATCATCATCTACACAGTCTTTTGCATCCGTGGTTAAACGTGAAGCTGTGGTAATAAAGCCAAAAGCTAAGCAGGACTATAATAAGACCAAGGAGATAGTAATGAAAAAGATTAAACCAGGAACTCTAGAAATAGGCATTAGCCAGGTAAAAGAAGTTAAAGATGGAGGACTGCTAATAAAGTGCCAAACAACAGATGAAATAAAAAAATTGCAAAAAGAGGCTGAAAAAACTCTTGGCAAATAATATGAAGTAACTATTCCAAAGAAAAGAAGCCCTATGCTTAAAATTTGTGATTTTGAAGAAGAACTCGGGAATGAAGAACTAACGGAATGTTTAAAAAAAACAGAATACCTTTCTGAAAAATGATGAGGTGGAACTAGAAGTGATTGTTATTAAGAAAATTGTAAAAAAAATATATGGCTATAGTTAAATGTAATCCTGCGGCACACGCTTTAATATTAAAGGAAGGGAAACTAAGGATAGGATGGGTATCGGACTGTCGAGTATTCAATTATGTACGAGTCTTCAGATGCTACAACTGGTTTGGTCACAAAGCGGAGAATTGTGAAGTTAAAGATTTGTGCTTACGATGTGGAGAAACTGGACATATTAAAAATGACTGCAACAAAGCAAGTAGATGTAGGAATTGTATTGAAGTAAATAGTAAGTTAGTAATAATTTAGATGTAAGTCATGACATATTTGATTATAAAAATTGCTCAGTCTATCGGAGGAGACTAGACATAGAAAGCCAAAAGGTTAATTACGTTTAATGGGATATTGTACCATATTTCATCAAAATATACAGTGTATTAAAAATAAAATGATGTCATTAATGCATCTACTTATATTATTAACTCCGATATACTGTGCATTTCTGAACACTGGTGTTCGGAGGATGAAATAAATAATGTATTACTTAGTGGATATACATTAGACATTAAATTTTGTCGGCGTGAATACAAAAATGGGGGTGTGGCGATTTTCTGCAGGAGGAATCTAGTAAATAATGTCTATGAAATTAAAAATATATCTAAATTTTGCATTGAGAAAACTTTAGAGGTATGTGGAATTGAAGTAAAAAGAGACAATTTGAGATTTCAAATATTTTGTATCTACAGATCACCTTCTGTAGATTCTCAGTCCTTTATTGAACAATTTAACAGATTCCTTGAAACACCAATCTACAATAACCCAAATGTTAACTCTATTTTGTGTGGAGACTTCAATATAGATTTACTGACGAATTCACTAGAAAAATTGCTTCTGGTAGATATTTTAGAAAGCTGTGGTTTTTATTGTTCCGTTAACGAATCGACAAGATACTCTAGCAAAAACGGCTCTGCTATAGATTATATTTGTACTAACTTTGAATTAAATAAATTTCGTGGCAATGTAGAGGTGCATTTTAACGGTTTATCTGACCACTCGGGTCAATCTCTAAGTCTCCTAAGTGCGTATATTTGTAGGCCGCCTGTAAGAATGGTAAGGCGATATAACGAAATAAATTACCAACAATTTATAGCTAAAGTAAGTCATGAAACATGGACTGATATTTTACAATGTCAGGATGTAGAAAGTGGATTTACAGCTTTTATATCTACTCTACGATATTATATAGATGTCGCATTCCCTATGAAGAAAGTGAGATTAGTTCAACAACCGAATGCATGGGTATCTCAAAGAATACGGATATCAGCAAGAAACCTGAAAGATCTTCATTATATGTGGAAGCACGAAGGACTGATAACTTCAGAACACTATAAGAAGTATAAAAAAGTGTATAGCCAAGTTATCACCGCTGCAAAGAGGCTGTTTAATGACAATTTTCTTGCGCGCTCTGCCAATAAATCTAAGGCTGCGTGGAAAATAATAAACTCGTCAGTAATGGCCAAAAATCAAGGTATTAGTTCTCTGGAGATTGGGGGAAAATGGGTAACAAATTCAAATGAAATTTGCGACTACTTCAACAACCACTTTGCAGCAAAACCTTACAGAATAAGTGAAAGTACCAATGTTGTGTCGGGAAACTACGGAGATATAGATTACATGACAAATTCTATAACAAAGTCGATGTTCATCTTTCCAGCATGCCAGTCAAGTATCTTCAATATTATAATGGATTTAAAGCCTTCTAATTCAACTGGAATTGATGAAATTTCTTCTAATATACCGATTTAGTTGGAAAATATATTGCTTTACCACTAGCTCACTTAATTAACTTGTCAATACAGAATTCCTATTTTCCAGAGATTTTTAAACTAGCTAAGGTAATACCTTTATATAAAAAAGGTGACCATCAGTGTGTGGAAAATTATCGTCCAATCTCCTTGTTAAGTGCAGTGTCAAAAGTTCTAGAGAAAACAATATATAACAGTATGATATCATTTTTAAATAAGTATCTTGAGCAACTGTCAACATGGTTTTCGGAAAAATACAAGCACCCAATCAGGAATTTGTCAATTGATAGAAAAATTGTATAAAGCTTTAGATAACGAGAAAAAATGTATAGCCCTTATCATGGATCTCAGTAAAGCGTTCGATCTGATAAACTATAAGATCCTCATAAGAGAGCTCGACACAATCGGTATGCGAGGGAAAATAAATGACTGGATTAGATCCTATCTTTCCAACAGAAAACAACTAGTATACATCGAACGGTACTTACTCTGAAAAAAAGGATATATCTCTTGGAGTTCCTCAAGGATCAATTCAATATATATGAATGATCTCCCCGAAATTGCAAAAATTATCTAACGATGTATGCATGATAACACATACTTGTGTTGTAATAAGAATCTAAATCATGGATTAATCGAAATGCAAAAAAGCATTTACACTTTTGACGAATGGTTCACGAAGAACAGATTGATTCTTAATAGTTCGAAAACAGTGTTTATTAATTTTACTCCTGGGCATTATAGCAGCAATCTATGTTATTTACTTCGCGTTGGGGGAAAATCTATATCTCAGGTATCATTCACTAAATTTTTAGGGGTATATATTGATGGTGGGCTAAGTTGGAATATCCATATTGACTATTTCTGCAAAACAATCGCTTCCTTATGTTTTATTCTTTATAGACTAAAACCTATATGTGATAAGTTCACACTTCTGTCTTTCTATCACTCACATCTAGTTTCTAGATTGCGCTATGGAATAATATTTTGGGGGTGTTTTACTACAGTGAACCGAATACTCGTTTTGCAGAAGAAAGCCGTACGTCACATTGCAGGAATTAAGCGTAATCAGTCATGTAGAAAATTTTTTAAATCTCTAAAATTGTTAACAGTGCCATGCATATATATATATATATATTTGAAATACTTATGTATGTAAAACTAAACATTAAAATATTCACGTCAAATGCTCAATATCATGACCATAATACACGGCATCAGTCCATGTTATCCATTCCAAGGCACAGAACCTCTACATATGAAAATTCGCCAAACTACATGGCAGTCAAGCTTTATAACAGTCTAAGCCCTCAAATAAAAACTATGGATAACATTGGCATGTTTAGGAAAAACCGATTAAACTTTCTGTTGGAAAGTTCATTCTATAGTGTGCAGTTATTGAATTCATTACTACATTTATATTAAGTTCGTCGAACTCATAATCATAAGTACTTTGTCTCATCTATTAGCAGATAGGTATCATTATATTACTGATATCGTTATTACTTTCGTTTGTAAATTCCTGAATTAAGTTAGTTTTTTTATAAAATTTTAGTGCTCTGTTGGTATTGTTGGAATTACATGTATTAGTACGTAGTTAACTGTATGGTATGCACCTGACCGTTCCAATACTATATTTTTGTAGTCTTCTGGAATAAAGCTTATTATTATCCCGACTTGACCATACAATGTATGGTATCACACTCCCTCTAAGGCACGCTATGAGTGCCTTTAGGGGAAAATTCACTAAACCCCAGATATCCTAGATCTCAAAAGGGTTTAGCTCTGTGGGATCCCTTGCCAGGTTTTCAGGCCTGTGGTTGGAGTTGTGGCGGCAGTTTCCCATGAATTTACGGACCGTCCGGGCTGTTCCTAACAGGACGGCTTTTTGCATTAGTTTGTAAAGATGTTCGTCCAGACCGAGGTATTTTAAATTGTTTAATAGATGTTTTGGGACTAGTACTGTCGTTGACATAACAATTGGTACAGTTCGTGTGTTGTTTATGTCCCACTGAATCTTTATTTGAAATTCCAAATCTCTATATTTGGTTATTTTCTCAGCTTGCTTGATATTTATATTATTGTTGTTAGGAATTGCTATGTCAATTAAAGTTGTTTTCCGAGAGACTTTATCTACCAAAACTATATCCGGTCTATTGTGAGCAACTGTCCGATCAGTCAGTATCGTGCGGTCCCAGTACAGCTTGTAGTTATTTTCTAAAACAGATTCTGGTTTGTATTTATAGTATGGTAATCTTACCGACTGTGATAATTCAAGTTTCAGTGCTAGTTCCTGGTAAAGTATTTTTGCCACAGCATCGTGTCGTTCTTTGTATTCAGTTGCAGCGAACGCTTGACAACCTCCTGTGATATGCTGGATAGATTCAGATGTTTGGCAACCATACCTGCATCTGTCGTTGTTAATAGAAGGATCTTTAACGATGTAGTTTAGGTAGTTCTTAGTTGGAATTACTTGATCTTGGTTTGCCAATATAAAGCCTTCCGTTTCAGGAAACATATGACCAGAGATCAACCAGTAGTTCGACGCTGCACTGTCGACATAATCTTGGTTGACGTCATTTATATGTCTTCCATGAAGGGGCTTCTCTTTCCATTTCAGCAGTTTCTGATCTGTGGTCTCGTGGTGTAATTGGACATGTTGTTGTGTCAGTCGCAGTGGTGTTGATTCATCAACCAGGCACATGACTCTGTGTAGATCAGAAAATTCTGCGAGTTTCTGGAAATGACTACGCAAAATGGAAATTTCTTGATCTAATAGTTTGCTTAGACCTGTCAATCCTCTTCCTCCTTCATACCGTGGCAAAGTTGTACGTTCGACAGAGCTCTTTGGGTGGTGATTTTGAGCTTTTGTTAGTAAAACTCAAACTTTTCGTTGTAATTGTCAGTCTTGCACCAATTAACTATACCGAAAGAGTACTGAGCACTGAACACGCATAGGTGTTAATAGCCTGAAAACAGATTTTTACTGTTTAATTTAGTTTTCAACAGTCGCCTTACCCTTCTATAAAACTCTGCTGTTAGGTCCTTTTTCATAGTCATGTGATCAATACGTTGAGCCTGCTTTATTCCAAGGTTTTTATAAGTATGACCTTCCCCCATAGATTCAATTGAGGTGCCATCTCCCATTTCGAAGTGCCCTTGCTGTATTTTGCCTTTAACTATATTAATAATTCGGCATTTGTCTAAGCCAAATTTCATGTGGATGTCACTAGAAAACCCTTCTACTATTTTAAGCATGTCATGCAGCTGTTATTAGTTGTTCTTTGCACCCCATCGAGTGCATTGGTCTGTACTTTGCTGGGTCCTGTGTACATAGGCTATCCTTTGGTAAGAGGTATGTAGCACCATGGGTAAGGAAACTAGGCATCTTGTGTGGATGGATAATTATGTCATTAATGAGTACTGTTAATTTATCGTGGGTGGCGTAAAGTTTCTTTATCCAGTAATTCTGCACACCATCTGGTGCTGGTGCTTTCCAGTTATGGAGGTGTTTCATTATGTTGGACGTGTCTTCTGTTGTAAATGGTTGGTGTTGCATCCTATCACAATTCTGAAATGCAGCCTCCTCCTCATTAATCCAGCTCGCTCTGGCGTTATGGGAAACTGTTGTGGAAAGTTGTGTTTTCCAGAACTGCTCGATCGCCGTTTTACTGGGATAACTAGGGGTTTCATTATTATTGATGTTGTTGAGTTTTCTATAAAACCCTTTTTCTGATTTTCGGAATAGTGCGTTGTCTAGTTTCCGTTGGTTACTGGTTTTGTATCTTCTCAACCGACTTGTGTATACGGTAAGCTTTTGTCGTAGACTATCCAGACACTGCTGAGATGTGATGTTTTCTCCATCCCACTGGGTGTGTATTCGGTTATTGTCCATGATCGTCTTTACAAGTGTTTCTATTCTGTTGTTTCTGACCCCTCGTTGGTACTCGGTCAGTCTTCCAATATCTTTCCGAAGGGAGTTAATTTTCCCTTCTAGCCTTCTTTGCCAAGGTGTTTGTCTAAATTGGGGAGGGTCTTGCTTTGGTCTTATTGCGATCCCAATTGTTCTGCAGATGGAAATTGCAGCTCAGTAGATGATTGTGTGTAGCGACTCTAACGTATTAACACCTAAAACATAGTGTGGCAAGATAAATTTGTTCATAGCCTGCAAGACGATACCGAGTTTCTTAGAAGATCTTAGTTTGGGAAGAGTTGGTCTAGTCAATGGATCTGTTCCACTATACTCTTTACGAGCTCTTTCCATTTCTGCTTGGATTTTCTCAAGCAGGTCAGCGTTGGCTGGCTTTTCTTGTTGAAGATATGCTAGACATCAAGGCGTTTGGATTATGAGAAATTATTATTTGTCGTTTGTAAGAGTTAGTGGGTCTTTCCGTTGGTCGTATTTCTAAAATAGGGTTTTCGCGAGAAGTATGTTGGGTTGCAAGTTCATCGTCTTGATTTTTTAAAATCTGTGGAATATTTGGAGTAGGAGAGGATGAAGTGTATAAATCTAGGGGTTGATTTTCGTCATTTTTGTTTAATGTTTCTTTGTTCATTTGTTGATTCTCCTGTTCAGCGATTTCTTCTGCTAAATCTAAAATTTGTCGATAGGTATCTTCATCTCCATCATTCGCTATCATCGATTGATTTTCATCTCCAATGGCATTCATATTAGGGTTGTTTTCTAATTTTATTCTTGAAAGAGCGTCTGCGGCTTGATTTCCTTTTCCTTTCTTGTATTTTATCTTGAAATCGAATTCTTCCAATTCTAGTCTCCATCTGTGAAGTTTTGAGTTTGGAGTTTTAAGGGAAAATTACCATTCTAAGGGTTTGTGGTCACAAAAGGCTGTAAACTTCTGATTATATAAATATAGTCTAAAATAACGGCATGCCCAAATAATAGCAAGTAATTCCTTTTCTATTGTTGAGTAGTTTATTTCTGCAGGGTTTACAGTTCTTGAAGCGTAGCTGATAGGGTGTCCATTTTGTGATAAAATTGCTTCTAATGCAAAATTTGAACTATCCGTCGTTAGTTGAAATTCCTTCGAAAAATCTGGGTATGATAAAATTGGTTCATTACATAAAAGTGTTTTACAATAATTAAACGTTTTCACGAATTCATCATCAATGATTATCTTTTCACCTTTCTTTAGTTTTTGTGTAAGGGGTTTTACTATTTTGGCAAAGTTTTTTATAAATTTCCGATAATAACCTATAAGTCCTAAAAAGCTTTTAATTTCGCGGTGAGTTTTGGGAAGTGGAAATCTTTTAA
This sequence comes from Octodonta nipae, assembly GCA_034190945.1. Classification (NCBI taxonomy): domain Eukaryota; kingdom Metazoa; phylum Arthropoda; class Insecta; order Coleoptera; family Chrysomelidae; genus Octodonta; species Octodonta nipae. Next base: position 84,267,166 of record CM067217.1, on the reverse strand, counting down.
TTACATCAATTTTCTTTGGATTTGGCTTTATTCCGTTTGGTGTAATAATATGTCCTAAAAATTCTACTTCTTTTCTTAAAAATTCGCTTTTATCTAATTGTACTTTTAGGTTGGCATTTCAAAGAGTTTGAAAAATTTGTTTCAGGTTTTTTATATGTTCTGTAAGGGATGTCGAAAATACTATTATATCGTCCATATATACTAAACAGATTTTATTTTGAAAATTTCTGAGAACATTATCGATTACTCTTTGGAATGTAGCGGGTGCGTTTTTTAAATCAAAGGGCATACGTAAAAATTCATAGTGTCCATTTTCTGTATTAAATGCGGTTTTTTCTATGCTGTCTGGGTGCATCTCTATCTGATGAAAACCAGAAGCTAAATCCAGAGTTGTGAAATATCTACATCTTCCAAATTTATCCAAAATGTCATTAATATTTGGAATAGGGTAGCGGTCGTCGATTGTCTTTTCGTTGACTTTTCTGTAATCTATTACTATTCTCCATTTTCTTCTTCCTGATGCGTCAAGTTTCTTCGGTACTATCCACACAGGGGATGACCAGGGTGAGATACTAGGTCGTATAATTCCATCATTCAACATTTGTTGTATTTGTTTGTGAATTTCATCTTTATGTACTTGAGGGAATCTGTAACTTTTTGAATGATAGGGTTCTTCATTCTTAGTTCTAATTTGGTGTTTAACAATATTTGTGAAATTAAGTTGATCTTTGGGTTTTTGAAAAATGTCGTTGAATTCTTCGCATAAGTTTAATAGAACATTTTTTTCTTCGTGGTTTAAGTGATTTGTTCTGATAAGGGATGAAATATCTACTTTATCAGATTCAGGTGGAATTAAATTGAAATTATAAATTTCGTGTTCGTCGGTAATTGTAGTACAAGGATAAGGGTTGGTAAATGTTATTAAATTTTGGTTTGAACAAGTATTATGGATTTCGATTTTTGCAAAACCATTTTTAGCATATGTAAGAATTTCTGGTATATAAATTCCATTTTTATCGTAACAATGAATAAGTATTTGTCCTTCTCTTATATTTACTGTATACGTTTTGTTACGATTTCTAAGGGGTTAAGATCAAATGTATAGGTTGAAAAGTCTTCACGGGAATACAGGGGAATGACAGTGTATTTATTTACGAGTCGATTGTTTTCTACATCAATTGAGAGATTTAATTTTTGAAGATCTCGAAAACCTATTAGTCCGTCAAAATAGTTATGAAAGTCATATAAAATAAATTCTATGTTTTGGTCTGTATTAAATTCAGCAAAGGGTGGTACTGATGCTTTGTACTCAGCAATGGCTTTTCCAGTACAAGTTTTTAGTTCAGTTCTGTTTATATAAATACATTCAGGGTGATATTCGTAAATTATATAGGGTCTTATAATTGAAAATGAGCATCCGGTGTCAATTAGTAGTTTATAGATTTTATTTTTAATTTGGATTTTTATGTAAGGTAATGAGTTTGCAGTTATTTGGTTTAATTCATAAGTTAAGTTAGATTGTTTGAATTGTGATCGATTGGAAAATCCTGATTAAAATTTGGGGATTCTTCTAAATAATCTGTGTTTTGTTGGTGGGAATATCTGTTTTTTTCAAAATATTGTTCAGGATTGATATTTTCAACATTAAAATTTTCCACACCAGACATAGGGGTAGGAGGTTGAGGTTTAAAATGTCTGTTTGGGGTAAAAACATTTCTGTTTGGGTTTGATCCTTGTTGATTATTAAAGTTGGGCCTTTTTGTAAATTGAGGGATGAAAGATCTTTGTTGAGGTTGATTGTGTTGATTCGGAAAAGATTTTCCTCTAAAATTTCTAGAAAAGTTTTGGTGATAATATTTAGGATTAGAGTTTTGGGAATTAAAATTATGATTTTGTTGAGAAGTTCTGTTGTTTTGAAATTGGGGTTTAGAGTTTGTCTGTCTCTGTTGTGGATTTCCTAGATTTCTTTGAGCGATACGGTTTTCATATTCCTGTTCAAGTCCAGAAAATAAATCGATGGCTTGTTCAAGGGCAACAGGGTTAGATAGTTTTAAGTCAGTTTGGTATCTTTCGGGGATGAAAGTTATGAAGCGGTTTTTTGCATTGCTTTCACAAAATTCAATTTTTAATATTTGTCTATTAGGGTCTGTTTCAGTTAGGTGTATCTTATCAATTATTTGGGATCTCATATGTTGCAAACGAGAACCAAAGGCTAGAAGAGATTCATTGGGTTTAGGAAAAGCTTGATTTATTTTCATTTCGAGGGTTTCTAACGTATCATTACATGAATAAAGGGAAATTAAACGATTTTTTAAAGCGTCCCATGTATTAAGTTCAATTCTTCCTGCACAAGTTATTTTTGCGGCACCTTTTAATTTTTGTCGCGCATGAGCAAAAACAAATTTGTGAGTAGGTTGGGGAAATTCTGCAAACATATTTTCTACCTGGGCAATATATTGTCTTAATTCCAAAGTGTTACCGTCAAATTCAGGAATGAATTCAGCAAAATATTTAATTAAATTTACATCAATTGCTACCTGTGAACTTTGGGAAGTGTTCGCGGATGGCAATTGCCTTGGTTGACTCATGATGATGGCTAATTTATTTTTAAAATAAGAAAGATTTAATTCGGTTTCAGAGTCACTGGAATCAGTTTCAAAATTGCTTTTGGGATTTCTAAATTCGTTCATATAATTTTATATAACAGGAAGTAAAAATAAAAATTTGTTGACACATAAAACAATAATAATATATATAAGAAATTGTCTTGAATAATAAAATTTAATTGCGAACTGATTGATTTTTTCAAAAATAAATCAATTCAATAACATATCATCAAATAAATAAATAATGTCAAGTTCAAGTCTATATAATATTTGTTAACTTTGGCTTTTGTTTGTATTGAAAGTAAATCTTATCATTCGTGAATTAAAACACAAGATTGCAGTTTCGTCTAAATGAAAAATATCAGTTAGTAATCTGCTATAGCGATTTAAAACAAAGTCAAGGTATAGAATACAAAGTGCTCTTATATTCTCATCTAAATATAACTTATCTCTTACCTTTATCTTTTATCTTCAAGTGAAAATGCAGTTGTAAATATAAATTGTAATTGCAATAATAATTCGCTTTCAATTAGTGAATTATGGAATATTATAAAATTAAAGATTTCAAAAATTCGAAAAACTTAGTCTATGTGTAATATAACACTCTTGATACTACCAATGATAACTGTCAGAGGAAATATCGGTTTGATTGGAAAAGAGTCTCACTTACCTCGAGTTTTCTTTGGGTTTAGGCTATGTTCATTTGGCTCAAAAACCTCAGTTTTTCGTCTCTTTTTCAAAAGCTGCTGAACTTTGCTACTGACTGCGCCAGTAATGGTTGTTTGTTTAGGAAGTTAGTTTTTAAAAAAATAAAATTTAACAACTCAAAATCTACCAATTTTGTATTTGAGAACGTGTTGAGAGTAAGAAGACAACTTTTACAATGACAATTAAAATAATATAATCAGTTTTGCACAATCATCAAGATGCAGATTAATAATAACAGGATGTGCAAATAAACAATAATTTATATCTATAGTGCGGAATTTACTAACATAATTCGCTCTAGTTCTGTAGCTAATTGTTGGTACTTTTCCTTTTTTTCTCTGTATTTTGTGTCTATGTTTTGATCTGAAGGAATGGCTATGTCAATTAGATATGTGATGTTTTGGGTCTTCAGTTGAACAGTTATATCGGGTCTATTGTGCGTATTGTAAGGTCCCAGTATATTTTGTATTCTCTGCTTTCCAGGACTGTGACAGGTGTATACCTATAATAAGGTTGTTCTTCTGTTATTAAATTGTAAAGGATTGCAAGTGATTGATGTATAATTTTAGCCGCTGTGTTATGTCGATTTGTGTATTCAGTTCCAGCTAAAAGTTGCAAGCGTATCTGACGAGAACTCCTGGTTCGAAACGGCTGTCATACGTTGAATGATATAGTTCTAAATATGTGGATATATATCTGTATATATATTTACTTATGTGTTTTTATATAAAACACTCGAACCATCTGTCAAGAGTATGGTATATGTTATAGCATAGTATGCCTTCATATACTTAAATTACTCAATAGACGGTAGATGTCACCGACATCTATTAGGTTCAATACACTGACTGTTGTCTTACTGATGTGTATAACATCCAAGTATTTCTCTTTAGAACTTGTCATTCAAGGAAGCGTATCTGACGAGAACTCCTGGTTCGAAACGGCTGTCATACGTTGAATGATATAGTTCTAAATATGTGGATATATATCTGTATATATATTTACTTATGTGTTTTTATATAAAACACTCGAACCATCTGTCAAGAGTATGGTATATGTTATAGCATAGTATGCCTTCATATACTTAAATTACTCAATAGACGGTAGATGTCACCGACATCTATTAGGTTCAATACACTGACTGTTGTCTTACTGATGTGTATAACATTCAAGTATTTCACTTTAGAACTTGTCATTCAAGGAAGCGTATCTGACGAGAACTCCTGGTTCGAAACGGCTGTCATACGTTGAATGATATAGTTCTAAATATGTGGATATATATCTGTATATATATTTACTTATGTGTTTTTATATAAAACACTCGAACCATCTGTCAAGAGTATGGTATATGTTACAGCATAGTATGCCTTCATATACTTAAATTACTCAATAGACGGTAGATGTCACCGACATCTATTAGGTTCAATACACTGACTGTTGTCTTACTGATGTGTATAACATCCAAGTATTTCACTTTAGAACTTGTCATTCAAGGAAGCGTATCTGACGAGAACTCCTGGTTCGAAACGGCTGTCATACGTTGAATGATATAGTTCTAAATATGTGGATATATATCTGTATATATATATGTGGTACCATGTCAAATGCCTTTTTGTAATCTATATAGGTTGTATGCAAATTCTTAAATTCTTTTTCTACTTGTTTCATGATAACATTGTCTATTGTTAGCTCTTCCTTACATCCTTGACTGTATTTCCGACATCCTTTCTGTTCTTCTGTTATATATTCTGATCGGTTAGATGTTTATTTATTTTATTACATAGGGTAGAAGTGATAATTTTGTATATCGTTGGAAGGCATGTGATGGGTCTGTAGTTTTCGTTTTTTTGGTTTAATGAGTGTCTTTCCTTCAGTTATAAAACTGGGCATTAATTTTGGGTTTTCCAGTATTCTGTTTATTTGTATAGTTAAGTGTCTATGTGTTGCTGTAAATTGTTTATACCAATAGTTCTGTATACTGTCTGATCCAGGACATTTCCAATTATGAGTTTTGTTTATAACTCTTGATAGTTCCTCCTCTGTAATAGTATACTCCTGTTGTTCAGGTGTCTTTTGTAATCTCTTTATTTAATTTTCTATCCATGGGGCTTTAATGTTATGTTCTACTGGATGTGACCATATGCCACTCCAGAATTTGTTTCTTTGTTGGTGGTATTATGTTTGTCGTTTGTTTAGATGTAATTTTCTGATAAAAAACAGTTTTTCTTGGTTGGCAAAGAGGGTGTTCTCATATTTTCTTTTATTGGATTCTTTGTATCTTTTTAGCCTAGCTGCATAAACGGCAAGTTTTTGTTTTAGTATTTCAAGATGTTCTGTAACCGTATTTGTTCTATTTTTTATTATATTACTGATGTGTTTCATTACTTTTTTATTGCGATTCCCTTGGACATATTGTCTAGTTCTACCAATTTCAACTCTAAATTGTTCAATTCTTTTTTCTAACCTTATTTGCCATTTTGGTTTTTTGTATTCTTTGACTCTATATTCGGTGTTGTTTATAATTCTTTGTTTGTTTAATGTGATGGTTGCTGCTGCACATGCATATATAACTAAGTGGATTTCTTCAATTTCTGTGTTATCTTGAATATATGTGCCGATTATATTATTGTTAATTTTTTAAATTATATCATTTGTTGTTCTATTAATTCTTAGTTTGGGTAGGAATGGTCTAGATGTTGGGTTGCTACCTCTCCATTTAATTAAATTTGATTCAATTTCTTGTTTTATTTGTTGTATCTTGGGGTATATGGCTAGTGAGGTGATTATTTCTTGTAGATTTACTTGTTGTTCTGCATGTCTAGAAATCGGATCATGGGGTATTTGATTTTCTTGTGATAACTGTCGTTGCAGTTGGTTTCCAATGTCGGTATTATTAGGATTTACTGCATTTGGCTCTTGTGATGTATTAAATTCATTTAGTTCTTTGGCTACTTGCTCTTTTATGGTTTGTATTTCCAAATGTGATAGTCTATTGTTGTTAATTATAACTCTTTTCTGATCTATAAGTCTTTGTTCAGTTACTACTCCACTCAGGTGAGGATATTGTGTAATGAAAAGTTGATGAAGATTATGCCTGTAACCTGTTGATAATCTTTCTAATTGTGTTGCTTTGAAAAAGCAACGCATGACAGATGTGTTCATTTCATTAGTCCATGTCATTCGTTGCCGTGTGCGTCCTGCCTTGGTGGTTGTCGGTTGCTCCGGCAAAGCACTTCGGGTAGGGTCTTGCTCTATGTCATTCTCATTTTGGCCAGGCTCCATATTCCCGCGACCTCCCTGACCGTGAGGTCGCTCGTCCGAGGCAATTGTCTTTGACGTAACCGTTTTCACATTAACCAGGTGGTTGGCCTTAGTTAACGGTTGTGCTTTTAGTCGCCTTTTACGACAGGTAGCACGTACCGAGAGTGTATTCTTTATCCACCCGCACTCTCAAGGGGTTATTATTATTTCCCGACTTGACCATACAATGTATGGTATCACACTCCCTCTAAGGCACGCGCACGATATGAGTGACTTTAGGGAAAATTCACTAAACCCCAGATATCCTAGATATCAAAAGGGTTTAGCTCTGTGGGAGCCCTTGCCAGGTTCTCAGGCCCGTGGTTGGAGTCGTGGGGGCAGTTTCCCATAAATTTTCTGACCGTCCGGGCTGTCCCTAACAAGACGGCTTTTTGCATTTGTTTGTAAAGATGTACGTCCAGACCGAGGTATTTTAGATTGTTTAATAGAAGTTTTGGGACTAGTCCTGTCGTTGACATGTCCCATTGTCTCTGTATTTGAAATTCTAAATCCCTGTATTTGGCTATTTTTTCAGCCTGCTTAATATTTATATTGTTGTTGTTAGGGATTGCTATGTCAATTAAGGTTGTTTTTCTAGAGACTTTATCTACCAAAACTATATCTGGTCTATTGTGAGCAACAGTCCGATCGGTCAATATCGTCCGGTCCCAGTACAGTTTGTAGTTGTTATTTTCTAAAATAGATTCTGGTTTGTATATATAGTAGGGTGTTCTTACCGACTGTGATAGCTCGAGTTTCAGCGCTAGTTCCTGGTGCAGTATTTTTGCCACAGCATCGTGTCGTTCTTGTATTCAGTTGCAGCGAACGCTTGGCAACCTCCTGTGATATGCTGGATAGATTCAGATGTTTGGCAACCATATCTGCATCTGTCGTTGTTGATAAAAGGGTCTTTGACAATATACTTTAGATAGTTCTTAGTTGGAATTACTTGATCTTGGATTGCCAATATAAAGCCTTCCGTTTCAGGAAACATATGACCAGAGATCAACCAGTAGTTCGACGCTGAACTGTCGACATAATCTTGGTTGACGTCATTTATATGCCTTCCATGAAGCGGCTTCTCTTTCCATTTCAGCAGTTTCTGATCAGTTGTCTGGTGGTATACTTGAACTTGTTGTTCTGTCAGTCGCAGAGGTGTTGAGTCATCAACCTGACATATGACTCTGTGTAGATCAGAAAATTCTGCGAGTTTCTGGAAATGATTACGCAAATTGGAAATTTGTTGATCACGTAACTTGCCTATATCTGCCAATCCTTTCCTCCTTCATACCGTGGCAACGTTGTACGTTCGACAGAGCTCTTTGGATGGTGATTTTGAGCTTTTGTTAGTAGAACTCGTACTTTCCGTTGTAGTTGTTCAATGTCCGTCTTGCACCATTTAACTATTCCGAATGAGTAACCGAGTACTGAGCACGCGTAAGTGTTAATAGCCTGAAACAGATTTTTACTGTTAAGCTTAGTTTTCAACAGTCGTCTTACCCTTCTATAGAACTCTGTTGATATGTCCTTTTTCATGGTGGAGTGATCAATTCGTTGAGCCTGCTTTATTCCAAGGTATTTGTAAGTATGGCCTTCCTAGATGGATTCAATTGAGGTGCCATCTCTCATTTTGTAAGGCCCCTGCTGTATTTTGCCTTTCACTATATTGATAATCCGGCATTTGTCTAGGCCAAATTGCATATGGATGTCATTAGAGAACCCTTCTACTATTTTAAGCATATCATGCAGCTGTTGTTTCGTAGCTGCCATCAACTTTAAGTCGTCCATGTATAACAAATGGTTTATCTTTAGTGCTTGTACGTTGTTGTGTTTGAGACTGAACCCAAAATTAGTTGAGTTCAGTTTGTTTGAGAGAGGGTTCATGGCAAGGCAGAACCACAGCGGGCTAAGAGAGTCTCCCTGGAATATACCCCTTCTGATTGAAATAGGGTCAGTTTGTATCGAACAGTTGGCTTCATTCAGTGAGATTTTGGTTTGCCAGGTGGCCATGGCATGTTCTAAAAAGTTTATAGAGTTTCAGCACCTTAATGAGCCAATCATGTGGAACTGAATCAAAGGCCTTTTTGTAGTCCACATATGCCAAAATTGTGTAAATTTATAAGATTTCTACATTAACGAAAAAGTAAGTGATATTAAACATTTATAGCATGCTCCTTTTATCAAATATATTATAATTTATTCAGATTTCAAGTAAAACCTGTTTTTCCTGGAAAGATCATTTTACTTGTTTTGTGAAGTTTATTTTGACATCTTCTAGTTTCTTTTGAAGTTTTTTTGGGAAATGACACCACAGAGTGAATTTGATCAAAAGCCACTAATTACTAATTAGGCTATAATAAGTAATTATCCTTCTGCAGCTAGTGCGAAGATATTACCCACATTATTAATTTGCACAAATTTCGAGAACCGAAATTTAAATGAGATTTAGACAGGCAAAAACATTTACATTCGAACAACTCGAGTCTAACAAAAGAAAAAAAAGATATTCACGGATATAGTAAATAATGATTTACAGTTATTGATAATGATTCGTTATATTTCATTCGTCATTTGACAACAGAAAAGCTTGCACACCAAAATAAACTATTCCATTCAATACCCAACCCTAGTATACAGTGTCGAGTTAGTTACCTAATTATAGTTATACTAATATGTGGCGTTATTGAGATAACAGAGTTGTTTCGGTATATTTGAATGAATAAGTCGGAAGAATGTTTGAATGCCGGAAAATTTCTGTAAATTTGAACATTCATTATTCATTGGCTGACTTGGAAATGTTGAAGTAGTTTTAATGTAATTTCTAAATTTTGTAGATCTATTAATTGAAGGATTAAGATTTGGTTTCATCGTTTGATTTAAATTTGGTTGGATTATTGGGGAGGGGGGGGGGAATTTCGAAGTGGTTAAATAAAATTTGACCACTAGGTTCATGTAATTACTTTACCCAATATAGAATATTGACGAACGTGAATGATAAATAAAATTATTAATCAACATAGGCATTGGTGAAAATCTTTACTTCGTAATACTGATTCCCATATTACTAGAATAATAACGATTTACACCACCCCCAATTGTAGGTAACGGTTAATTAATCAATTAGTTGAAATTACCAGGCCAATGTTTTTAAGAAAGTTCCAAATTTTAATCAACCTGTTTAGCCAAAGTTTAATTCTTCTTTAATGGAGTAATACAATTTGGCACGAAACAGAGTCTTCCCCAGTGCGACTCCTCTGCCTACATTTCTGTCGTTATGTTCGGGATCAAACATCATTACTGTTCCAGCTTTAGCTTTCCCATCTAGGCAAGCATCTACAATAATTTCAGCTCTTTCCGGAACATTTACATCCTATGCTAATATTGTTCGAAGCATTATGTCTTCTAGCTCATGAAACACGACTCATTCGCTCGCAGAGTTAAAGTTTAACTGGAATCCTTTGGAGCTCATGACATCCATTCCAATGACGACTTCGTCTTCGATGTGTGCCACTAATGCCTGATGTAGGAATGCTGTATTTCCCAAGGCCATTTCAACCTCTATTTCACCATGAACTTTAGCTGCTTCTCCTGTCACTGTTCGGAGTTGCCATTTTGTTGGTTTTCTCATTGTCTTATCTAAAACGATGTTGGGCCTTATGACTGTTTTTTTTTTCGCACCTGTATCCAACAGCATTGCACATTGCTTCTTATTAATGAGACCATCTACAAAGACTCTGTTGATGCTGTGGGGTAAGGAAGCGACATATACGTTGATAGTTGGGACTTGTTCGTTACAGGTCGACGATGGTCCCTTCACATCGATCTTCTTTCGATCTTCTTTAGTGTTTGGATGAGACTGTCGATACTCCGTGGCTATCCTTGCAATGACTCCGGATGTGTCCTACTTTACCACTCTACTATCTTCCTTAAATATTGGTAGAACCCTTATCATCTTCTGACTCTCCTTCAATCATTCGGTCTCTGACCTGACCACTACAGGTTTTTTTCGTAGCCTTGAATTCGAGAGCTCGAGCCAGTGCATTCACTAATTGGGTCGGTCGAGCTAGGGTCAATGCTTGCCTGACTTGTGGTCCCGAAGTCCATCCAAAAACGCTTGCACTGCTAACCTTTCTATAACATTTTCCGGTGTGGCTGAATAGGCAAGGCAAACCAGTCGATCAATATCAGCTTTAAACTCTTGTAGGGATTCAATTGATCTCTGTTGGCGATTTTTCAATTGGGAGTGATAGACGTGCTCCAAATATGTCTGGCCATATCTCAGTTCTAAGTGTTTGACCAATTGTTCGTAGTCTTCTTGCTCAGAGGTATTCAACGTTTGCAAAATATCTGTAGCGTCCCCTCTCAAGGCGAGGGTTAATACTATTGCCTTCACCCCTGCCGATCATCTGTTTAGCTTTGCTTCGAGTTGGCGCGGATCATTAGTCCATGACATTTTTCCATCAGCTAAGATATTACCCACATTCTTAATTTGCACAAATATCTAATGCGACATAATCTTGATTGTTGTTTTCAGCCTGGATCTCTTTTGCCTATTAATTTTTATCTTAAGGTTTCATATTTATTGTCTAGAGTATGTGATCGAGATAAGAAATCTTGTGTTTTTAATAATTATCTCCCATCTTTATATTAAAGCAAGATTGAAATAAATCAATACATTATTACATTAAAAAACAAACAAATATATTTTCATTTGTGTCTTCCTCCCTCGAGGCCAGCAGGGGTCCCCTCACTTGAGCCAGGGAAAATTCTCAAGGTGACGTTCCCCACCGCACGTGCGGTGTTACGTAATCGCCTAGAGTCAATGACCTCGGATGACAGGGCCGTTGACATAGGACCGGGGAACGATGACAGGTGACCTATGGCATAGAACGATGACATCGAAAGGTGGTATGGGACGTTGACGTATGGAATAGAACGATGGCACGGAATATTGACAGCTGACAGGTAGGCCAGAGAGTTGGGTGAGTGGTACGGAACACGGTTGACAGCTGACGTATTGTACGGGTTGTGACGTAGTAGATTAGCAGTTACCAGGTGCCCCTTGAAGCGCTCTCATGGGCTGATTACCATGTGCTCAGCTGTGCCAAGCTCTCATTGGTCAATAGTCACGTGATCTGTTCAACCGCTCCAAATTTCAATGATATACGAAATAGTTTATATAGTTATATTACAAAAAAACGTCGCAGTCATGGGGAATCGAACCCCGACCGTCTGCTTCCTACGTAAGCACTTAGAATATTGCCAACAAGGCGACCTGATTTAGTGTGTGCAACAGTTGATAGTATGTTGAATAAAAACCCGTTTAAGACACGTAGTAATAATACCACTCACTGGCAACCGTAGAGATAGTGGTTGGGTGGAGACATGACGACGATCAATAAAAATTCGCAGACCAACGACAACTCGAATAGTCGGTTAAACGTACCAGTTCGCTCCCCCTGTTGGTGAGACTGGCACAGTAACGATCGGTAGCGATATGTAATAAACAATGTATTGTTACGAAATTTACCCTAAGCCGACCCTGTTTCATTTCAGTACGACAACAAACGCTTTGAGATAAAAAAAAAGGTTCTCGAAAAGACTCGGCAGCGTAAGGAGTGATGATTGATTTTACGAGAATTTTCTATGCTGGCTTATAAAGGAAGCAGCTACGATGGAGAGTCAGTTATACCGCGACGACTAGTGTATATGGGAATGTATTGTGATATTTGAATCAGCTGTTTTAATGTAAATAAAGTTCTAGAAAAGTGAAAGTGAATATTAGTTTTATAATTTTAAATTGAACCCACGGACTATATTGCAATTTGGTGATCAGAAGTAAAGGATTAAGTGCTGTTAAAATCCTAATTTGATTTATCGAAACCCGTAGTATGGACGAAACTACCAAAAAAAATAGTCAAGCAGGTTACAGAGGGACTGGACGAAAAAATTGCACAGATTCTAGAAAAACGCGACAAGAAGGAAAAACAACATCAAGAAGAAATTCAACAAAGGTTAGTAAAATCTTTTGATGAAAAACGTAAAATAGAATTAGAAAATCTTGTCACTACGATGAATTAAAACGACAAAATGAATTTAAATTATTAGAAGAAAAACGACAGAATGCAAATAGTTGAGTCAGACATAAAAGAAATAAATGATGACATTACCAAAGTAGATGACCTCGATTCCATCCAAAGCCAGGTAAAGTTTGAAATCAGTTCTATTCAAAACACAGTTCAAGATAAAATCATCCAGAATAAGGTAGAAACAGAAATCAAAAAAATGCAACAGGACTTACAGCGAGGAAAATACCAGCACACCGTGAGTACCAAACGTTCCGTTAGCAAACCACCCACATTTGATGGCAATTTGAAGCCGTGGCTACAGCTAATGGATGGGAAAACCAAGAAAAATCCACGTCTCTGGTAATTTCGTTAAGAGGTCCGGCCCTAGAACTCCTCCAAAGCATTCCAGTCGATGAACAAGGCAATTTCAACAAGATCATCGTCATCCTAGACAAACGCTACGACAATCAATCCTTGAGCCAGGTATACCAAGTCCAACTGAGTGGAAAAACGCAAAAATCCGGTGAAAGCCTTCAAGAATTCGAAGCAGGGATTAGACGGTTAGTTCACTTGTCCTACCCAGACCTGCCAGAGGAAACGAAAGACCAATTGGCTACACAGAGTTTCATAAACGGCATCAGAGATGTGGAAGTACAACGAAATCTAAGACTAAGTGGCGTCAAGAAAAGTAATGAAGCTCTACTTCGGGCTTTGGAAGTAGAGGCCGTCATGAACATGTCCAAGTCGAGGGTCCGATCAGTTTCCTTCAACCAGGAAGAGTCAGAGTCACCATTTCAAACGGTGCTGGCTGGCCTGAACAAAATATTAGAACGGTCACAAAGAACTGGCACCAGAGGGGCATGCTACCGCTGCGGACGGACAGGGCATTTCCAACGTGACTGTCGAGTGAGGCCACCTGAACGATCACCGACCAGGGGTAACCAACAAAACAGCCACATGTCCAGGGACCGTCAACCAGTCAGCATAAGGGGGCAAATGCTGACTCACCCTCCACCAGCCCCCAGGATAGTATCCATCCGGGGATTTTGCCGAGATAGCGGCAGCCTAGTCATCAGAGGCACCATCAATGGGCGAGCAGTTACCATCACCATCGACACCGGCGCCGCTGTGTCCATTGCCAAGTCCAGGGTTTTAAGAGCATCAGAAATTCGGCCAGTTACCAATAACATCCAGCTCAGAACAGTCACCGGCGAGTCCATGTCAATACAGGGTGAGGCAGAGGTCGTGCTACAGATAGGGGACAACATGATCCGGCATAGGGTCCTGGTAGCGAATATTGAGGACGATTTTATACTGGGAATGGACCTAATTAGCCAGCATGGATTTATTTTCGACCCGAGATATGATGTTCTTCGGTTCCTAAATGAGGAATTTGTATTGACACGGCCCGTCAACAGTTCAGTCACCTCCATAAAAATTGTGGCGAAGTCTTCAGCTAGAATTCCCGGTCGAACGGAACCGATTGTTCCTGGGCAGCTAGACAGCAATCCTGGGAGCTGCGTTGGAATGGTGGAGCCCGTACACTCAGCTCATGACTACTTGGTTGGACGGGCTATAGTTAAAACCGGACGAGATATACCAATCAGAGTCCTGAATTTGTCCAACAACGACATCAGAATTACCAATGGTCAAGAGATAGCTTGTTTCGAGCCAGTAGAGACCATCATCAATTGCGAAGAAGAGTACCAGACGTCGGTGAAGGAGACAGGGCCCGATAAAGAGTTCCTACAACAGTTTGCTGAGCATTTGACACACTTGACACCAGAGAACTAGAAGAAAGCCAAGCAATTTATCACAAAACACTGGCAAATTTTTAACAGTAACAATGGAACCACCGGTCGCACCAACATCATCCAGCATCGAATAGATACCGGAAAGGCTCAACCCATCAGAATACCACCTAAACGACTACCATTGGGGCAACAACAGGCAGTCGAGGAAAACATCGAGTCCATGTTACAAAATGAAGTTATTGAGCCATCCATCAGTCCATGGTCTGCTCCCGTCGTGCTAGTTAAAAAGAAGGATGGAACCACCCGATTTCAGAAAGCTGAATGATGTCACGAAGAAAGACAGCTATCCACTACCCCGAATCGATGACACTTTGACCACACTAGCAGGCTCCCGTTGGTTCTCCACACTAGACCTAAAAAGTGGATATTGGCAGGTTGGTCTACACGCAAACGACAGAGAGAAGACAGTTTTCTCCACCAGTAAAGGGCTGTTTCAGTTCACGGTCATGCCCTTTGGGTTATGTAATGCACTCGCTACATTTGAGAGGCTAATGGAGTATGTACTGAGCGGGTTAACATGGAGGACGTGCTTAGTATACCTCGACGACATTCTAGTCATGGGTCAGACATTCGACGACCATCTGAAGAACCTGGACGAAGTATTCTCCAGAATTAATAATGCCAACCTGAGATTCAATCCGAAGAAGTGTTCCTTGTTCCAAAAAGAAGTAGAGTTTTTGGGTCACGTAGTGTCCGAGTCAGGAATCCGCACCAACGAAGACAAGATAGAAGCCATCCGTAATTGGCCAGTTCCAAGAGACAAACATGAACTCCGAAGCTTCTTGGGCCTCTGTTCATACTACCGGCGTTTTGTTGAGGGATTTGCCACCATCGCCGCCCCTCTACATCGGCAGACCACTGAGAAAGAGACCTTCCATTGGAATCAGGATTGCGAAACATCGAGTATTACAGCCGTGGATTCTCGAAACCGGAAAGAAATTATTGCGTCACCAGAAAAGAACTTCTTGCAATAATAAGGGCTGTAGACCATTTCCACAAATACCTCTATGGTGGTCATTTCTTAATCCGAACAGATCATGCCGCACTCAAATGGCTGCTGGACATGAAGACGCCGGAAGGACAACTGGCCAGATGGATGGAGAAATTACAGCAATACGACTTCAAGGTGGAACACCGTGCCGGCCGTTTGCACAATAATGCCGATGCCTTATCCAGAAGACCCTGTAGAGCGGAATGCGGACATTGTCTGAAGACGGAACAGCGAGAGGGTATCTCCATCAGGCAGATCCGAGTGCAGGCCAATGAAGACTGGACAACGGAACAGTGCATCCAGGACCAAATGGCTGATCCAGACATCGAACCAATCTTGTTACTCAAAACGAGAGGGGCACCCAGCCCACGATGGGACGAGGTAGCTAGATACTCCGGCGTGCTGAAATCGTTATGGGCTCAATGGGACTCTCTAAGAGTAGACAATGGAATGCTCAAGCGAGTTTGGGAAAGCACTGATGGACGAGAAACCAAGTCCCAACTGGTAGTTCCGAAGAAAAAGGTACCAGCCATCCTGACCGAAGTACATGATGGAATTACCGGAGGCCACCTGGGCATGAATAAAACCCTTGACAAAGTTCGCCAGCGGTACTACTGGGTGAATTACTTCGAAGACGTCAGAGCTTGGTGCCGTAAATGTGCCATCTGTGCATCCAGTAGGGGCCCGAAGACTGGGACCAAGGGCAGAATGCAGCAGTACAATGTGGGCGTCCCATTTGAAAGAATTGCCATCGATGTCGCCGGTCCGTTTCCCGAGTCTGAGAGGGGGAACAAATAAATTCTGGTCGCAATGGATTACTTCAGCAAATGGCCTGAGGCGTATGCGATACCCAATCAAGAGGCAACCACGGTAGCGACGGTGCTAGTAGAACAACTATTCAGCAGGTTTGGCGTCCCGATGGAATTGCATTTAGACCAGGGGCGTAACTTCGAATCGAATGTATTCCAGAAGGTCTGCACGATGTTGGGGATCAGGAAAACGAGAACAACACCATTACACCCACAGCCAGACGGAATGGTGGAAAGATTCAACAGGACCTTGGAACAACACCTATCCAAGGTCGTCAGCAATAACCAGCGTGATTGGAATGAGCATATTCCCCTATTCCTGTTGGCATATCGCTCTGCTGTACATAATAGTACAGGCCTGACCCCAGCCAGGGTCCTATTCGGATAGGAGCTGCGATTACCCTGCGATTTGGCATTTGGCTCCCCCGAAGAACCTCCCCAAGACATCGACGATTATGCCGATCAGCTCCGACATAACATGCTGGCAATACACGAATTAGCCCGAACGCAGATGTTGGCCACCAGTGACCGGATGAAGACGCGATACGACCTCAAGGCCAATTCAGTCGTGTTCCAGGAGAGGGACAAAGTCTGGCTGTACAACCCCCAACGGAGCAAGGGTAAATCCCCAAAGCTTACACCCGCCTGGGATGGTCCATACGAGGTGGTCAAGAGGCTGAATGACGTCGTCTACTGGATCCGTCGAAACCCCAAGGCTAAATTGAAGGTGGTTCATTTAGATCGACTCGCTCCTTACCATGGAGAAGGGGGGGCAGTGTTACGAAATTTACACAAAGCCGACCCTGTTTCATTACAGTACGACAACAAACGCTTTGAGATAAAAAAAATGGTTCTCGAAAAGACTCGGCAGCGGAAGGAGTGATGATTGATTTTACGAGAATTTTCTATGCTGGCTTATAAAGGAAGCAGCTACGATGGAGAGTTCAGTTATACCGCGACGACTAGTGTATATGGGAATGTATTGTGATATTTGAATCAGCTGTTTTAATGTAAATAAAGTTTTAGAAAAGTGAAAGTGAATATTAGTTTTATAATTTTAAATTGAACCCACGGACTATGGCGGGTATGGCGTCGATGAATGGCGCCCCATGTATGAAATAAACATACAAAAAATAAAAATCAAATCAATAATAATATTTAGATATTAGAATGAAATAGTATATTAAAAGATAGTGAATAATGCATTGGAACATACAAACAAATATTAGAGGCAATAGAAATTTTGTAAGGGGATTCAAGTAATGTAAAAGAGATATGACAAATCAAATGCAATTTAAAGAATAGAAATGATTAAATTATAAAACTAGACCAGAAACTGGTAATTTGGAAATGATTTATGCAACTAAAACCGCACAGTGTATATGTTTGAAAACTAAGATATGTGACAGTTTAAACTAAATTTATTAAAAAGCAATTAGGATTTGAAATGAACACTTACAAATAAACTATAGGCTTTATATATTACAGTAAAAGCATTTAATGAAAATAAAATATAAAAATATAAAATCTTACCTTTAATTCGAAACATAAACATTGAATCTAACAGTAGTAAAATGCCATAGTCCAGATTTAGTAATATTTTAGGCACAATAGGGACAATAATTCAAAATTTTACGATCTTAGTAAAGTATTTTGGGGAAAATAAACTTTGAAAACACGTTATTTCCACATAAAATAACCAAGACAAAATTCAGATGTCATCATAAACTTTGGAACAAGATTTTGACAGATCTACCAATCGAAATACGTTGAAATTCATAGGACAGAGTAAATACAGAACGGGGAACCAGATGATAGTATTCTAGTATTGTTTCATGCCAACAATGCAGATTTTAATAAAATTTTAGTACAGGTTAAATCTAAAACGACAGGTGATCAGACGAACACAAAACACAAAGAAAAAATTGCAATTTTAAAGAAAGTAAAAGGTATTTTTGGAATCTGTTTAGATAGGGAATTAAATATATCAAAAAGGATTATTGTTTATAAAAACATTAGAAAGAGAGCACAAATCGTCCTTGTGAAAGAGAGTCTAAATTTGCATGTGTAGTAGTCAACATTGTTTGAGGGTATAAAGTTGTCAAAGTCAGAAAAGTTTATAAATTCAAAGATTTGTTTAGGTAGCGATTGAAATTTGAATGAAAAATCATATTCAAGAATAGTGGAAGTTTAATAGTACAAGTTAAATAGGAATGTACTAAAATCTAATAGCAGAAAGTATATCAGCAGTTAACATCAAATTAAGAATCCAGTTTGGGAAGCTGAAATAGAAATCATTTGGGAATAAAAAGTAAAGCCGTTCACATTGGTAACAGAAATCATTTGGCAATAAAAAGTAAAGCATTTCACATTGGTAGCAGAAATCATTTGGCAGTAATTAGTAAAGAAATTCACATTGGTAGCAGAAATCATTTGGCAGTAAATAATAAAACATTTCACATTGGTAGCAGAAATAATTTGGCAGTAAATAGTAAGGTCAGTAATCATTGGAAGCAGAAATATTGCAGTATATAGCAGCATATAAGACATCATTTGAGGTGAAACAGCAGTCATCAACACAAGCATTTTAAAGGAATAAAGTGAGACCATTTTAATAAAAGTTTTGAAAGTGAGTCAGGTATTTACCATTGAAGTTATTTAAACCATTCATTATTTTGATTTACATTAACAATTAGATATTTAAAGAACATACATTTTGGAAATAATCATTTTAGTAACGGCATAAACTTTGGATATTTAAATAAAAAATTGCATTTGACTGATCATTGATCTTAAAATTTAATTGTTGCAAATATCATTTCGAAAACGCAAATCTTTTTAGATTAATCATTAATTTAATTATAAAGTGTTTGTTAATAATATTTTGATACTTGTTTTATTGATTTGATTTATTTGTTGTGTTTGATTTTGTTTGATATTCATGAAATTATATTTAAAGCATTTGAAAAGAATTTGATAATATATAATAAATAAATTTGGTTGTTTTATTATTAAAATAATTTGGTCAAGTGCGAGTTGGACTCGCATTGTAAGGGTTCCGTACCACCTTCAAAATGTGCTGTATTAGTTTTCTAATTTGGCCCCCAAAAAATTAACATTAGAGTTTTATTTTACTAATAAACTTTCAGGGAAGCCTTTTATAATCTATTGTCTGAATTTTGAGGCTCTATAGATTGGAAGATAAAGGGCACAATAGGTCAAGTTTTAAATTATAAATTATTAAATCTGTTATTCAAATTATTTAAAAATACAAATAAAATATATTTTTCAAAATTTAAATAGTATAGTTTCTAAAATGGGAATTAAGTCGATGTTTAATATCTTTGCTAAACAAATGATTTAAAAATATGATATATTTGTAATTCACATAATGAGTCTTTTATTTGATATATTACATGATTCGTTTGAAAATTGAATTTTTATTTTCCATTTAATTGTATAATTTGTCCCTAAAATTACCATGGAGGTTTTCTAATAATTTTTCTTATAAATTTCAAGTCAGCCCCAGTACCCCTAATTATTTTGAAAATTTTAGGTAGTATGGTTTCGGAAATAAAGCCAGAAATGAGAATTTTTTATATCTTTATGTTAATATCTTGTAAACAATTAATTTTAAAAATAATTATTTATTTGATATATTGCATGACACGTTAAAAAAATATTTTTTATTTTCCGTTTATTTCTATAAATTGCCCCCCATTATTAATATTAAAGATTTCTTCATATTTTTCCTGTAAATAAAAAAAATTAGGTCTTATAGTTTGGGGAATAAAGGGGGGAATGGGTATTTTTTTAAATATTTTTTAATATATTTTAAAATATTTATTTAAAAAAAAATAAAAAAATATATTTGTATTAGTCATAATGAGCCCTGTGATTTGATATATTACATGATACGTTAGAAACAAGTTTAATTTTTTATTTTCCATTTAATTCTATAATTTGCCCCCCAAAATGAATATTAGGGGTTTCTCCTTATTTTTCCAGTAAAGTTCAGGTGAGGCGCTATACCTATTTTTTTTCAAAATTTTACAGCTTATGGTTTCGGAGATAAGGGGGGGATGGGTAAAAATTTTTATATTTTTGTTAATAACTTTTAATTAATTTATTTTAAAAATATGAAAAAAATATATTTGTTTTCGTCATAATGAGCCCTTTTATTTGATATATAACATGATGGGTTATAAATAATTTTAATTTTATATTTTCCATTTAATTCTATAATTTGCCCCCCAAAATAAATATTAGGGGTTTCTCCTTAATTTTCCAGTAAAGTTCAGGTGAGGGGGTATAACTCAATTTTTTTTCAAAATTTTCCAGCTTATGGTTTCGGAGATAAGGGGGGGGAATGGGTAAATTTTTTTATATTTTTGTTAATATCTTTTAATTTATTTATTTTAAAAATATGAAAAAAATATGTTTATTTTCGTTGTAATGAGCCCTTTCATCTGATATATAACATGATGGGTTAGAAACAATTTTATTTTTATATTTTCCATTTAATTCTGTAATTTGCCCCCCAAAATGAAAACTAGATGTTTCTCCTTATTTTTCCAGTAAACTTCAGGTCAGAACCTATGAAAGTATTTTTTTTCAAAACTTTACGTTTTATAGTTTCGGAGATAAGGGGGGGGGGAATGGGTAAATTTTGGTATATTTTCGTTAATATCTTTTTAATTAATTTTTATTTAAATATGAAAAA
The DNA here is from genome assembly GCA_034190945.1 of Octodonta nipae. NCBI lineage: Eukaryota > Metazoa > Arthropoda > Insecta > Coleoptera > Chrysomelidae > Octodonta > Octodonta nipae. The sequence goes on along the minus strand of CM067217.1, from coordinate 84,246,147 downwards.
AATATATTTGTGTTCCTCAGAATGAGACCTTTCATTTGATATATTACATGATGAGTTTGAATTTTTTTTATTTTTAAATTTTTATTTAATTCTATAATTTGCCCCCCAAAATTAATATTAATGGTTTCTCCTTATTTTTCCTGTAAAGTTCGGGCAACGTTCTATATTTTCTATTTTTTTCAAAATTTTAGGTTCAGTTGTTTCGGAGATCAGGGGGGGAACGGTCGATTTTTTTAGTTTTTCCCCCCAGAAGTACCCCTTAAATCAAAATTTCTTCTTTTGCGATATGTGCTCCTGATCAAGTCACCAAACTATATCTTCATACCAAATTTCAACCTCTTCCGTCCATTAGTTTAGGAGAAAATTGCTGTAATGTGACAGAGGCAGAAATCCTGAGAGATATTATAAGGGTATCCGTATACTGTATATACGGAACCCTAAAAAGGTCAATTGGCGCATTAATAACATTTACAGAAAAAAGAGTCTCAAGAGCTGGAGCAGTCTGTTTCAAGATAAGAAAATTGTGTGGAGTTTTTACAGAGTGGGCAATTTTGAAATTGAAAATAAATAAAAAGTCTAATAACACCACGAAGTAAAAATTCCATTACAATATATATATATATATATATATATATATATATATATATATATATAGTGATAAAAAGATACAGGGTTTTGCGGAAAATATGCCCCATAACAGAATGTAAAAAATACATGGTGTGTTCATAATAGGAAATTGTTTATGAAATGTGACAATAAATTGGGCATAATAGGATAAGAGAGATTCGGGACTTCGGAATAATAGATGTGGAAATTCGAGAAATTCGATACAGGAATTCGGGGAGTTGATATGCCAGATACAGGAATAAAGTATTTGGTGTATAAATGAAACACCAATCAGTGTGTTGGGATACATAAGATCGGGGACCGCAATGGTGATCTAGCGGGTAGAGAGAGAGAGAGAGAGAAGAGAGTTTCCTGGGGAGCCGGTGTATAAGATAGGAGGTGTACACTTAATGGGAAGATATCACTGGATTAGTCCACCGTCATACAAGCGAGACAAGGATAGCCTAAGCTAACCAAGGATAGATAAACAGCTAACAAAGAATAAGAAATTAAAACTACCGACAAACGATAAGCTGGAAATGGCAGTGCTTAAACGGGAATGCTAGAAACGGAAAATCGGGAAACGGGATATTGGGAACGGGAATAATGGAAACGGCATAGTGGGAACAAGAATGCTGGATGTTGTGTGAGAGTTAGGCATGCGCAGTGATGTTATATGAATGTTAGACATACGCAGTGAAGTTGTATGAGTGTTAGACATTCGCAATAATATTGAGGGAGTGTTAGACATGCGCAATGATGTTGTGTGAGTGTTAGACATGCGTTGTGTATTGTATGCTGCGTGAGTTTGCTTTACATAATTTGTCAACAACACCCCAGCTGTTACTTTTTGACTTAACCGTCGAACCCTGTGATTTCATACAAATCTTGTCTCTCTCAATTTTGTTTTTCCGAGATCCATGGATTTTTCTCATTTACGCAATAAGAAGTTATACATATGCTTTATCTGTTAGATTTAGGGAAATATATGAGAATCTGACGTTAACATTAAGCATACAGTTTGAAACCAAAATTCTGAAATATACCAACATTTCAATGTTACCTGTCTGATTCAACATTACCACTATTGGTATCAAGCTCCGGTCCAGTTTTTTGCGACGTCACAAACACGGGAGTGGAGGTCTGCTCGTATGCAGCCCCCTTACACTTTTCTAGGACGTCATCAGTCCTCACTCTCATTGGTCATTTCAAACCATTGTCAAGTAAATAGTTTGATTCAAATTTGATGCTCCATCCGTCTTATGGTGCGATGAAAATACAATACGAATGAATTCCTTCAAGTATGTGGCTTTCCAAGATCTAGGGATTTGTCTCATCATTGGTATATAGATTCAAACAAGTTTCTCTGTACCTCTACAATAAACAGTAAATTGAATGGAGCTGTCTATAGAATTTTGAATGATACGAACGGGATACTTGGAATTCAAGGAACGATCCAAACGGTTGGATTTCGTTGCTCGTTGGTTATCACGTGGGAGAGTGGATGGTTGAATGACAACAACGGGATACCAGTTACTCAAGGAACTGCCCTAATCGTTGGATTCCGTTAACCAATAGTTGTCATGTGGGTGATTGGTTGAATGATGAGAACGATCCTAATGGTTGGATTTCATTGGTTATCACGTAGAAGTCCAGAAGGTGGGATGAAAATAATGGGATAGCAAGAATGGGATGAACGGTCCTAATGGTTTGATTCAGTTGACCATTGGTTATCACGTGGGAGGTTAGAATGTTGAATCATAAGAACGGTATACATGGAATTTAAGGAACAGTCCTAATGCTGGTAATTCGTTGGCAGGAGTTGATTACGAGGCATAGCGGAACGGTGGGTGGTAATGGTAGGGGTGGGGAGTGTCAAAGCATGGATAGGATAGCTGGAATTCAAAGAACGGTCCTGATGGATAGGTATCGTAGTTTGGTAACGAAATAGAAAGAATAGGAGTTTTGAATTTTGAATGATTGGAACGGGATAGGGGGATTCGGCCTATCCTACTACAGTGTCTGGCAGTGTAAATGCATCCTTCATCATATATAGGTATTCAATCATTCCACTGTGTTTACTTTAAATGGAGCAGCCATGTCTCTTATATAACGTATATTATGGTAATATCAAGCTCCCTTTCTTATTCCTCTAAGACAAACATTAGAGGTGGTTGAGAATACCGGCAATGGTTTAATATATATATCTATACATATATATATATATATATATATATATATATATATATATATATATATATATATATATATATATATATATCATGAAAGCTAATGAAATAAGCCCGTATGTAGATTGCAGCAATAAGAGTAAGAAGTAAATTAAACAATTTTAAGAAATATAATAAGATAAAGATAAACACAGGCAGAGCAAATCAAATGTATCAATAAATAATGTTAAATAGTAACAAGACTAATCAAAGCAATGAACATGTCAAAGATAAGCACTTATTGGGTAAAAATTAGCAAGATAAGCAAGCTTCCCTGAAGAAAAACTTGTTATCGTACAATACTTTAGCTTGACTAACAAAATAGTCAAACAACAGGAAAAATTTACCAAATACATGCAAACTAAGTATAGAAATATAAAATAGGGTAAAGACTTACTATAATTTAGTCCATCAGAATTTGTAAATCATTAAAGGATAAAAGATCTGTCCATATGAAAAGTGGAAGGTATTTTTGATATACCCAAAATGTATAAATTTTATAATTTCTTCTTGCTAATGTTACAGACTATCTAAAAATTAAAAATAATGTTAATAAAGAATAAAAAGTATCTTACATTAGTGACAAAGGCAGTTAAACAAGTAATTTAAACAAACATAGGAAGTAGGAGACAACTATAGAAAAAAATTCACTTAGGTAGTTATATACAAGTTGTAATAGATAATAAGTTATGTAAGTAGTTAAATAGAGAGTAAACAAAATAAAGACACTAAAATAAGTGCAAGTGGTGAAATAAGACAATTTCAGACAAGATAAAGTGAACTTATAGTAAGCGAGCCATGCCAAAAAATAGGCATCTATATCTATATACTATTATAAAATTGTAGTTGTATGTTTGTTACCTCATCACGTAAGAACTACTGAACCTTTTGTTGCAAAGCTTATAGTTTGACCTAAAATCTGGTGTACATTTTATCTCTCTACATTGACAGAAACGGTAGATATAAGGAAAAATCTACTACCATGTTCGGTAATACATAGGTACACAATTAGTCAATTGGTTCGACCGCATGCACCAAATTTTAGATACTTGCACCAGCTTAGGTTTTATTCAAAATTCGGAATATGCCAATGTAACATATTTCGATTTAAAAAAAATCCAACTGATATATCAATTATAATTTTACAGGGTGTTCCATACATAGGATAGGTAAAATTAAATGGATTTAAAAAATCTTAAAAAAGGTATATTAGGTGGCCTGTAAATAGTTGCATATATACAATGTGGTTGAAATAAGGGGGAAGTTATACATAGTGGTTCAAAAAGATATACTGAGTGGACCATAAACAGTTGTATATACCAGATGGTTGAAAAACTGGTGGAGTTGTGAATTATATTTATAAGATCATGTTATAATTTGAAGACGCATAAGACCGACATCTAGGATTTTCGAGAGAATCAGCACACAGAGGTTCCGAATCTGGAGCCGTTCCGTGTAATTGCTGTTCAACTTAAGTCCTAGGACAGACTGTCATGATAAATTTTTCAGGTTACTTCACCTGTCAGAGATATTGAATACTCTCTTCGAGGTGTCATTCTTTTGTACGCAAGACAATATATATATATATAATATACATTGTTTCTGGCCAGGGAATCTTCATCGTGACATTCTGTCCTAGGAGTTAAGGTTGAACAGCAATTACACGGAACGGCTCCAGATTCGGAACCTCTGTGTGCTGATTCTCTCGAAAATCCTAGATGTCGGTCTTACATCTCGCGTCTTCAAATTTAACGAGATGTTTCAATTACATAATGAAGTGTTCGAGAGGACATTCAATTGTGGGAAGCGCAACTGATGAAGGTTCCCTGACCAGAAACAATGTATATTATATATAATATCTATTGTCTTGCGTACAAAGGAATGACACCTCGAAGAGACTATCATGTTATAATGTTAGGGTCATAAGTAGTTGCATATACAATGTGGGTGAAACAAGGGTAAAATAGAATTAGATACAAAAATATGTTAAGTAAGCAGTTAGGATATTTGAATTTTCTTGAGCTATTATTATAGTTATGAAATGGATTGAAAAAATGTTAGAAGCAGTTGTTTATACAGGGTGGTTGAAATATAAGATGGAGTGGAGTTACAGTTTATAGGGTAGTTAAAAATTTGTTTTATAACAACAAGTATTATTTTTCTGTTTTCTTGGGAATAACATCACAATGGAAATAAAAACTTTTTTATTTCGATTATTTTCGAGTTGTTATAGATATATAAAAAATAATCAGGAATATGCCACAAATAACATTTAGAAGACAATAAGAAATGTTATGATCTACAACCTGTTTTATATACCGGATAGTTGAAATATAGGGTGGACTAGAATTCTAAGTATACAGGGTGGTGAAAAAATGTTTTATAGGGAGGCCCATAAGTAGATGCATATACAAGATTATTGAAATATAGCGTGGAGTAGAACAATAATTATACAGTGTGGGTAAAAAAAATAGAATATTTTTGGAGTACCTGAATTATGGGTCAAAGTGAAGTTAACGTTTCACAGTGTGATTCAAACAAGGTATAAAAAGTTGCAAATGAAGGATGGTTTAAATTAAGTGTGGAGAAAAATTATATTTCATACTTTGCTTCAAAAATTATGAGGTAATAGTGTAGCTCATAATTATTTTCACAGATTGGATATTTGAAAAATTGTTACATAGGGTGCCCCATAAGTAGTTGCAGTTTTGGTGAAATTTATTGGAAATTTATGGATTTATATATATATATATATATATATATATATATATATATATATATATACAGGGTGGTACATTTACAGGAAAGGTAGATATAGCGACAAAAACTACTACCATGTTCGATAACACATAATTAGTCAAAGTGTAATTTTACAGGTTATTCCATATATAGGATATGTGAAACTTAGAACGGAGTAGAATTACATGGATTTAAAAAATCTTGGAAAAAAGTTATATGAGGTGGTCCGTAATCAGCTGCATATATACAATTTGGGGAGCAAGTTATATGGTTCAAAAAAGGTATATTGTGTAGATCATAAATAGTTGCATATACCAGGTGGAGATGAATTATATTTATACAGGGGGGATAAAAACATGTGTTATGTAAGCAGTTAAGATATTTGAATTTTCTTGAGCTATTATTATAATTATAAAATGGGTTGAAAAAAATGTTAAAAGTAGTTGTTTATACAGGGTGGTTGAAATATAAGATGGAGTGGAAGTATAGTTTATAGGGTGGTTAAAAAAATCTTTTATATCCACAAGTAGTTCACAAGTTGCACATATAGGATCGTTGAAATATGTAGCAGAGTATAATTACAGCTAAACAGGTGGGTTTAAAAATATTATAATGGAATGTTATGATCTGCAAGCTGTTCCATATACCGGATAGATGAAATATAGGGTAGACTAGAATTCTAACTATACAGGGTGGTGCAAAAATTTCATATGACCCATAAATACTTGCATATACAATGTTAGTGAAGTATAGGGTGGAGTAGAATAATAATTATACAGTGTTGGTAAAAAAATATTATATAGGTTAGAGAAATGGAGTACCTGAAATATGGGGCGAAGTCAAGTTATAGTTACACAGTGTGATTCAAACAAGGTTAGAAAAAGTTGCAAATGAAGGATGATATAAATGAAGTATGGAGAGAAATTATACTTTATACTGTATTTCAAAAAATATGAGGAAATATTATGAAATAATGTAAGTATTAAAAAAATTGTTACATAGGGTGTCCAATAAGTAGTTGCAGTTTTGGTGAAATTTATTGGGAATTGATGGATTTATATTTGTATAGGGTAGTCCAAAAAATCTTATACATGGTGGCCGATAAGTAGTTGTACAAACAAGGTGGTTGAAATACAGTGGAAGTAGAAGTACAGTTTAACAGTGTGGATAAAAAATTGCATTAAAAATTTTCTAGAATAGAACACAGCTGTGTTGCATTTATGCAATGTCTGAAACATAGAGAGAAGTAAAATTATAGTTATACAGTGTGATTAAAACAATGTTAAAAAAAGTTGCATCTAATGGGTGGTTGACATATAAGGGGGAGACAAATTATATTTTCCAGGGTCAAAAAAATGGATATTTAGCGTAGTCTATAAGCAGTAGCATAAACAAGATAGCTGAAATATAGAGGACATCAGAGTTATAGTTAAGTGATTACAAAATGTTATAGGTATATGGTGACCCCTAAGCAAGATGCATATATAACGTGGTTGAAATATTTTGTAGAATAAAATTATGGTTATACATGATGGTTTAAAAAATGATAGACAAATAAGTTATAATGATTGACTAATTTGCAGCAGTATATTTAAATAAAGATGGAAGTACAGTTATAGCTATAAAAGGCAGTTCAAAAAAATATTGAATAAAATTGTTACATAGGGTGACCATATAAAGTTGCGGTTTGGGTAAAATATGTTGGGGATTGGTGGATTTATAGTGGTACAAAAAAAAAAACAGTTGCATCCTGATATGTGGAATACCTGACATATAGGGCGAAGCAAAATTATAGTTTTATATATGGTGTTTAACACAATGTCAGAAAAAGGAGCATATGAAGGATGGTTAAAACATAGGGTGGAGGGAAATAATTGTTATATAGCGTATAGGTTGGAGTAGAATTATAGTTAAGTAATTTAAAAATGTTATATCGGTTGACAAATAAACAGCAGCTTATACAGGATGGTTGTACTATAGGCTGAAGCAGATTTACAGTTATACAAGGTGGTTCCAAAAAATGTTAAATAGAATTATAATTATTATATAGGGTGACCCATAAGTGCTTGCAGTTTCTGTGAAATATATTCGGGATTGGTAGATTTATAGTTACGTAAGGTGGTTCAACAAAGTTAAAAAAAAATGTTATATTGGATAGCCCATATGTTTCATAAGTTTTTTTTCAAAGAATTCTACATTTAATACGCGGGTGAAACCGCGACTAACGGCTAGTACTATTATAAAATTGTAGGTGTCTGATTTTGCTGAATCTTTTTTTGTTGCAAAGCTTATAATTTGGCTTAAAATCTGGTATACATTTTACCTACCTACATTGACAGAAACGGTAGATATAAGGAAAAAACTACTACCATGTTCGGTAATATTAATACAATTAGTCATTTGGGTCCACCGCATGCAACAAATTTTAGATACTTGCATCAGCTTAGCTCAGCTTAGCTTTGATTCAAAATTCGGAATATGACAATATAACATGTTTTGAATTTAAAAAATTCCAACTGATATATCAAGTGTAATTTTCCAGGGTGTTCCATATATAGGATAGGTAAAATTAAATAGATTTAAAAAAGCTATATTTGCCGGCCTATAAGTAGTAGCATATCTACAATTTGGTTGAGATAAGGGGGAAGTTCAAAAAAGATATATTGAGTGGACCATAAACAGTTGTATATACCAGGTGGTTGAAAAACGGGTGGAGTTGAATTAAATTTATACAGGGCGAATAACAAAATGTTCTATTGTTAAGGTCATAAGTAGTAGCATATATAATGTGGGTGGAATAAGGGTAAAATAGAATTATATTTATACAGGGTGGATAAAAAATATTTTATGTAAGCAGTTAGGATATTTGAATTTTCTTGAGCTATTATTATAATTATGAGATGAGTTAAAAAAATGTTAGAAGCAGCTGTTTATACAGGGTGGTTAAAATATTAGATGGAGAGGAATTATCGTTTATATGGTAATTAAAAATTTGTTTTATAACCACAAGTAGTTCACAAGTAGCATATTATGGGATGGTTGAAATATAGGGTGGAAGTATACAGGGTGGTGAAAAAATGTTATATAGGGTGGCCCATAAGTAGTTGCATATCAAAGGTCGTTAAAATATAGCGTTGAGTAGAACAATAATTATACCGTGTGGGTAAAAAAAGTTTTTTTGGAGTACTTGAATTATGGGGTAAGTCAAGTTTCGTTACACAGTGTGATTCAAATAAGGTTAGAAAAAGTCGCGAATGTAGGATGGTTTAAATGAAGTGTGGAGAGAAATTATAATAGTTAAGTAGTTTAATATTTGTATAAACACAAAGTTTTCTACCCAATCCAAACTTTTATTTTTGCACTCGACACACGTTTCAATAGCGAAGCTGTCATCATCATGGTTTGCTCCATGCAGTTCATATATTATATGGGGCGCAGTAAAGTTATAGTTTCACAGTATGATTCAAACAAGGTTAGAAAAAGTTGCAAATGAAGGGTGCTTTAAATGAAGTGTGAATAGAAATTATACTTTATAATGTGGTTAAAAAAATATGAGGAAAAATTGTGAAATAGCGTGGTTCATAATTCGTTGCACATATAGGATAGTTTAAATATAGGGTGAAGAAATGTTATAGTTAAGTATTTAAAAAATGTTATATTAGTGTGATTAAAAAAAATCATGAACAAAATAGTTATATAGGGTGCCCCATAAGCAATGGCAGTTTTGGTGAAATATATTAGGATTTATAGTTATACAGGGAGGTACAAAATAAGTTATACTGGGTTGCCGATAAGTAGTTGCATATACAAGGTGGTTGAAATAGAAGGTGTTGTACGATCTAAGTAAAATTATAGTTATACAGTGTGATTAAAACAATGTTAGAAAAGTTGCATATACGGGTGGTTGAAATATATGGTGGAGACAAATTATACTTTCCAGGATGGTTAAACATGTTTATATAGTAGTCCATAAGCAGTTGCGCAGACAATAGTGTGTGGACTAGAGTTATAGTTAAGTGTTAAAAAAATGTTATATTTGGTGGCCGTTAACCAGGGTGCTTGAAGTATTTTGTAGAATAAAATTATTGTTTTACAGAATGGTTAAAAAATAAGTTATAATGTTTGACTGCAGTATATACAGGATGATTTTAATGTATCTTGAAGTAGAGTTATAGTTATACAAGGCAGTTCAAAAAAAATGATTAAAATTGTTATATGGGGTGGCCAAAAAGCAGTTGCAGTTTGGGTGAGTGTTTAAATAAAGGTTTGGTGTTAGGGTGACAAACTGTGTTTTTACATTTGTGCACACAGAGTTCCACAGGTATTTCCATTAGGGTGGATCGAAAAGTTAATAAAAAATTGTTATATATGGCATGAACAGACGCATCCTACTGTATGGAATACGTGAAACATGGGGCGAAGCAAGATTATAGTTTTAGAGTGTGATTGTACAATGTTAGAAAAAATGGCATATAAAGGGTGATTAATTCTACTTTACAAGGTGGCTTAAACTATATCAGAAATAATTGTTATATAGCGTAGACGATAAGCAGTTGCATAGCAGAAATATAGGGTGGAGTAGAGTTATAAGCAGGTGTTAAAAATGTTATCTTAAGAGACGAATAAACAGCAGTAGGTATATACAGAAAAAGACACTATAGGGTGAAGTAGTGTTACAGTTACACAAGGTGATTTATAGTTAAGTAGGGTGATTTAAAAAATTTGGAAAAATTGTTATTTAGGATAATCCATATGTTTCATAAGTTATTTCTTTTTGCAAAGACTTGTACATTTCGTACGCGGGTGAAACCGCGGGTAACGGCTAGTCCTTATATATAAATATTGGGCAAGTAAAAACTTCATGTGCATAGGATATAAAAGACTATAAGAGTAGAAATTAAGGATTAGACAAGAGTTGTAAGCTAAATTTAGTAAGTAAGGAGAAAAATAGGAAGACATCGGGGTCAAACTTTCAAAGTTCAAAATATCAATAACGAGGCAAAATTGAGCAATAGCCAATAGGAAACAATTTATTTAAAATTAAATGAGCTTTCAACTGAGATATTATTCAAAACATAAAAGTAAAAATTTTGTTGAATTTATGGTTACAAAATAGCGTCATCACGTTAGCTGTTTCAAGCAAAATTTGGCGTTTCGTTAGTCATTACCTTATAACCTTGAACGCTCTACAAATGTGCCCATTGCGGCCAAGTCGTAAGTAACACCGGGAGATAGTACGGGCTACTAAACCTGATTTTTAACGAGAAAGTAGTAGGATATTCAATTTCCTACAAAAAGGTAAGATCAATATTTAGTGAGATATTAAGCCTTGAATTGATTTTTCTGTGAATTCTTTAAACACGTTTGAATCAATTATTGGCGAAAATGATTCGATTCAAGGCTTAATATCTCGCTAAATATTGATCTCAGCGATTCGGTTTATAGGACCCTGTTTCAAGCAAATTGGATATAATATAACTTCTTCATTTAAATTTTTCGTGTAGAAACGCTAATTTCGTGAAAAAATGAGATTTAGTGGCCCGTACTACCTCGCCGGTGTGAGTTACGACTTGTGCACTTTTGTAGAGCGTTTAGGGGTGTCCATAAAAAAAAACAACGATGTTTTATTCGATGTAAAACATCGGAACCCTGCATCGATGTTTTTCGATACATCGTTAAAAAACATCGATGTTTTTTCAACATCGAATTCTTTGTCCAATAGTTTGATATTCCCCATTTCCAATTAATTAAATGTATTTAGTTCAGCTTTTGTGATGTGAAAATAGAGTCAGGATATCAGAAATGTAGTACTATAAAAGCTGAAATAATGTATTTTTAAGTATTGGTTAGAAGTTCAATTATATGAGTGCGATATATTATATAGCTTCATAAGTAAACTAAAAAAATTTAAAAAATGCAAATAGAATTATTTTACAAAAACAATAATCGCACAAAAACATTACTATCAAAGTTTAATTTACTTGTTAATTTTCATTGAATTATGCCAATTTTCATACCACGTTCGTCATCTTTGGAATCGTAGAGCCGTCGAAATGTAACAAGAATCGGGCCTCAATAGGGTACTAAAAACATAAGGCGATTTGCAGCGATCTACCGGTTATAATTGTTCCTAAATGGTTTGAACCAAACATATTCTAGCGGTTTTGGTTAATATCAATCACGTCACAAATCAGCCCTTTGTTACGTCATTGTTTGAAATATCTTCAACCGGTAATAACCCAAAGCAGTAGTTGTTTTTGATTGTCTGTCTCTTTTTTAAATGACTTTTGAGGTTAGGTATTTACTATTTTACATTTTTACGTATACATTTAACAATAAATTTTGATGTTGCCAGAAACTCAAAATTAGTTTCGAAACAAGGAAACAATTTCACACGTATCGAGACTAAGTGAGAACTTACAGATATCAGTCATATGAACTCTTCAATTTATACGGATATCGAGGAAACTGGTGTGGCTAATGTTGGATGCCTTTGTTCACAATACATAAGCATGAACCAGAAGTTCCAAGATATCCGTATCCGTATCAAGATCTGTTAGATATGCCTGATATTGTGTCAGAAACTTTCAACCCCTCCGACTGAAATTAAATAGTAGTTAATGCTGATGATGATGTGAGAAGCAGTAACATTACGAGTTTTTATATTAGCTCTTGTATAAAAGTTTTTTCTTTTACAGATAGTTATGTGTTTTCAATTAACTAAAGAGTTTAAAAAAACACAAAACAAAAATTACTTTATTTGAAACTATCAACTACAATTCTAATTTCAGACTACGTAAAAAAGAACAATGCAAAACATCATTACAAAGAATTGCGTCGCGTAACCAGATCTTGATTAATCAGCGTTAGCGTTAGCCTGGTCACTAGCGTACATAACTAGATACACAACAACAACAACAACGGCAACAACGACAACAACACGAATTCCAGATCTCAATTAAAAAAAAGTCCCCATCAATAGCAAATTCTTTTATCCTTCACAAAGGCGACCCCAAACACTCTTAAAGAGCATTACATCAAGACCATCTGTCACAGTATTTCAAACTTAGCCAATTTCGTTGTCTGGGCACCTCTCTCCTGGTCGGTAATCGATGATGTGATGCACAGTTTTCCGAAACACAAATATAGACAACTTGTTCAGCTCTCTTCAAATACCCATCTAGACATTGATGCCATTTTAGATGGGTTTCAATATGAAACAAATTTATAACTACATCAGAGGCTTATTTTCTTGAATTTCGCCTACGATCTTGAAAAATTCTGCGCATATGATAGATACCAGGCATCATTCCAATATTTTACAATTTTGCTATTGAATTTGGTGACTTTCGGTTATGCAACTCATGTGGGGAAACACTGAAAAGTGTTTTCCAACAGAGAATAAGATTTTATAAGTGATCTATACATAGTGTATCAATACAAAAAACATTGGTGGAGTTGGATGCCGCTGTTTAAGATATTGTTACGAAATTTACCAAAGCCGACCCTGTTTCATTTCAGTACGACAACGATCGCTTTGAGATAAAAAATGGTTCTCGAAAAGACTCGGCAGCAGTAGGAATGATGATTGATTTTGCGAGAATTTTCTATGCTGGTTTTATAAAGGAAGCAGGCCACGATCGCGAAGTAGTTAGAAAGGACGACGAGCGTATGTCGTATTGTTATTGTGAATCAGCTGTTCTGTATAATTTGATGTAAATACGGTTCTAGAAAAGTGAAAGTGAATATTAGTTTTATAATTTTAAATTGAACCCACGGACTATATTGCAATTTGGTGACCAGAAGTGAAGGATTAAGTGCAGTTAAAATCGGAATTTGATTTATGGAAAAAAATGGACGAAACTACCAAAAAAATATACAAGCAGGTTACGGAGGGACTAGACGAAAAAATAGCCCAGATTCTAGAAAAACGTAACAAGAAGGAGAAACAAAATCAAGAAGAAATTCAACAAAGGTTAGTGAAATCTTTTGGTGATAAATTTAAAGATGAGTTAGGAAATCTTGTCACTAATATCGATGAAAACCGTAAAATAGAATTAGAAAATCTTGTTTCCACTATGAAAAGTGAACAACAAAATCTTGTTTCCACGATGGAAGAAAAACAACATAATTTAATTGAAGGATTGTTCTCGAAATTTGAACAAAAACAAGAACAGGTTGAATTAAATCGACACGAAACTGAACAGAAAAGACAACTGCAATTCGAACAATTAATGCAAATAGTAGGACAAGTTAATGAAACAGTTAATGAAAGAATGCAAATAGTTGAGTCAGATATAAAAGAGATAAACGATGACATTAAGACGACGACATTCTAGTCATGGGTCAGACATTCGACGACCATCTGAAGAACCTGGGCGAAGTATTCTCCAGAATTAATAACGCCAATCTGAGACTCAACCGGAAGAAGTGTTCCTTGTTCCAAAAAGAAGACAAGATAGAAGCTATCCGTGATTGGCCAGTCCCAAGAGACAAGCATGAACTCCGAAGCTTCTTGGGCCTCTGTTCATACTACCGGCGTTTTGTTGAGGGATTTGCCACCATTGCCGCGCCTCTACATCGGCAGACCACTGAGAAAGAAGAATGGAAGGAAGGTCTCATTGGAATCAGGATTGCGAAACATCATTCAGGCGACTGAAGGCAGCACTATGTTCCAGCCCAATCCTAGCCTTTCCTACACAGTCTGGCAAGTTCATCTTAGACACCGACGCCAGGAACACAGGTTTGGGGGCCGTCCTATCCCAGGTGCAAGATGACGAAGAGAGGGTGATCGAGTACTACAGCCGTGGATTCTCGAAACCGGAAAGAAATTATTGCGTCATCAGAAAAGAACTTCTGGCAATAATAAGGGCTGTAGACCATTTCCACAAATATCTTTATGGTCGTCATTTCTTAATCCGGATAGATCATGCCGCTCTCAAATGGCTGCTGGACATGAAGACACCGGAAGGAAAACTGGTCAGGTGGATGGAGAAACTATAGCAATACGATTTCAAGGTAGAACACCATGCTGGCCGTTTGCACAATAATGCCGATGGCCTATCCAGAAGACCATGTAGAGCAGAATGCAGATATTGTCTGAAGACGGAACAGCGAGAGGGTATCTCCATCAGGCAGATCTGAGTGCAGCCCAATGAAGATTGGACAACGGAACAGTGCATCCAGGACCAAATGGCTGATCCAGACATCGAACCAATCTTGTCACTCAAAACGAGAGGGGCACCCAGATCACGATGGGACGAGGTAGCTAGATACTCCGGCGTGCTGAAATCGTTATGGGCTCAATGGGACTCTCTACGAGTAGACATTGGAATGCTCAAGCAAGTTTGGGAAAACGCTGATGGACGAGAAACAAAGTCCCAACTGGTAGTTCCGAAGAAAAAGGTACCAGCCTTCCTGACCGAAGTACATGACGGAATTACCGGAGGCCACCTGGTCATGAATAAAACCCTAGACAAAGTTCGCCAGCGGTACTACTGGGTCAATTACTTCGAAGACGTCAGAGCTTGGTGCCGCAAATGTGCCACCTGTGCGGCCAGTAAGGGCCTGAAGACCCGGACCAAGAGCAGAATGCAGCAGTACAATGTGGGCGTCCCATTTGCGAGAATTGCCATCGATGTCGCCGGTCCGTTTCCCGAGTCTGAGAGGGGGAACAAATATATTCTGGTCGCAATGGATTACTTCAGCAAATGGCCTGAGGCATATGCCAAGAGGCAACCACGGTAGCGACGGTGCTAGTAGAACAACTATTCAGCAGGTTGTGCGTCCCGATGGAATTACATTCAGACCAGGGCCGTAACTTCGAATCGAATGTATTCCAGAAGGTTTGCTCGATGTTGGGGATCAGGAAAACGAGAACAACACCATTGCATCCACAGTCGACGGAATGGTGGAGAGATTCAACAGGACCTTGGAACAACACCTATCCAAGGTCGTCAGCATTAACCAGCGTGATTGGGATGAGCATATTCCTCTATTCCTGTTGGCATATCGCCCTGCCGTACATAATAGTACAGGCCTGACCCCAGCCAGGGTCCTATTCGGAAAGGAGCTGCGATTACCCTGCGATTTGGCATTTGGCTCCCCCGAAGAACCTCCCCAAGATATCGACGATTATGCCGACCAGCTCCGACATAACATGCTGGCAATACACGAATTAGCCCGTACGCAGATGTTGGCCACCAGTGACCGGGTGAAGACGCGATATGACCTGAAGGCCAATTCAGTCGGGTTCCAGGAGAGGGACAAAGTCTGGCTGTACAACCCCCAACGGAGCAAGGGTAAATCCCCAAAGCTTACACCCGCCTGGGATGGTCCGTACGAGGTGGTCAAGAGGCTTAATGACGTCGTCTACCGAATCCGTCGAAACCCCAAGGCTTAATTGAAGGTGGTTCATTTAGATCGACTCGCTCCCTACCATGGAGAGGATGTTTCTGATCGTGAGGATCAGAATTAAAGGGGGGGCAGTGTTACGAAATTTACCCAAAGCCGACCCTGTTTCATTTCAGTACGACAACAATCGTTTTGAGATAAAAAATGGTTCTCGAAAAGACTTCGCACCTGTAGGAGTGATGACTGATTTTACTGGAGAATTCGACGCTGGTTTTATAAAGGCAGCACGCCACGATCGCGGGTCAGTTGGTTGTACGAAATTTACCAAAGACGACCCTGTTTCATTTCAGTAAGACAACGATCGCTTTGAGATAAAAAATGGTTCTCGAAAAGACTCGGCAGCAGTACGAGTGATGATTGATTTTGCGAGAATTTTTATGCTGGTTTTATAAAGGAAGCAGGCCACGAAGTAGTTAGAAAGGACGACGGGCGTATGTCGTATTGTTATTGTGAATCAGCTGTTCTGTATAATTTGATGTAAATAAAGTTCTAGAAAAGTGAAAGTGAATATTAGTTTTATACTTTTAAATTGAACCCACGGACTATATAGCAATATGTAATGCAGATGAGTACCTTTTGCATGATATGAAAAGTAGTTTTCAGCAGCATTTTTCTGTAGCAAAAAAAACCAAGATATTGATTTTTTGTTGTTGTTGTGTATGTATTGTATAGTTAGTAATTAGTTTTTATTTTTTAAAAAATATTATTGATTTTTTTGGTGTTGTTGTTGTTTACTCTGTTGTAGGATTGTATAGTTTTAGTAATTAATTTTTGTATTTTATTAAAAAATATATAGAGTAGTAAGTTCGTTTAGGATTCGGTGCTGGTGGTGGTGGTGGATAAATTATATTGTATACGGTATTAAATGATAAGGTAAATAAAAAAATATTCTGAAAACAGTTTTTTTTAAGAAATAAAGACCTTTAAATACCCAACTTTCTCACATCTGCAGATACAACATTTATCAATATATACATATATATATATATATATATATATATATATATATATATATAACAACTTGAGCAGCAGGCTAAATGCCTGCATGGAAGAAGTACAACAGATATTTCATTAGTTAAACAAATTTTGCAAGATAAGTTAGTAGCTTTTGAATCTTCAATTGTTTTTTGAATCATTAAGCAGTTGTTGGATATCATCAAGTGCCGTTCAGTAAGATCATCGTTTGACAGCAAGTTTGAAATCTGAATGGCACCACAATAACATATGATTTTATCTCCTGAACCACTATAAAAGAATCCAAGTTTTGCTAAATCATTAGGTCTCTGCTTTAGAGCTATAGGCCAATTACCAAACGTAGAAAATCTGCTGGCAACACTTATTTTATCTTTATGAACAACAGGTTTCTGTCTATTTATTAAGTATACGCTATCTGTATCGAAGAAGGAACAATTTGGATTCCAATCCAAATGGTCAGCTATAGGATCGTCAGTCATTTGCCAGTTGAATCCTTCAGTCCCACAAAATGCACATTTTACTACATCATTTTGTCCACAATTAATAAAGCCAGCCCTTGCTAGTCTGGAAGATGGGAATTCTGAGGGCCAGTTTGTAAGATTCTATCTACGTAATCTGTGTTTGTATACTTGATACCAACCTCTACACTCCATGATTGTAATATAACAACTGCAGGATAATTAAAAACGGGATGATTTTATACATTTTATTGAGGTTTTCTCGCTATAATATCAGCTACAATTTTATCTTTGTAATAATCCATATATTCTCATAAAGCAATACCCAGTTGAGATGTATTATCAAAACAAAAAGATGATAGTAGACGTTCAACTGGTTGCGAACAAATTAAATGCCTCCATGAACAAACTTCATTTAAAACTTTGAAATAATATTTACAAAAGTTCATTTCTAAATATGCTTCTACTATAATATTTTGCATCAACAAGATTAGTTTCTCATCATTCTCAGACCTTGTTTGGGTTATATGTAGAAATTCTTCACGAGAAATTGCTGCAACCTCGTGACTAGTAATATTTGGGTTTTCTAAATAATTCTTTTTCATCAACTTCAGGACGCATACAACATCCACCCATTCGAAACTGTTCAAGACAATTTTCACATAATTTTTTTGTAGAATAATTACTGGTGCAAACGTTCAAGCTGGACTTAATGCACATTGGATTTCCAACTCAGAATTGATCATAGGAAATTTGGTCTGTAACAGGTAAAACTCTGTTTTAACTGCTTCTTCGTACAAGTTTTAGATTCTATCTAGGTCGGCGTTGTAGTCAATTTCTTCAAAAAATTGAAGTGCTCTTACTGAAGGTAATGGGAAACTCAGAAGGGTTTTATAACGTCTCCGTCGTTGTCTTCCCTCCTACTCCTGTTTTAAAAGTTATAGCCTGTTGCTGGAATCAATCCAGCTGTCGTGACTTTTATCTAAACCCAACCATCGAACTTTGACTTTATTGCCTTTTTTCTGCAACACTTTTTCCACGAGATAAACGTCAGGGTTGGCGGTTTTTTGCAATTCTTCCTCATAAAATCCCCCTTGAATTGGTCTACCACTCATGTTTTCCAAGAGGTAGGTAATGGGATTCGTTAACTGATATTGACGTACCTTGAATAGCTGTGTAGTCCAATTCCTGGTGTGTCGTTTTTCAAAGACGTGTTTCACTTTACTTATTCGCACCACATCACCCACCGTGAGTTTCCTAGGTCCGGTGATTGTCAACCTATTAAATACTTTAATGTCTTTAGCATTAGCAGCAGTTACGTCGCTAGGACGCATTTTCGTTGTCTGATGTTTTTGATTGTTATAAGACTGAACGATATCAGGTAAAATGTCAGTTCACTTGTAACTACCATTTAAACTGAACTAATTTAATAATTTCTCCTTTAGCGTCCTTATCACGCGCTCACATATAGCTGCTTTCATCCCACTAAATGTACTATAGTGGTTAATCGAATATTTTTGCATCAGTTTCGTTAAGTGACTATTGTAGTATTCTTTTCCATGGTCTGTTTGCAAGTTTTTCGGACGGCGCCCACCGTTAGCAGTGAGAATACTCTTGAAAGCCTTTGCCACCTCCTCTCCTGACTTTGATTTCAGCGGTCTCGTCCAAACGTACGTGGAAAAACAGTCGATTACCACTAAGATATACTTGAAATTTCTATTAGTTCCCGCATAAAGATCTAATTGTCCTAAATCAGACTGCCATAAATCATCGAAACTCTTAATGACGGTGTGACGTCGTGGAAATTTTTTTCTCACAGGTCGATGCAGCTCCTTTACAACTTGACCTTTTTCCTTG
The DNA here is from genome assembly GCA_034190945.1 of Octodonta nipae. NCBI lineage: Eukaryota > Metazoa > Arthropoda > Insecta > Coleoptera > Chrysomelidae > Octodonta > Octodonta nipae. Next base: position 84,226,871 of record CM067217.1, on the reverse strand, counting down.
GAATAATTCACGATGACTACTATAATTTAACATGGATGACTTTTTATTTAGTCTTTAGAGCAGATTGCTGTTGCTGCTGCTTTTGCTGTTGAATGGGTACAATTTTTGGATTAATCATCTTCTCTTCAATTTGCTGTGGCAATTTCGTAAGCTGGTTAAGCTGGACGTTGGTATTCGACTGGTATTCCAGAAAGGTCTGTTAATTAACCCTTAAGCTGCTATCAATAGTATGTTGATTTTTCTCAAGTTTTCGCATACTGCTGTAAACCTTATCGCTGAAATCACTTGAAAGTCCTTTTTAATTTGGGACAACTTGTCACGTACTCTGTCATCGACATAGAGTTTATTGGCGGCATCCATATCCGCTTTGGGATCTCCAACATTTGAAATTATCTCTTTCTCTACATCAATATTTCCATCGGATGTGAAAATGGTATTTTTGCTCGCTCATAATCACTTGGTTGCTGTTGTTGAACAGCATTTCGACCAAATTTATCGAGAGACATTTTATTAATGACTACTGTGGTTATTTGTCGCGTATAATACTGGCTTCTTTGAGCTCATTTATTATCGCTACAATTTCGTTGTCGTGGGATGTGTTGCCGGCCTCTTTCGATGCAACATGTAACCTTAAACGATCTACCAATTTATTGGGATCGTCCCAGTAGACGTATTCCATATGCTTTGTATTCCTGAGGGTTTCAAATGTCCTTTTACATTCCGGTGTACTAATGCCCGCTCCAAAACTTTTGATACACGATTTTGTCATCTGGAGTGTATGCGGGGTCCTTGTAGAATATCAGTTGGTAAAGACCAGGTGATCCTCGAAACGTAGCGTCTCCAACTGTAAGACGTCCTGTCCTTGTATCGAAGTTGATTTCTTTGTTACCGAGATACCATTTGGAGGTTTTCGAATTGTATGAGGGTCCATAAATGTTGTCAATTTTATCACTCTTGTGGAAATATTCGGTTACGTACTTTTGCACCATTACTGGATACTGCTCCATATAGGACTCAAAGGTTTTGTCAGAGTAATTAGTCGGATCATCATCCTCTTCTTCCGTTTCCTCGGCTTCAGCATCGGTATAAAAACTAGTCTCTGCGACTGGTTCTTCTTCGAGGAATAGACTGGATTTTGGTGTTAGCGGCTCTAGTTTTTCTTTTTTCATAATTGTTTCTCGTTTGATAGATGGCAACATCGGAGGTGATTTTGTTGGCGCTGGTGGTATCTTGGTGAGAACTTTGGATATAGTCGAAACTATTTGTTTCAAAGGTCCGACCACCGGTTCAAAGAGCTTATTTCAGACTTACTTCTTGCAAATGGACCGTGCTAGTTATTTGATTTTTTTCTTGCGAAAAGCTTCTGCAATGCTGTTGCTGCTCACTGAAGATATTTTTGTTGACTGACTGATTATTTTTCGCTTTGTGGTCTTATATATTTATCGAAACCTTTGCGATATCGCCCTTCATTTAAATTGAATTCTGTAACAATAACCACGAACCCGTAGCGATCCTGCCAACACTTTGAACACAAGTCTTTAAACTGTTCGAATGGCATATCCGGAGATACATGACCATCATAGACGTGCTTTAAATTGATTTCATCTTGTTTGAATAGCACAATCACATTATAATTGACCCGTATTAGCTGCTTAGGCGTTTTACTGTACGTCTGCAACAAATAAATTGAATCAATATGTCGGTGCCGTCCCATGGAAAAGAAATTCTGAATCCTTTTCTGTTTATCACTAGCTACATCATCAAAAATAACTACTGAATAATCACAGGCGTCTGATGGATCAATTACATTTTCCTTTTCGCTGAAAGGGAAATATGACACACCTTTAACGCTCCTGAGAACCTGTTGTAGTAGTTGGTATTTTGGTTGGTACAAAGATTTTGGAGTACATGTAGACATTTTTAAATCGCAATCCGTTTTCGTTGGATAAAACCGAGAGCAGCGCATTGGTTTTCCCACAGCCGCTGGGGCCGCAGAACGCCGCCCAGATGGAATTTGGCCATAGTTTCCCATTTTTCGATGGCACACTACCATTGCCACCCCTTTCTGCCACAAAATCTAGATTTTCTATGGGCAATTGAATATCTTGCTGCTTTATATGCATCTCAAAGTAAACTGATGTACATGTGTTTTGGGTGGACGTTTAAATATAAAATTTACTTTCTGAACGTCCGTCAGTCAGTATGATTTTAACCGCTGAAGGTAGTGGAAGTGTAGTGAACACTCTACTCAACAAGTTACCCTTTGAAATTCACCTTCCTGGCTATCAATTTTGTGGACCGGGTACGAAACTCGAAAAACGCTTAGCTCTAGGACAGCGAGGTATAAACAAAACCGACGCAGCTTGTCGGGATCACGATATTGCTTACAGTAAAAGCACTTCCCTAGCAGACCGTCATAAGGCAGATTTTGAGTTACAGAATAGGGCTTGGGAGAGATTCAAATCTAAGGACGCTTCACTCGGTGAAAAAGCAGTTGCTTGGCTCGTAACAACGACTATGAAAACCAAACAGAAACTCGGTCTTGGAATGAAATCTCAAAAGCAGAAGAGGAGTAGAGGTGTGAAAAAATCTTCCCGTAAGCGAACATCTTCAACACGCAAAATTCTTTTACCATTTCGAAAGCATGTCATGCTACCTACGAATAAAGCTAGAGCTAACTCTCCTGCAGGACAAAGTCTACGACATTCATCGCTGATGGCTTTGAGAGCGGCTAGGATGGCAATTAAGAAAGCTGACGGTCGTAAGAAAATTTGGAGTTCCTCGTGTGATACCTTTCGAGTCGAAAGTCGGTGGAATTCTCTCATTACTCCCGCTATTTGCAGGACTCTTAACCCTTGGAACCCTGACTGGCGGAGCTGCAGCTTTGGGTAAAACAATAATAGACGCAAAAAATGTCAAAAAGAAACTCGAAGAGGGCAGACGACACAATCAAGCTATGGAGGAAATTGGAAAGAAAGGGTCCGGGCTCTACCTGAAAAAGTCCCGCAAAGGAGGCTTCGGTCTCTATTTGAAGAAACAACAAAAAACTCCCGATAAAGTTACCCAGTGGAGCACTTTACACCAGTGAGCTTGTTAAATACGCCAAACAATTGCAAATACCAAATTTTAAAGGTGTATTTATGCGTGATGCCTTACCTAAAAAACAACAACCATCAAGAACCGAGTCTGCCATCATCAACTTGGATTCTAGTCGCAACAAAGGCACACACTGGGTAGCTTACATTAAAAATGGAAACGTTGCGCAATATTTCGATAGTTTTGGTAATTTGAAACCGCCTCGTGAATTGGCTGAGTATTTAGGAAGCAATGTATCGATACTCTACAACAACGACTCCTACGAAAATTATAATCAATCTAATTGCGGCCATTTGTGTCTGCAATTTCTCTATAATAACACCTAACATTGAGGGAAATCTTCACTCATGTCTTTGATATTAACGCTGAAAGATCGCAGTTCAATACTGTCCATTGATTTTCAACCACCTATTCAACTACATCCTGACTACAATTACGGCCTAGCCTTGCTGAGTTTCCACTCCTACAACAGCATCCCGAACATTGAGAAGGGAAGCAAAGTGCATTTGATCGACTCGAAAAAGAAACCAACCACCATCGAATTACCTGAAGGCAGCTACGAAATTGGTGATATTGAAGCGCACATTAGAAAAGTGTTGGGTGTGCAGCCTTCAAAGGATGTGGATGAGATTTTCTCATTGAAACCCAACAATAATACACTTAAATGTGAAATATACAGCAGTAAATACGCAATAGACTTTCAACCGGAAAACAGCATCGGTGCCATATTGGGTTTTTCCAAGAGACTGCTCACACCTCTTCAAGTGCACAGCTCTGATTTACCAGTCAATATCATAAAAGTGCGAACAATCAATCTCGATAGTAATATCACATCGGGAGCATTCTAAAACGACAGACCGTCACATACGATATACGAATTTGCCATTGGAGTTGATCCTGGTTTCGCTATTGACGAAACACCTCAACATCTTATCTACCTACCTATCAACCGAAGAGAAATACACAACATAACTTTCAGAATTCTCAATCAGGAATCTGAACTCGTCAATATCCGAGGGGAGGAAATCATTGTGAGACTGGAACTGAAACAGCTATTGCAGCAATAATGGGACGCTTACTCATATTTGAGCATCCTCATAAAAGTACAAACATACCACGACCAACGTCAGTATCAACGAAACCTTTGAAGAGATCACTTAAGTTCTCCAATAAACTATTTCTACAATCGCTAGGCTATCATGTCAACTCAAGCATTCGATATCTTCCGAAAGCCCAGTTTCGATGACATCATTCGCAGAATGGAAGTCAGAACCTACTATCCCTATGTAAAGTCATTCGGGAACAACGACATAGTGGAGATTACTGTGAACCAAGCTGATTCCTGGTTATCCATGGCGGACTCGTATATCGCCGTTAAGGGTCAAATTAATGTAACGGCAGGTGCAGGTGAAGTTTCCCTATCCCTAATGCAGGAGCATTTTTCTTCGATTATATGGTTTACGAACAGTGCGGTAAAGAAATGGAATCGGTTCACGATCCCGGTCGCGTAAGTACCGTACGAGGTTATCTGTGCTAGGATCCCACCAGTTCAAGAGAATTAGCTATTGCAGGCTGTAATTTTCTGTTAAACCAATTGTGAATGCAGCAGACAGATCTTTCCGAATGTACATCCCGCTCAAGCATTTGTTTTCCCTCTTCAACGACTACCAGCGAGTGACCTGCGGAAAGCAAACAATACGTTTAGTGCGAGCAAGAAATGATGAAGATTATCTTATTATTACTGATAAATCTACAAAAGCAAGCGTGACGATTGACAGCATTGAACTCAAAGTCCAGCATATTTTCCCCAACGATGATATGAAACTTGAACTGCTGCAAGCCGTTAAACAGGATACCGGCATTATTATGCCGTTTCGTAAATGGGAACTTCATGAGTTGCCTGCTCTGAAGACAGGCGCCACACGAGAAATTTAGGCTGTGAAAACTTGTGCTGCTCTAGAGAGTCCGCGATACGTCATCGTTGCCTGCCAGACCAATAAGCACAGCAACATAGCGGCCAATCCCACGGAATTTGATCATATCCACATATCTAATATTCTTCTAACTCTCAATGGAGAATTTTGACCGAACGAAAGATGGCAATTGGATTTCCCCAGGAACGAAAGATGGCAATTGGATTTCCCCAGGAACGAATACGGAGAGGCCTACAAACGCTACACGGACTTTTATCCCAGTTTTGCCGACAAAAGGCACCCGCTCCTAGACTATCTCACCCTCAAGAATCACACTCTCTTCGTAATCGATTGTTCCCGACGTGAAGACAGCATGAAATCCTCCACTGTGGATGTACGCCTGGATATTGAATCTCAAACAGGTTTTTCTGACAAAACACGTGCCTTCTGTATAATCTCAGCGAAATTGTTCGAAACCTCTCATAAAAGAGCACATCTTCACATTACAACTTCATTTTACCATGGAAATAGCAATCGTTGACATTCAAGGCTTCATTCTTAATGGGGAATTTGTTCCCAAAGAATTGGCTATCAAGACATTACCTGTTTAAGCCTCCTCGGCCATTTGAATTGCTGTGCAAGGAAGATCGACGAACCATGAGATATTGTGAGAATTTTCTTCATGGACTCAGCTAGAATGGTGGAATCTCGGATGTAAGCCAGTTGAATATGATTTTGAATTTTCGTCTCTCCAGATGTTCTCATGTCTACGTTAGAGGACACCAAAAATATGACTTATTAGTTAAAAAGTGTAAAAATGAGCTTGGGCTCAATCATGTAAAGTTCGTAAATTTGGAGCATACCATCAACGCCATAAAGTTGAGAGATGTGAGAACCGTGAGACAAGTAAATATCCCATAGTATTTGGCTATCATTATGAAGATTCTAATGAAGAATACGCAGAATACAAATGTGCTATAAAAAAATGTAATGATATTTATGATTGGTTAATCAATAAGATTTTACCTCAATAAATGAATGAAGTATAACATGCATTTTTATTACTAAAAATTATTTTATTAACGAGTGTATAGATCTTATACACTTCAACATAACTTTTACCAACAATAATATCAAAGATATAACAGCAAAGCATAATAATATTAATAAGTTACTGAGTTCCCTCTGAAGTGGACTTGGTAGCTGTTGTCGACCACATGTTGCTGCAGCCTGCTGACAATCATAATTTGCTGTTAACCCATCAAAATCCTCTTCAGTGCCATTGTAAAAGAAAATTTTAAGTTTGTAGCGTAATGGGTTGCCATATTTTGGAAATTCTGCAAAATATGCTGGAAGTAGCCCCTCATTAGCGAAAAATCAGATTTTCCCCCCTTGTGGTATATTTGTGTATAGAATGTTTTGTGATATAAAAGTCAATAACACAAAACCAGTAGTAGTAGTAGGTTTCAATAATATCATTATTGAAAATGACGTATACCTCTTTATTCTTCAAGTAACAATTTTATAATGCAACACTTATACTTTTACATCCTGTTTTGTATTCACCCAAAAATGGCTCAGAGGAATGAGCGCCGAGTTCATCACACAGGTAAGTATATTCCCCATTACAGGTCCCCGGTTTGATTTCGTTTCTCGGCTAACATTTTTGGGTAACATTTTTTTTTCAATTTTATCTCTGGTGGGAGAGTCAACCGGATTCGTGGTAGTGGTAGTGAACAACATACATTTGAACGCAAACACGTATCCCCGCAGTACCTCTTGAAGTGAGTAAGATATCTTACAGTGACCTTATGTCAAATAACCATCGCTTTAATTTTACTAACAGAAAAACTACCAAGAGACTTACACTCAACTACTTAGTAGCCCACTACAAATTTGCAAATTTTCTGTTCTTCAAGATGAATGCAATCAAGCGAATCCCTTTTCAAAAGACAAAATATCTTCTGTCACTTTTACACCACAAGGGTTCGAACGATTTCTAAATTTTATCAGTGAATACAGAGGGGACAACAACGTACTGGTTTCCGAAGATTACGACAACAATTTATATTTTTTATATGGGCAGAGGACGGGGAAAACCACTTATTAATTGAAAAAAATAAAAGCAATAATTATGAAATTATAATTCCTCTTAATGTAGTAGCTCGAATAGATTTAAAAAAAATAAATGATATTTTTTATAATAAAACATATTCTTTCTAATACTCTCGTTTATTTGTTCCCTCTAATTTCAACAATCCACCTGAAATTGCAAAAATCAAATGGCTTGCCGGAATTCGACTAGTTGACCTTCACAATGATCACAGTCTCTTGAACCCCATACCCAACACCTTGATCTTTGGAAAAAACAAGTCTGTACTTGTAAAAATCGCGAAACGCGACTCAAGCCACTAAGCTATTTTAATTATTTTGCATTACAAGTGGCGGACGGATCGAAATTTCACACATTATTAAATTTTATTCAATCAAAATTAAAGTCTTTGCATTTTTCTCCATTAACACTGCAACCAAATTAATGAAACTCGTACAACTTTTCAACAGGCACCTAACAAGCCTAACACCCACCATATATATATATATATATATATATATATATATATATATATGAAGAAATATTTATCCGGGAATACATCCGTTCGTTATATTGATTCATCTTTGAACCCTGCAGATGTTTCGCCAAGGTCTCACTTGGCATTCTTAATGGATTGTTACGGTGAACTGAGAGGTGATCTGCCTGAGCTGTTTATTTTATATGTCTCCGTCGGAGGTCGTATCGCGCCTGATTGGTTGGTGTTGACTCCGCCCCCTTCGCTGCCGTGTCGGGTGTTTTGCTTGTTGACGGGTTTGTATTTTGTGTAGCTAATTGTGCTTTATTTTGATGTTTTATAATTGTCTTCCATCTGTTAGAGAGGTGTAGAGCGTCGTCTCTTTTGTTTAGTTGTCCAGTTTTCTCAATTTCAATAGCTTCTCGTATTAGTCGGGTTTTGTAGTGAGGAGTTTGTGAGATCTGTTTACAACTATTGAAATTGATTTTATGGCCCGATTGTTGCGGGTGTTGGAATAGGGCCGATGTTGTTTGTTTATTTTTGACAGCTAATTTGTGTTCCTCTAAACGGGCTGAAATTCTCCTGTCGTTTGCCCGACGTATACCTTATCGCACGTTCCGCAAGTTATACTATATACCCCTCGGTTTTCAAGTTTTACTTTTGGTTTAGGATTTCCTAAACTGGTGCCTATATTCTGGTGCGGTTTGTAAGCTGTAGCTATGTCATGCCTTCGAAGAATTCGGCAAATTCTTTCCATTGTCCCTTTGATGTATGGTAAGGCTACTTTTGTTTTTTCGGTGAGGTCATCTTTTGGTTTTGGCTCATGGTCTTGTTGTGCTATTTCTTTTTTGATAGTGTGGTTTGTTATTATCGTCTGTCAGTCGTATGGATCTGGAAATTAGCGTGTTGGCAACTCCCTGTATTTGAGATGGGTAGTGAGGAGATTTACAGTTTAAATATCTGTTCATGTGGGTCGGCTTCCTATATACGGTGTGGTCGAAATGTCCATTTTGGGGTTTTTTCTTACGGGAACGTCGAGGAAAGGCAGCTGGTTGTTTTCTTCAGGTTCTAATGTAAATTGAATCCTGGGGTTTATAGAGTTTAGGTGCTCCAGGAACTTGAGGATTTCTTGTTTACCAAAAGACCATATGACAGATCCATACGACTGACAGACGACAATAACAAAACACACGAACTAAAACAGATAACTACCGCTCTACGACAAAACGGATACAAAACCACACTATCAAAAAAGCAATAGCACAACAAGACCATGAGCCAAAACCAAAAGATGACCTCACCGAAAAAACAAAAGTAGCCTTACCATACATCAAAGGGACAACGGACAGAATTGGCCGAATTCTTCGAAGGCATGACATAGCGACAGCTTACAAACCGCACCCGACTATAGGCACCAGTTTAGGAAATCCTAAACCAAAAGTAAAACTTGAAAACCAAGGGGTATATAGTATAACTTGCGGAACGTGCGATAAGGTATACGTCGGACAAACGAGCAGGAGAATTTCAGCCCGTTTAGAGGAACACAAATTAGCTGTCAAAAATAAACAAACGACATCGGCCCTATTCCAACACCAGCAACATTCGGGCCATAAAATCAATTTCAATAGTTGTAAACAGATCTCACAAACTCTTCACTACAAAACCAGACTAATACGAGAAGCTATTGAAATTGAGAAAACTGGACAACTAAACAAAAGAGACGATGCCCTGCACCTCTCTAACACATGGAAGACAATTATAAAACATCAAAATAAAACACAATTAGATACACAACACCGTAACAACGCATTGAAACGTCTGCAGGATTCAAAGATGATTCAATATAACGAACGGATGTATTCCCGAATAAATATTTCTTCACATTGTTCCATCTGTGAAAACCTACGACTAGAGTAGTTAAACAAAGAGAGTTCTGGGGCGGAAGTGGTCATAAAGGTAACCAGTCATCGAGTTCTCGCCGGGAGCTGCTGCCGAGCTGTTGGTAGTTGTTGTTTGGATAAGAAGAAGAAGACATTGGGAAGAAGAAGACATTGGGGGTGGTCGTAGGGGTGCGCGAAAGACATTTGGGTGTGTCGCAGAGGTGCGCGCCATCTGTTGTTAATAAATGAAAGCAATTGTATTGTGGGTTGCGTGGGTTGCAGGGTGCGCGCCATCTGTTGATGGTTGTGGTGGTTACAAAGAAAAAAAGCTAAATACTTGGCCGGGTATCGAACGCGGCTTGCCTGATTACAAAGTCAGGTGTCCAACGAGCTGCGCTAATGCGGTTAATCGAGAAATGTTTATTTGAAAAGGTATAGTACATGCCCGTTGCGCAGGCGCGTGTTTTTGGGCGTTGTTCGGTTAGGTATTTGGGGGGCTGGATGGGGGAATATAGTTGGCTGTAAAAAGGCGCAAGGCCGTGGCGCGGCAACTTTCGTCGGACGTCGAGCTTTGAGACTTAGAATTTTTTTAATGTTTCAAGCGTCTGAAAGATATGGTGTGTTGTTGTCTGTAAAAAAATTTAAAATCTTTTGCTTAAGCCTGCATGCGCGAGAACGTCCACTCCTTAGAGTCTATAGTTTTCGTAAGCGAGCACCTACCTGCGCAACGGGCATGTACTATATCTTTTCAAATAAACATTTCTCGATTAACCGCATTAGCACAGCTCGTTGGATACCTGACTTTGTAATCAGGCAAGCCGCGTTCGATACCCGGCCAAGTATTTAGCTTTTTTTCTTTGTAACCACCACAACCATCAACAGATGGCGCGCACCCTGCAACCCACGTAACCCACAATACAATTGCTTTCATTTATTAACAACAGATGGCGCGCACCTCTGCGACACACCCAAATGTCTTTCGCGCACCCCTACGACCACCCCCAATGTCTTCTTCTTCCTAATGTCTTCTTCTTCTTATCCAAACAACAACTACCAACAGCTCGGCAGCAGCTCCCGGCGAGAACTCGATGACTGGTTACCTACAGTTCACCCACACACATCTGCTCTAGCCCACTTCCGCCCCAGAACTCTCTTTGTTTAACTACTGACTTGTATGGTTTTAATTTTCATTTTCTGAAGAACGCAGGATTAAAATCACAAGCTGTGATGGCATGAAATCCAGGTAAGCTCTGACAAATTAACTGTCCCAAATGTGTATGTATTTTGGTTAGGTCCACATATCTTAAATTATTGCCAGTATCCGTAAGCATCTGAACAACCGAATCACTTTTGAGGTGATGCATGTTACCAAGCATTATAGCCGCAATATCGGTATCAGCACTTCTTATTACTATTTTTGATGGATAGTTGATAGTAGTACATGCATGGTATAATATCTTCGTATCTTCTTCCTTGTGTGCTGGGCATGACAAATCTTCATCAACCCTTGAGACAACTTTGTTGGAATTATCAACAGTGAAAGAATGGGATTGTCTAAAACTGATGTATATCGTCTTGTTGCCAATAAATTGCACCACTTCATCAGTAGCCCAATGTGAAATAAAAAAAAAACAGAGCAGGTTGTCAACTGAATACAAAGAATGACACGATGCTGTGGCAAAAATACTGCACCAGGAACTAGCACTGAAACTTGAAATATAAGTCGGTATGAGTGCCATACTATGTTTAACATCTACAAGCTGTACTGGAACCACACGATAGTGACCGATCGGACTATTGCTCACAATAGACCCGATATAGTTTTAGTAGATATAGTCTCTAGTAAATCCATCTTATTTGACATAGCAATCTCTAACAACAATAACATAAATATTATGCAGGCTGACAAAATTGCCAAATACATGGATTTGGAATTTTAAATAAAGACACAGTGGGACATGAATAACACACGAACTGTAAACCAATTTTATTTTATTGATAATAATATTAATGCGAAAATGGACTTGCTGGAAATACCGGTATCGGGATGTACTTGTTTCAATACCTTGTAAATGTAAATGGCATAGCTTTCCTTCCTCCTGCGCTTCTTCTTTTTGTCAGCCTTTGAACACGAACTGTACAAATTGTTATGTCAGCAACAGGAGTAGTCCCAAAATGTCTACTAAATAATTTAAAATACCCAAGTCTGGACCAACATCTTTATCAACTTATGCAAATAGCCTCCCTGTTAGGAGCAGCCCGAAAGGTGAGGAAATTGGGAAATTGCAGCCAAGACGCCAACCATGGACCTGATAACCTGGTAAGGGCTCCCAAAGAGCTAAATCCTTTTGATATGTAGTATATCTGGTGTTTAGTTAATTTTCCACTAAAGGCGTGCATGGCCAAGTCCGGGATAATAATAACCCGTATGGTGGCCGGGTTAGAATAGCACCATGGTATCCACAGCCTGTGGTATATGACTAAAGAAGCAGCTGTAAGCTGACCTTACTAAATAGCGTTCCATTCTTCCCCAGAACCCGCACCGGATGGTCTGGTTTTTAATCATTTCATTTGGAAAGTGACAACCTAACGGGTCCGAGTTACCTGGGTCACCAGGGTCAATTGGTAATACTACCCATGAAAATGGAACTACGGAGTAGATTTCTTGCAAAAAAGAGCCGCTAGCCTGGGGATCGCCAGGGCATTCTGGAGCCGGCACTGGAGATGACAGCATGCGGGACGTCGGTGGCAGGGTGCTAAGGAGGCTGGCCCCTGACGTCCAAAGCGCTATAGCCCAGGAACCACAACAATACTCAAAAATTACAGTCACAGCAACAGCGTGACCATCACCAACGGAGTCAAACGAGAACGACAGCTCCGGCAGCAGAAAGTGTTGCGCAGGACCAACAGCCAGCGCTTACTCAAGCGGGACTGAAAAGACAGCGCATGAAATGGACTAGCGCTATGAATCCAGTTCTAATGCGCACGTTTTACAGAATTACGAACCTTGGCAAGGTCAAGACTCGATATTGCCGAATACTTCACCAAGAGTTCTGTCGGGAGTACCCAAAGCTACAAGTTACCGAACAGAGAGTCGCGGATCAATATCGGGTCATCTTGAAAAAAGGCCCTATTTCGGCTGAAAATCTGGACACAATAAATAGCGAAGTTGAGAGTGAAGTATTTGGTCAAAATGCAACATATCCAAAGCCTGAAACACCTTTGGCACAAAGAGCGGTCGAGACTCAAGAACTTCAACAAGAACAGCTAACCAACGCTGACCTGCTTGAGAAGATCCAAGCAGAAATGGAAGGAGCTCTTATAGAGTACAGTTGAATTGATGGAATTGATTCACTGACTAGACCAACTCGACCAACTCTTCCCAAAAGTAAAACTTCAAAGAAATTGGGTATCGTGTTGCAGGCAATGAAGAAATTTATCTTGCTAGACCATGTAGGAACAACAGAATAGAAAGGCTTGCCAAGACTTCGTCTAGCAACAAAGTTCCATTTTGATGTATTTGGTTTTCAAAAGTTTCGGGATTCAATAAAGGGATTCGTCACATTTTCAAATAAGTCTAAATACAATACCCTAGTTAAATTTTCTTCCACGAATAAAGGACCAATAATTTTATTTCAGTATATTTCGCCCCATAGGTTGATTTTCTGAGGATGTTGGTTGTGCTCTACCCGAAAAACTTGTGGATTGCTGGTTCGTCAGAAACACAAATATTTTTAATAAAATTAGGGCCTGCATTTGCCCTTTGAGTCATTAATTCGCAGAATTCTAACCTTCTATCATAATCATCCTCAGCAAGTTGTTGTAAAAGCTGTATTTTGCAATGAAAGAATTTATTTAGGCGTAACGTTTTATGCATAGAGCCGACGGAAATATTTGTTAACCTAGAGACTTCTGGTATTGATGTTTGATGATCCATGGCAAAATGACCTAAAATCTCACCCTGTACAGCTTCAGTTAAAACTCTACGATTCTTGACAACTTAATTGCACACACTTCCAGTTTCTGGAAAAGTATTAACTAAATCCAATACATACTGATGCCCACAATTTTTATCGGGATGTTTCTGATGAAAAACATAGCAGTTCTGCGTGCACAACGTTGTTCTTCCCCATAAATAAATATTTCAATTCTTTCTTGTAAATAAACAATTTGGTCAAGTGCGAGTTGGACTCGCAGACTAAGAGTTCCATACCACCTTTGATACAATGTAGGTGAATCAAAGTATATATTTTTCTAATATTCCAGTTTAAAACAAGCAGGGAATAAGTGCATTTTTAATTTACCCTAATTTCTTTTACGAGAAACTAACCATTTTAAATTTGTAAAAAATATACACTTTTATTATATTATTGATTTAATTTTCTAGTTTGCTAGTTTTACTAATAAACTTTCAGTGAAGCCCTATATAATCTATTGTCTGAATTTTAGACTCAGTAGATTGGAAGATAAAGGTGAAAATGGGTCAAGTTTTAAAAAAAAATTATCTTAAAAATACAACTAAAATATATTTAAATATAAATATAGATCGTGTAGTTTCTGAGAAAATTAATATTAGGGTTTTCTATTATTTTTTCTTATAAAGTTCAACTGGGGCCCTGTACCCCTTATTATTTTCAAAATTTTGGGTAGTATGCTTTCAGAAATAAATGAGGAAATGAGAATATTTTATATTTTTGTTAATATCTTGTAAACAATTAATTTTAAAAATATGAAAAAAATATATTAATATTCCTCATAATTAGCCCTTTTATTTGATGTATTGAATGGTGCGTTTTAAAAAAGTATTTTTTTATTTTCCGTTTAATTCTATAATTTGCTCCTCAACCAATATTAGGTGTATCTCCTTATTTGTTCTGCAAAATTCAAGTAAGGTCATATAGACGTATTTTTTAAGATGTTAGGACTTATAGATCGAATATAAAACAGGGGAATGATTAATTTTAGTTATATTTTTGTTACTATCTTTAATTTATTTATTTTTAAAATATGAAAAAAAATACACTTGTATTCCTCATAATAAGCCTTTTCATTTGATGTATTGCATGATGCGTTTAAAAAATATATTTTTTATTTTCTGTTTAATTGTATAATTTGCCCTCTAAAATTAATATTAGGGATTTCTCCGTACTTTTCCTTAAAGTTCAAGTGAGGCCAAATACCCCTAATATTTAAAAAAAATTTAGGTCTAATAGTTTCGGAAATAAAGGGTGGAATGGGTACATTTCTTATATTTTTCTTAATATTGTAAAATTGTATTCGTCATAATGAGTCCTTTGATTTGATATATTGCGTAATGAGTTAGAAATAATTTTAATTTTATATTTTCCATTCAATTCAGTAATCTGCCCCCCAAAATTAATATTAAAACTTTCTCCTTATTTTTCCAGTAAAGTTCAGGTGAGGCCCTATAACTCTATTTATTTTTAAATTTTTATGTCTTGTAGTTTCAGAAATAAGGGGGATGTGTAGATTTTTTTATATTTTTATGAATATCTTTTAAATAATTAATTTTTAAAATATGAAAAAAATATATTTGTTTTCGTCTTAATGAGCCCTTTCATTTGATTTATTACATGATGCCTTAGAAATAATTTTAATTTTATATTTTCCATTTAATTCCCCCCGAAATTTATATTAGAGGTTTCTCCTTATTTTTCCTGTAAAATTCAGGCAGGGGGGAAACGGGTAAATTTTTGTATATTTTTGTTAATATCTTTCAAATTAATTATTTTTAAAATATGAACAAAATAGTTTCGTGTTCCTCGTTTGCTGTATTACCTGATGCGTTTAGAAAATTTTAATTTTTAAATTTTTCATTTACTTCTACAATTTACCCCCCAACACTAAACCTAATGATTTCTCTTTCATTTTCCTGTAAACTTTGGGCAACATTCTATATTCCTTATTTTTTTTTGAAATTTTAGGCTCAGTAGTTTCGGAGATAAGGGAGGGGTGACGGGCGATTTTTTAAGTTTTTTCTCCCAGAAGTACCTCTAAAATAAAGATTTCTTTATTTTCGATATGTACTCCCGATAGGGTCACCAAACTATACACTGATACCAAATTACAACCTTTTTCGTCCAGTAGTTTAGGAGAAAATTGCTGTGATGTGAAAGAGGTAGAAAGGTATATTATTTATATTTTTAAATGAGCATTTGTTCAACAAAACAAAATTATATAGGGTGTGTCATGTGACAACCAACTTTCTTCTTTTAAATGCAAGCCCCTGCATATTATTTTTTTTTGGATTCTCCAGAAAATGCTAGACAATTCATGTACAATGTCCTACACCTATCTTCAACTGTTTCGGAAATATTATTTTATTACAAAAATTAACATTAAAAAAACAAAAATCCATTAAAGTCGATATAGGAATTGTTCAAAATGCTCGCCGCGAACGTCTTGGCAACATGCTAATCTGGTATAGAAATGTCTTCTAAGATTACTCAACATCTCAGGCGTGACTGATCTAATATCTAATCGCAAACGTCATTCGTCTTTTTAGGTCATTTAACTTGAGGGGTTTAGTTTTGTATACAGTACTTTTGCCATATCCACACAAAAAGTAGTCGAATGGCGTCAAATCAGGAGATCGTGCTGACCATTCTATCGAACCTCGCCTCTCAATCCACTAATTTGGAAAAATTTGGCTCAGGTACTGCCGGACATTGATTTCGTAATGGGGCGGAGTTCCATCTTGCCGAAACCATATTGTATTGGCAGGAACTTGTGGGTTTACTGGATCAGGATATAAGTTTGTCAAAGTTGGCACGACATTATTTTGGAGCAGTTCTAAATATTTATCTCCATTTAAGTTGCCATCAATGAAAAAGGGACCTACGATTTGATTTCCAACTATGCTGCCCAAACATTAATTTTTTCAGGATATTGCATATGTTTCTCTGTCATCCAGTGGGGATTCTCATTAGACCAATAGAGGCAATTTTGACCATTAACATGACCGTGATGTGTAAATGTGCTTTCATGAGAAACCAAAACATCTTCTAATTGGAACACATTGTTATCTAACCTTCCTTACCATCATTTGTTCACAGAAATACGTTCTCCTATCGAAATCGTCTTTCATTAGCTCCTGAGTCGGCATCATTTTAAAGGGATGCATTTTACTTTCTTTTACTTACTTTACTTTTACTAATTTTCTTGAAACTTAAGCATAATATCCAATTTCGTATTATCACTTAGAGCATTGGCAGCTATTTTATTTATCTGTCTTACATGACTAAGCTCGCAAAACAGCTTTTCTATTTTGCTAATAGTTCCTTGGGATACAGGCGGCAAATTTGGAAAATTTTCATAAAATAAGCGAGAAACTTCCATTTGTGTCCGTGTGTTATCTCCATAACCAATCATTTGTAGAATGGTTATTTTGTGCATTTCGGTTAAATGAACAACTTTTTTGATATTATTACGTACAGTTAACGAAATTCAAACGACAATAGCACTAACTAACACTGATCACCACTGTCATGCAGGCAGACAACAAATTATTGACGAAAATAAACTAAACTTATTTTTTCAAGTCAGCAAAAAGGAACGCATTAATGGTATTTGCCTACTATCTCAATATCAAGAGCTAAATGGGAATTAAGTATTGAGTGTAATCTAGCGAACTTGTGAAATAAAATAAGTGTCTTTTTTAATGTTAATTTTTGTAATAAATCTGAAAACACTTAATATTTCCGAAACACTTGAAAAAATAATATACCGGGGCTTGCATTTAAAATAATGTTATAAAAGTTATCAATCTGGACGTTGTGCGAACAAAGGTAGAACGACCAAAAAAATCGGCGTGCGCTATATAAAGTGATATTAATTTCAGTAGTTGGTTAGTAGAGCTTATTTATTGTGATGATTTCGATGTCACTGTTTTAGAATCAGCTGTTGAGAATATTTGATGTTTACGTGTGAATAAAAGTTCTAGAAAATGAAGTGATTATTAGTTTTTTAAAATTAATTAATTGAATCCACAGAGTTTATAACAATTTGGTGATCAGAAGTGAAGGATTAAGTGAAGTTAAAATCGCAATTTCATTTATGGAAACCCGAAGTATGGAAAAAGAAAAAATGGACGATACTACTAAAAAAATTTTCAAACAGGTTATGGATGGACTAGACGAAAAAATAGCTCAGATCCTGGAAAAACGTGACAAGAAGGAGAAACAACATCAAGAAGAAATCCAGCAAAGGTTAGTGAAATTTTTGATGAAAAACGCAAAATTGAATTAGAGAACCTTTTAACTAATATAGATGAAAAGCAACAAAATCTTGTTTCCACGATGAAAAGTGAACAACAAAATTAAATGAAGGATTATTTTCGAAATTTGAACAAAAACAAGAACAAATTGGATTAAAAAGACAAAATGATTTTAAAATACTAGAAGAAAAACGACAAAATGATTATAAAGTTTTGAGGAAAAACAATGCCAAACTGAAGAAAAAAGACAACTGCAATTTGAACAATTAATGCAAACGGTATCGCAAGTTAATGAAACAGTTAATGAAAGAATGCAAATAGTGGAATCAGACATAAAAGAAATACATGACGACATAAAGATCCTAAAAAGTAATGTGGAGACTCTTGAAATCAAAGTAGATGACATCGATTCCATCCAGAGCCAGGTGAAATTTGAAATTAGTTCCATTAAAAACACAGTACAAAGTGAAGTACAAGATAAAATCAGTGCCATCCAAAACAAAGTGGAAACCGAAATTAAACAATTACAGAGATTTACAGAGAGGGAAATACCAGGACACAGTGAGTACCAAAGGTTCTTTTAGTAAACCACCCACATTTTTGGCAGTTCATCTTGGCCCATGTATAAACGGCAATTTGAAGCCGTGGCTACAGCTAATGGATGGGATAACCAAGAAAAATCTAGTCTCTTGTAATTTTCTTAAGAGGTCCGGCCTTAGGACTCCTCGAGTCGATGAACAAAGCAATTTCGACAAGATCATCGCCATCCTGGACAAAAGATACGACAATCAATACCTGAGCCAAGTATACCAGGTGCAATTAAGTGGAACAACGCAAAAATCTGGAGAGAGCCTCCAAGAATTCGAAGCAGAGATTAGACGGTTAGTACACTTGTCCTAGCCAGACCTGCCAGAGGAACCGAAACAACAGTTGGCCACACAGAGTTTCATAAAAGGTATCAGATATATGGAAGTCCAAAGAAATCTAAGACTTAGTGGCATCAAGAAGAGTAATGAAGCTTTGCTCCGGGCTTTGGAGGTAGAGGCCGTCATGCACATGTCCAAGCCGAGGGTGCGAGCAGTTTCCTTCAACCAGGAAGAGTCAGAGTCACCATTTCAAACGGTGCTGATTGGTCTGAACAAACTTTTAGAACGGTCACAAAGAAGTGGCACCAGAGGGGCATGTTACGGCTGTGGACGGACAGGACACTTTCAAAGTGACTGCAGAGTATCGGAACGATCACCAACCAGGGGTAGCCAACAAACCGACCTTACCAACCAGGGAAACTTCAAGCAGTCAGCATAAGGGGGCGAATGCTGACTAACCCTCCACTGGCCTCCAGGACAGTATCCATCTGGGGATTTTGCCGAGAAATCAGCAGCTTAGTCATCAGGGCCACCATCAATTGCCGAGCAATTACCGTTACCATCAATACCGGCGCCGCTGTGTCCATTGCCAAGCCCAGGGTTTTTGGAACATCAGAAATCCGGCCGGTTACCAACAACATTCAGCTCAGAACAGTCACCAGCGAGTCCATGTCAATACAGAATGAAGCAGATATTGTACTGCAGATAGGGTATAACCGAATCCAGCATAGGGTCCTACTAGCGAATATTGAGGACAATTTCATACTGGATATAGGACCTAATCAGCCAGCAAGGATTTATGTTCGACCCGAGATGATGTTCTTCGGTTCCTAAATGAGGAATTTGTATTGACACGACCCGTCAACAGTTCAGCCATCTCCATAAAAATTGTGGCAAAATCCTCAGCCCGAATTCCCGGTCGAACGAAACAGATTATTCGTGGGCAGCTAGAAAGCAGTCCTGGGAGCAGCGTTGGAATGGTGGAGCCCGTACACTCAGATCATGGCTACTTAGTTGGACGGTCTATACTTAAAATCGGACGAGATATACCAATTAGAGTCATGAATTTGTCCAACAACGACATCAGAATTGCCAATGGTCAAGAGATAGCTTGTTTCGAGCCCAGTAGAGACCATCATCAATTGCGAAGAAGAGTACCCGACGTCAGTGAAGGAGACAGGGCCCAGTAAAGAGTTCCTACAACAATTTTCTGACCATTTGACACACCTTTCACCAGAGGGACAGAAGAAAGCCAAGCAATTTATCTCAAAGCACTGGCAAATTTTTAACAGTCAAGATGGAACCACCGGTCGCACCAACATCATCCAGCATCGAATAGATAAAGGAAAGGCTCAATCCATCAGAATACCACCTAGACGACTACCATTGGGGCAACAACAGGCAGTCGAGGAAAACATCGAGTCCATGTTACAAAATGGAGTTATTGAGCCATCCATCAGCCCATGGTCTGCTCCCGTCGTGCTAGTTAAAAAGAATGACTTCACGAAGAAAGACAGCTACTATCCACTATCCCGAATCGATGACACTCTGACCACAGTAGCAGGCTCCTGTTGGTTCTCCACACTAGACCTAAAGAGTGGATATTGGCAGGTTGGTCAAGAGACAGAGAGAAGACAGCAATCTCCACTAGTAAAGGCCTGTTTCAATTCACGGTCATGCCCTTTGGGTTATGTAATGCTCCCGCTAAATTTGAGAGGCTAATGGAGTATGTATTGAGCGGGTTGACTTGGAGAACGTGCTTTGTATACCTCGACCACATTCTGGTCATGGGTCAGATATTCAACGACCATCTGAAGAACCTGGGTGAAGTATTCTACAGAATTTAGAACGCCAATCTGAGAGTCAACAAGAAGAAGTGTCCCATGTTCCATAACAGTAGAGTTTTTGGGCCACGTCGTTTCCGAGTCAAGAATCCGCACCAACGAGGACAAGATAGAAGCCATTCGTGATTAGCCATGAACCCCGAAACTTCTTGGGTCTCTGTTCATACTACAGGTGATTTGTTGAGTGATTTGCCACCATTGCCCCTCTACATCGGCAGATCACTACTGCGAAAGATCTTCCGTTGGAATCGGGATTGCGGAACATCATCCAGCCCAAACCTAGCATTTCCTACGCAGTCCGGCAAGTTCATCTTGGACACCGCTGCTAGCAACACAGGTTTGGGGGCCATCCTATCCCAGGTGCAAGATGGTGAAGACAGGGTGATCGAATACTACAGCCGTGTATTCTCGAAACCGGAAATGAATTATTGCGTCACCAGAAAAGAACTTCTTGCAATAAACAGGGCGGTAGACCATTTCCACAAATACCTATATGTTCGTCATTTCTTAATCCGAACAGATCATGCCGCCCTCAAATGGCTGCTGGACATGGAGACACCGGAAGGGCAACTGGCCACGTGGATGGAGAAATTACAGCAATACGATTGCTGAGGTTGAACATTGTGCCGGCCGTTTGCACAATAATGCCGATGGCCTATCCAGAAGACCCTGTAGAGCAGAATGCGGACATTGTCTGAAGACGGAACAGCGAGAGGGTATCTCCATTAGACAGATCCGAGTGTAGGCCAATGAAGACTGGACAACGGAACAGTGCATTCAGGACCAAATGGCTGATTCAGACATCGAACCAATCCTGTCACTCAAAAAGAGAGGGGCACCCAGGCCACAATGGGACAAGGTAGTTAGATACTCGGGCATGCTGAAATCGTTATGGGCCCAATGGGACTCTCTAAGAGTAGAGAATGGAATGCTCAAGCGAGTTTGGGAAAGCACTGATGGCCGAGAAACCAAGTCCCAACTGGTAGTTCTGAAGTAAAAGGTACCAGCCATCCTGACCGAAGTACATGATGGAATTACCGGGTGCCATCTGGGCATGAATAAAACCCTAGACAAAGGCCGCCAGCGTTACTACTGGGTACATTACTTCGAAGACGTCAAGCTTGGTGCCGGAAATGTGACACCTCTGCAGCCAGTAAGGGCCCGAAGACCCGGACCAAGTGCAGAATGCAGCAGTACATTGTGGGCGTCCCATTTGGGAGAATTGCCATCGGTGTCGCCGGTCCGTTTCCCGGGTCTGAGAGGTGGAACAACTACATTCTTGTCGCAATGGATTACTTAAGCAAATGGCCTGAGGCATATGCGATACCCAATCAAGAGGCAACTACGGTAGCGACGATGCTAGTAGAACAGCTATTCAGTAGGTTTCGCGTCCCGATGGAACTACATTCAGACCAGGGGCGTAACTTCGAATCGAATGTATTCCAGAAGGTCTGCACCATGTTGGGGATCAGGAAAACAAGAACAACACCATTGTACCCACAGTCAGACGGATTAACTCCAGCCCTAACTCCTAACTCCAGCCGGGGTACTATTCGGAAAAGTGCTCCGATTACCCTGCGATTTGGCTTTTAACTCCCCCGAAGAGCCTTTCCAAGACATCAACAATGATGCCGACCAGCTCCGACATAACATGCTGGCAATACACGACTTAGCCCGAACGCAGATGTTGGCTACCAGTGTCCGGATGAAGACACCTCAAGGCCAATTCAGTCGGGTTCCAAGAGAGGGTCAAAGTCTGGCTCTACAACCCCCAACGGAGCAAGGGTAAATCTCCAACGCTTACACCCGCAACTGTCCATTAGAGGTGGTCAAGCGGATTGATGACGTCGTCTACCGTATCCGTCGAAACCCCAGGGCTAAGTTAAAGGTGGTCCATTTAGATCGACTCGCTTCCTACCATGGAGTGGATCTTCCTGATCGGGACGATCAGAATTATAGGAAGGGCAGTGTTATAAAAGTTATCCACTCCATCCCTGGCGAAAGAACATAAAAGCATCAATTCTTCAAAATCAAGTCAATCTGGACGCTGTGCGATCAAAGGTAGAACGACCAGAAAAATCGGCGTGCGCTATATAAAGCGATATTAATTTCAGTAGCTGATTCTGCTTTTTCCGGATTTGGACCGCATCATTTTCGAATTAGTTTGTTTATATACTTAAACCGAGATATAAAAAAAGTTTTCCGACGTTTCGCCCACACTTATAAGCGGCTTTTTCAAGGATGAGGCAAAAACAAAATAAATGTTACTTACCTTGCGGATACTCCATTCATTTCATCTTTTTCTCACGAACACTTCACTTTTTATTCAACTTGTCACAATGATGCACAAATTCTAAATGAGTAGTAGGTACGAAGAAATAATAATTGGCCCCCCGAAATTTTCAGGTAAAAGAAGGGTAGGAAGCACTTAATGGGATTATTTCATGATTATGATGAAATTTCGTATACGTTCCTGGAATTTTTATTAGTGGATAATGTAAGTGATTTATTTTGTGGAAATGTTGATGCAAATTGCCAGATGGACGAAAGTTCAAAACCTTTGTCTCGGTTGAAATCTTGGGATTTTTGGCGATTTCAACGGCCTCACGAAATTTTCTGGTGAAATAATACGGAGATTTGGCCACGACAGAGGAGCTGTCGAAGAGGATTTGGTGGCCCGTTTCGTGATGATGTTCGGCTACAGCAGAGTTTGAAAGCAGGCCCGTTTTCAAACAACGTTTGTGCTCACCCAGACGAGTGTTTATAGATCGACCTGTTTCACCGATGGATACCACACGAGCATGGAATGGAATAAACACCTTTAGATGAAAGAGGATTTTGTTTATCCTTTGGAGAGATTTTGGATAGTGGTTTGTAGGCTGTTTTCACCTCGTGCTTATGGAGAAGCTTCCCAATCCTATACGTGACCTTGCTGATATATGGCAAATATGCTACTGATTTATTAGGTGACAATTCTTTCTTTGGAAGGGGATGTTGGTGACAAGAAATGGAATTGCGAATCTCTCGTTTGCTGTAGCCGTTATTTAGTAGGCTACCCTCAACCCAAGCTAATTCCCTTCTCAAAATTTTGGGTTCGGAAATGAATATAGCTCGATGCACCAGGGAGTTCACGACTGACCGTTTCTGAGATGGGTGATGATGGGACCGGGCGTGCAGATATCTGTCGGTACGTGTTGGTTTTCTGTATACAGAATGGCCCAGGCGATCATTTGGCAACCGTGAAACCAACACGTCTAGGAAGGGCAGGGATCCATTGGACTCAATTTCCATAGTGAATTTGATGTTTGAATGTTGGGTATTAATATGGTTAAAGAACAATTGGAGAGCCTCTTGTCCATGTGGCCAGATGACAAAAGTGTCATCAACAAATTTTGGCTTTGTGGTTTGAAGACTCCAGAGCCACTGCTTCAAAGGCTTCCATAAAGATATTTGCCACTACCGGTGATAGCGGCGAACCCATGGGGGTACCAGAAGTTTGCATGTAATATTTATTTTGAAAAAGAAAATACGTCGACGTAAGACATTTTTCGATCAACATGAGTAAATCCAAGGTTTGTCCGTCTTCCGACAGCAGTTCTCTAATAATCGATAGGGAGTCTGGGATAGGAACTTTGGTGAACAGTGATGTCACATCAAAACTAACTAAAATGTCTTGGTGTTCAATTCGTATCTCTGACAGAAGAGTTACGAAATGGGATGAGTTTAAAACATGTGAGGTGAATGTCTTAAGAATGTCCGCTAAATATATGGCAATATTAGCCGATTAGGTTCACAATCGGTCGTAACGGAACTTGTTCTTTATGAATTTTCAGTAGGCAATATAGGCGTGGAGAGGTGGAGGAATTATATGTTTTTGTGTTGGTTTGGGAATGTTCGACTCTCTTATCAATGAAGTTATTTCACGTTGTATTTTGGGAGTGGGATCCCTATGAATGGGAGAATAGGATCCATCTTGAAGTAAATCATTTACCTTATTGGCATATTCTGGAAAATCTAGGACCACCGTTGCATTGCCTTTATCCGCCGGAAGAATGACAATGTCACGGTTTTCCCGGAGGTTGCTAAGGGCGATTCTTTCAGTTCTAGGGATGTTTGATGGCGGAGGTTTTGCCTTTCGGAGAATTTTGTTCGTTTCAAACCGTATGCTGTCGGCTTCGGGTTTTGGAAGACCTCGGATAGAAGATTCAATTGAGCTAGTTATGTCTTCAATGGGAATTTTTCTAGGGGCAACTGCAAAGTTGAGTCCTTTTGCGAGAACAGAGTTTTCATCTGGAGTTAATGGGTGTGAAGAAAGGTTTACCACGGTTTTTACACCATTTGCTGATCTAGGGTATTCGGAAAACTTTGTTTATATCCCGGTTTAGGTATATAAATAAACTAATTCGAAAATGACGCGGTCCAAATCCGGAAAAAGCAGAATCAGCTATGACTCTGGCCGCGAAAACCTCCGTTCTCATTAATTTCAGTAGTTGGTAAGTAGAGTTTATCTATTGTGATGATTTCGATTTTATTGTATTAGAATTAGCTGTTGAGAATATTTGATGTTTACGTCTGAATAAAAGTTCTAGAATCTCAAGTGAATATTGTTTTTTTAAATTAATTAATTGAACCCACGGAGTTTATAACAACAAGAAGTTGGTATTGGCCAGTGCCACATGACCTATATAATTGTTGTTGTTGTTGAAAAAATGCGCATTAAAAAATATAAATCGACGTGCGTTTTTCCCAACACGCCCTCCTTTATTCGTTATCGAATTTATTCCATTTGGCTGTTCCACCCTGTGGAGCTTGATTTAAAAAATGTGCTATATTTGTATCCCATAGACAGTTGCATATATAGGGTGGTTGTAATATAGGCTGTAGAAGAATTATAGTTATGCATGGTGAATTAAAAAAATTAGAAAAGGAAATCTTTTATTGAGTACCCTACAAGGTGCTGTATATATAGGATGGTTAAAATATAGGGCGGAATAGAAATAAAGTTATATTTGGTGGTTAAAAAAAATTACATACAAAAAGTGTTTATAGGGTGGTCCACAGGCAGTCGCATATACAGAATGGTTGAATGGTTGGAATGTAAAGTGTTATTGTTATACAGAATGGTTGGAATATAAAGTGTTATAGTTATATAGACTGGTGCACAAAATTTTAGAAAAAAAAATGATAAGGATATAGAGAGAGCTAAACTGAATTTAAACGGATTCATTTCGTCTTAGAAAAAAATCTGTACATAGCATATATATATATATATATATATATATATATATATATATATATTATATTCACTTTGATTCAAGTTTTCGCGGGCACTAAATGTATTAGATGGTTTCCAGGAATTCATCCGCGTAGTTGATAACTGATCCCTGCCGGGATCGGTGGTAAAATGTCGACGTTTCGGCAGAGTCACATCTGCCCTCTTCAGGTCGGTTCGCATAATTCTCGTAGCCTTCTGCTTTCGCTTCTAGTTCAGTATTCGAGTAACAAACAAACAACAAATTCAAAATCAAAGCGAAAATTTTTTAGAAAAAAAAAACCTCGAAAACAACACTAAACGATTGACAACGACTCCAGACTCGGAGTTGAAACGTCTCCATACACAGGAAAAAATTTAGAGGATAGAAAACCCAATGAATAGACAAAATAATTTATGTAATTAATTAAATTTTTACGGGAGAGCAGTTTTGTTCAATTACTTATAAATATTAAAATAAATACTCAGTTGTATTTTTAGCTTTATTTATATTATCTGTTTTAATTTGTATTTAATTAAACCTAAATATAATTTATGTTTTGTTTTCATAATTAATTACTGAAAACGATACCACTGTTTAGTTAACGTTAAATTCATAGAGATTGAATCAATAAACTCGTTTTTAATACAATAATAGTTTTTCTTAACATTTCCCTTCCACATAATCAATCCTTTCTTTTCACATCAAAAATATGCCAGATAAAATGAAATAAAAATACTAGCTCCAAGTCAAAAATTAAAGCAGTACATAACTTACCAAAAAACTTTCTGATGTCCATTTTGATAAGATGATGAATGGAGACACACTCAGAAACTTCACAACTCAACACTGAGATCTTATTATTTAATAAATATAAATCAATATTGACTAACACAGGCAAGCCGGTAGTCTTATATTCGCTTTCCAATTCGCTTGTTTAGCTTGTTTCGTTGATCGCTTCCAATTAAAAAGTGACTCGCTCGCAGCGGCTCACGTCTTTATATACCTAAACGCCCAAACGAACATTATACTAGACTGTACGGTAACATTCTACCTGGTCTAGTAACTGCTATCAAATTCTAGAGTTTATTGAACAAGCGCCATCTAGAGTCGAGTAGCAATACTAAGTTTTACAAGGATTATAGTTCATTTATTCAACTGTAGGTGTTTCTTATAAACACTTACAGATGGCATTGTCCACAAAACCAATTAAAATTGTATGTTCTTTCGTAACAATATCTTCTAATTTATTTAGGTATGTCTGCCGCATACAAATTATACAACACTAACATGAATGCTGGTGAACGGCTGTCGTAGATAGAAATGCAATGTACACACACACCATCACACCATACCTACCTACATATTTTTACACTGTTTAATGGCCTTGCATTTTAGCAAATCTGATATAGTCGGGATGAAATTGGCGGCGATTTTAAAAACGGATGTCAAAATCTCAATGTTATTCTGAATATTTCAATACTTTCTAAATTACATTAAACCTTTGTGTAATTTACGTTTTGTCATGCGATGCGGAATTTATTAATAGTAAGAAAGTCGTCATAAGCTACATTTGAAACTCAATAGTCAAAATAACTTATTTGTCATAAATTTTTTGAACCACCCGTATAACCATAATTTTACTCTACAAAATATTTCAGACACCCTGATGTATATGCATCTGCTTAGGGACCAACAAATATAACATTTTTTAAAACACTTAACTATAACTCTGCTTCACTCTATATTCCAACTATCTTATACATTCAAGTGCTTACCCATACAGAATGACTAAAATATTTCGCAATATACATGATATCTTTTAAAACTGTACTGATATATTCAAAAGTCTTTTGTCTGTAGATATAAAATAATTTAAATGTATTTTAGTGAACATAAAATATTTATATAATATTTCAGTTTGTTTTGAAGTATCAACTGAAATATTTCATGAAATATTCTGTAATATTCCATGATATATTCCAAAAGTTTTTTTTGTCGTGAGCATACCTATTAGAGTCAAACATTTTAAAAAACTGCTACCTACCAATACCTCGAAATGTTTCTCTAACACCATAATTATATTGCTTCTAGTGAAATTTTCTATACCCTATATTGATATAAACTACTTTGTGCTCATGTTCTATATAAAACAAAATGTTCCTACTTTTTTATGTATAATTTTGTATATATAACTACTTATGGACCACCCAATATAACATATGATACAGCTTGTAGATCATAAAAATGTTTTGTAATATTTTTTAAACCCACCTAATTATACTCCGCGACATATTTGAATATAAGCAACGACTTGTGGATATTAAACAGTTTTTTTAACTCATTAAACTCATTAAACTATAATTCCACTCCATCTTATATTTCAACAATACTTTATAAAGAACTGCTTCCAACCCGTTTCATAACTAAAACGCAAGAAGATAATTCAAATATCTTAACTGCTTACATTACACATTTTTTTATCCACCATGTATAAATATAATTCTCTCTACCCTAATTTCAACCACATTTTATATGCAACTATTTATGACCCAAAGATTATAACATTTTATAATCCACCCTGTATAAATATCCACCCGTATATGCAATTATGTATGGCCCACTCAGTACAACTCTTTTCAAGCAAGCCGTATAACTAATTCCACTCCCCTATGATTTCAACCACATTGTATATATGCAGCTGCTTAAGGTCCACCTAATAACACATTTTTTAAGATTTTTTAAATCCATGTCTACTCCGCTCTGAATTTCCTATATATAGAACACCCTGTAAAATTTCGCTTCATATATCAGTTGATTTTTTAAATCGGAACATGTTACATTAGCATATTCCGAATTTTGAATAAAACCTAAGCTGATGCAAGTATCTAATATTTGGGGAGTGTGATGGAACCAATAGAGTAATTGAGTACAACCCACCGTGATAGAAGTTTTTTCGCTATATCTACCGTTTCTGTAAATGTAGGGAGATAAAATGTATACCAGATTTTAAGTCAAACTTTGCAACAAAAAAAGATTCAGCAAAATCAGTTGAGTAGTTTTTACGTGATGAACAAACAAACAAATAAACAAACAAACCAACAGCCAAACTTACACTCTATAATAGTACTAGCCGTTACCCGCGGTAACTCTTTTCAAAAAGAAATAAGTTATGAAACATATCGGGTTATCCTATATAACAATTTTTCCAATTTTTCTGAAACACCCTACTTAACAATAAATCCACCAATCCCGAATATATTTCACCCAAACTGCAAGTGCTTATGGGCCACCCTATATAACTATTTTATACGACATTTTTTTTAATCACCTTACATAACTGTAACTCTACTTCACTCTATAGTGCAACAATCCTGTATATGCTGCTGTTTATTTGTCACCTAATATAACATTTTTTAACACCTGCTTATAACCCTACATTTCTGCTATGCAACTGCTTATGGTCTACGCTATATAACAATCATTTCTGATATTTTTTGAGTCACCTGGTAA
Source organism: Octodonta nipae (assembly GCA_034190945.1). Lineage (NCBI taxonomy): Eukaryota > Metazoa > Arthropoda > Insecta > Coleoptera > Chrysomelidae > Octodonta > Octodonta nipae. The sequence continues at coordinate 84,197,704 of CM067217.1, read as the reverse complement.
AGTACAATTTCTCTCTGCACTATATCATCGTTAATATGCAACTTTTTCTAACATTGTGTTAATCACACTCTAAAACTATAATCTTGCTTCGCCTCATGTTTCAGGTATTCCATATAGTAGGATGCAACTGTTCATGCCCTATATAACAATTTTTTAAAACTTTTCGATCCACCCTGATCGAAATGTCTGTGGAAACCTTGGTGTGTCACAAATGTAAAATCACAGTTTGGCACCCTAAAACCAAACTTTTATTTAAACACTCACCTAAACTGCAACTGCTTTTTGGCCACCTTATATAACAATTTTAATCTTTTTCTTGAACCGCCTTGTATAACTATAAGTCTACTTCCATCTACATTCTGTATATACTACTATGCCAATCAGTCAAACATTATAAGTTATTTTTGAACGATTCTGTATACCTATAATTTTACTCTGCAAAATAATGCAATCATCCTGTATGTTCATCTGCTCAGAAGCCACTAAATATAACATTTTTTAACACTTAACTAAAACTCTGCTCTACTCACTATCGTATCTACGTAACTGCTTATGGACTACTACATAACCATTTTTTAACCCCCCTGGAAATTATAATTTGTCTCCACCTTATATTTCAACCACCCGTATATGCAACTTATTTTAACATGCTTTAATCACACTGTATAACTATAATTTTACTTCGATCCACGTTTCAGATATTGCATAAACTGCAAGAGCTCATGTTCTATCCTACAAAAAATTCTTATCCAACCTGATTAACTATAATTATACTCCACCCTCTATTTCAACCACCTTGTATATGCAACTACTAATCGGCCAACCAGTATAACATTTTTTGTACCTCACTGTATAACAATAAATCCATCAAAGCGCAATGTATTTCACCAAAACTGCAACTGCTTATGGGGCACCCTATATAACAATTTTGTTCAACATTTTTTTCAATCACCTTGTATGTATTAAAATTACCTTGTATACGCTGCTGCTTATTGGTCAACCAATATAACATTTTTTAAATACTTAACTATATCACTTCTCCACCCTATATTTCAACTATCCTATATGTGCAACTGATTATGAACCACGCTATTTCACAATTTTTCCTCATATTTTTTAACCACATTTCATTTAAAGCACCGTTCATTTGCTTTTTCTAACCTTGTTCACACTGTGTAACTATAACTTGACTTCGCCCTATATTTCAGGTACTTCATATACGCAACTGCTATACAAAACAATTTTTCTGCCATTTATTACCCAACCTGTATAATAATAATAATAATTATAATGCTACTCCACCCTATATTTCAACAACCTTGTATATGCAACTACTTATTTGCCACCAAATATAACATTTATGTACCACCCTGTATCCTAAACATTCTACTCCACCCTATATTTCAACCATCTGGTAAATGAGACAGCTTGTAAATCATAACATTTCTTTATAATATTTTTAAACTCATCTGTATAGCTGTAATTATATTGCGTTACATATTTCAACCATCCTATATATGCAACGACTTGTGGAAACAAAATATATTTTTAACCACTCTATAAACTATAATTCCACTCGATCTCATATTTCAACCACCCTATATAAACAACTTCACTAACATTTTTTCAACCCACTTTATAACTATAATAACTCAAGAACACAATTCAAAGATCCTAACTGCTTATATAACACATTTTTTTCTAAAAAAATTTATCCACCCTGTATAACTATTCTACCCGTATTTCAACCATATTGTATATGCAACTACTTATAATCCAAACAATATATCATTTTGTTATCCAGCGCTTTTATAAATATAAACCTACTCCGCCCGTTCCTGAACCACCTGGTATATGCAACTATTTATGGCCCAGTCAATATAACTTTTTTGAACCACCCTTTATAACTATTTCTACTCCCTCTTATTTCAACCACATTGTATATATGCAGCTCCTTATGGTACACCTAATATAACTTTATTTAGATTTTTTTAAATCCATGTCATTCTACTCCGCACTAAGTTTCCTATATATACCCTGCAAAATTACGGTTGATATATCAGTTGATTTTTTATAAATCGAAACATGTTACATTGACATATTCCGAATTTGGAATAAAAGCTAAGCTGATGCAAGTATCTAATAATTGGTTCTTGCGGTGGAACCAATAGAGTAATTGTGTTATCCAACATGGTGAAGTTTTTTCACAATATCTACCGGTCTGTCAATTTAGGGAGATAAAATACCTACCAAATTTTAAGTCAAACTCTAGGCTTTGCAACAAAAAAAAAAGATTCACCAAAATAAGTTCAGTAGTTCTTACGTGATGCCCGAACAAAAACAAACAAACAGACAAATTTACAATTTTACAGGAGTATAAATGGATATAGATATAAAATAGGGCTCTCAATTCCGGCCACTTCAGCATTTACAGAGATTGCTTTATCTCTGAAGAAGGCTAAGTGGAGGAATGAAGGAAACATAGAGTGCAAAGATGTTGCTTGAAGTAACAAAAATTATGCATGAAAAAATGTTAAACAAAAAATGCTTTATTTTTAAATGTTGTACTATATTTTTTTACCATAAGTAGCATAAGTATGGTTCATGAATAACTTACAGAAATATACCCAAAATGTCAATAACGTGGCGTGTCTGATTTTCGTTTTTCAAACTAAATGTAAAAATTTCTATAGAGTTTAGCTTTTATAACTAATATCTATTGTATAATTCATCAAATTATGCTGCAATTATACTCCAATATTGATTGGTAGAAAGGAATAATAGATTTAATTAATGTTAAACTTTGTTTTATTCTAAGACTATTATAAAAATTGTTATTTTAATTATACTGTTATTAAATTTGTTGTTGTTAAAATCAAGAAAGAAAATACCTTAAATGTCTATGTATGATTATCGAAGTTCTACAATTTATCATTTGTTTAATTATTTTACGAATTTAAAGAGATTTATTAGGCAAGTATTTTGAATATTTCATTTTGGTGTCACTACCGTGGCCGTGAAATTTCTAATTTTTGTTCTAGTTTCTTTTCTATTGATAAAATACCACTAGCACCAAGAAAACAACTTTTAAAGCATTTTTGATTTAAAAAAATGTTGATTTGTAAAACTCGCAGATCTAAGAATCATCCATATACAATTTAAAGAGAAAAAACAAAAATCAGAAATACAAGATGTTTACACTGACTTATTTGCTAGAATATTCTCGTCTATACTGCTCCTTCTTAAATTATATAGTAACTTTGAGAATCACAGGAAGCATAAGTGGGGAGGAAGGGATAATATCACGTTGGTTCATAAGAGTTTTTATAATAAGTACAACTAGATTACCTTGAAAAGTGCTGTATTATTACAATTTTTTCACCTTTTCACTCTCAGATTCTTTACTTATAAGATGCACCACGTCATTATATTTACGTAACATTACCATTAAGAACCGAAGAGTTCAAATAGTAATTTTTTTAACAACACTAGTAAACATTGATTTGAATATCGGAATTTTCCAAATGTTTACGGTTTCTTAGCACTAACACTCTGGCCGCCTTCGTAAGAAAATGCAACAGCATGGGGTGGGTTCTCACTGAGAGACTAAGAGCTAGTGACCCATTTTTCATGAAGTGTTTGATTCGCCTAAATATTTTACATAGAGGTATAGGTAGGCTAGACAGTAGGTACTGCGAATGCAAGAAAGGTATGTATGTATAAAGATATGAATATGGAAAACTGCTGGGAGTATTAATCTGAAAATGGGTATTCAGGGGTTTTACCGGAAAAAAACTCCAAATTTGCTTCTAAAATAGAATACTCTGTTTTTTTATAGCATCTTTAGAATCTACGATGTTATTGGAAATATCATGTCTGATTCATAAAAAATATATTTTTATGGAAACAAAGAGGGCCAGGTCAAAAATTGCAAGAGTTTGCATGAATAAAACTTGAAGTGTCGTAAATCTTTGGATCTGTTCAAAAAATTATACTGAGTGCTCAGAAATTGGCGCCGAATTCGGCTATCTCAAAAATCGTGTAACGCATTTTTTTCCAGTGGCAACTCCTTTTTTATCAAGGCAAGTGGCTAAAAAATAGGGGGAGTTTATGCTTACAACCCCATACCTAAATCAGGCGGTTTTTGTATTAACTTGGAAATACTAAAATTTCCGTGTGGTTTTTAGAGATATCTGAAATATCAGCAGACTTTTTAGAAAGAATCGACAAGAAACACATGAACAAAACTTTAATTTGTTAATCATTCTTGGAGAATTGATATTGAAAGAGTTTGTGTAACCTTTCCTCGGCAATATCTGGATACACCCAAATATTCATATACATTACACCATCACGCAGATCATTCTCAACTGTAAAATACACAGGCATTTTGTTAAAAGGCAAAACAAAATTAATCTGTTGTAGACAATGGAAAAATGTACCACAAGCATACCGTCATTTTTTATGGTAGCAAAAACATTAAAAAAAAAGAAACTGGGATCGAGTTCTTTCCCTTAAATATCTACGTGGATAGTGGCTGTTACAGTTTATAAACAAGTGATTGGCTACTAACCATGTCTGGTTACTGGCAAGACTTTAATTAGGCAGGTGGGTGTATTTTTGGATTGCTGATAGTCCCAACTTTAGTTTGAACTACTTGTTCTATAACCGTGATTAAAACGAAAAAGGGGCTGTTTCTTGAAACCATTTCTCTTCAAATTTTAGAGGTAATGTGTACGTACTCACATAACTTGATCAACGCATAATTTCGTACAATGGTCACCAATATTCCTCAGAATAATTTTTTAGACGCGTTAGTTACTTAGTCTTACTTATCGAATCTGGTTGAATTTATTACAGGTTGCCGAAATGAGGCTGTTTATCGTTGAAAAGGGTAATACGTCATCTTTAAAAATACTTTTCGTTGTTAATAATGGGCTGCGTTTCGTTAGGAGTGCTTCACCATAGCTACATATAGAAAAAAGCCAAAACATACTTTTGAACGATACTATTAATAGAAGCATTTTGGGAACAGAAACCAGCCTATTTTAACAATATTTTCGTGAGTTTTTATCAAATTGTAAATATCTATAGAAGTTCCACTAATAGTCCGATTTTAGCACATTTGTTAGTGTTAAGCAGGAGTAGAGAGAAAAGCAAAATATAATAGGAGATACTTAATATAATCTTCAATAAAACGAAAAATGACATTACTATTTTATTTCATTAAATATATAAACAAATTCTTCATTTGAAGAACGGTAAATCTTTTGGCAGTTACATTTTCTAGATGTATTATTTGTCTAAGGCTCAATAATCGTTTTCTGTAAACGAAATCGGAGAGAAACATTTACCTCGTACAAAAATATCATTTCATCTTATAACAAATAAAAAAAAACATGTTAAGCTTATACTGGGACACTGATGTCGTTGTTGACAAAATGTGATCATGGTTTATTAACTTGTATTAAATGCCGATTTTTTGTTTAATTTTACATTATAAGTCTTATATAGTATAACACAAGAGAATTCGATGCTTTACTGACGAATTATTAATTCAAATTAGAATTATACAAATTCAATATAAGCACTTATGATTCAGCAATGTATGATATTTACAAAAACATGAATACTTATTTCAAATAAATTATACTTAATTGATCTTTTCTTTGGCCATTAAGAAGGTTCATGTAAGATCGAAATGACCGATTAACTTATTTGCTTAAAATTAGGCAAAACTAAGAATCTTAAATTTTACAATATTTCGGTGGAGGGATGATTTTATTCTTTCAATATTATTTGGTAAATTATTTCTCTTCCGCACAAACTAAGAAGGAATTTCTAAAATCCCTAATAGTTAAAATAATAATATCCTCTAATTCTGATCAGAAATTAGAGAAAAATGTTTAATTGTCATTGGCAGTATTTTTATGTATCCTTGAATTCTGACACTATTCCAGTTTCATAAAACTTGTATTTTCAAATTTAACATAATGCTTGGAACCGTTGACAGATACGTAATTCCAGGTAGCAGAATCATTTTTGAAGCTGTGTCAATAATACTTATATGTGTATTTGGAATATTTTGTAATAGGATAAAATATTACATTTATTGTTTGGCAAGGTGGGGCATAGGATTTTTTTTTCTCTTTTAGATTTAAATGAATCATTGATGATGGTTACAAACATTATGCATACCTTTTCTACATTTGAAAAGTGAACTATTGCAAAAGTGTTAGTTTGTCATGATTATCACTCAAAATAACCAATAAATAAATGAAATCATATCAACTAAGAGATCAAAGTCCGTAAATCTATCTTACTTGACGTCGGTATAGTTCGTTAACAAGATTATCTAACGTTACTCTTGGAATTGTTCACGTTTGCTACTACACATTGGAAAATTATTTGAACAAGTTTTATGAAACTATATCCATATTTGAATTATTATACTCATTTCCTTCACTGTCGATTGTTTGGAATGTCTAAGTCACAAAGAATACTTCACTACAAAATCACAACCACTGGCTTTGTCTCTAATGTTTTTCTGTGGAGCAGAGTATTCTCTTACTGTCAGCTGAAAAAATTAAAAACAAAGTTAACTAGAATCACCATTGATTTATCGGAGAGCAATTTTTAACTTGTTTCGTTATTTTAATATTGCGCATTGAAATCATTTTACAAACGGTGTTTGATCTACTGGTTTTTATTTCAAATGAAAAATTTACCCAACATGACTTTTAAAAAAGGATAACAATATTCTTTAGCACCTAAAATAATTAAAACATCTTTAAACATGTGTTATTCCAATTTAAATAATATCATTCTAACCTAACCTAAGTTGGTCAATTGAATTTCTTTTCAAAAAGTAAGTTATTACCTACGTGCCAGTAGATAAAGGACATTTTTCTGCACATGACTTATCGTAATTGAATCAGGGGGTTACTTAATAATTTTAGAGAGAAGTCTTTCCCGTACGCACCTCCTAAATATCCTGTTTTATTATTTTCATGAATTTGTTTCTTTATCAATTTTTTGGTCTAATGTGAAGTAAATGTTAAGTTTTTATGCGTACTAACAGAAAGTAATTTACTAACGTTAACTTCTTCCTGAAATAACTACATACAAATACTTTTAAACATTAGACGTTTATATTATTTGATATTACCTAATACTACATAACAAAATAGGTCGTTTATACGAGAGAGAACGTATAGAAATTTTAATCAAGGTGGGATGCAGAAGTAAGTTACGAAGTCATGAAAAAGTATGTGTTTTGTTTAATGAATTCCATGGTGAATGAGTTCCGATTTCTAGAGGTGCTGTAAGTAGAGTTGTCGCAAAGTTACCAGGATACAGGAGGTGCCAAAGATTCAGCTAGAGGTGGCAGACTTAAAATGAATGATAACACAAAATTAAACCCTTTATTAACATTTTAAGAATATTTTCACACAACAGGAATTGCTCGATAAGAAGTTAGTCTTTTATTGCAAAGATGCAATTTATTTATGAATTGACAGATGCTTTTGATTGACAATTACAATTTTGTGAAATTCATTTGCGACAATGTGACGATCACATTCAAATTATCGATACTGGTCTCAGAAAAATACACACCCAACATCCACAAAAAATCAATATTTGGACAGACACAGTAAATAATAGATTGATGTGAGCTTAATTTTTTGATGGCTAAGCGACATTTACATCATATCCGGGCATCAATTCGCTATGACTTAATTCAAGCGTTCCCAGATCCCCAAAAAGCGCAACATTTAAATCCTTGATTTATTTTCCAGCACACCGTATTATGGTATACAAGTAAGAAAGAAGATTTCTGGACACCACCGTTAATGGAACATTGATTGGTAGTCGTGGACCAAAAGAGTGGCTACCAAGATCTCCAGATTTAACCCCCGTGATTTTGTTTGGAGGGCAATTTGAAAATTGGAGTTTATATGGACAGGCCAGATAATTTGAAGGATTTGATGTAAGGATAATGATAAGAGTGACTACCGGATTTGTTAAATATATATATATATATATATATATATATATATATATATATATATACGCCATATTGATTTACGGTTGTCTGGGGGGTTAATGATTGAACTCGGTTGTTATTTACAGCGTTGTGTTTTATACTTTATTCAATTTAATAACCACAATGTTCCATTATTTCATCTTTTATTTATTTACATAAATTTAGTAGCTGAATAACGAAACAAATTATAAATTGTATTAATTTCTAACTACCATTAGAAAGATGATGCAATACTTTTCAGTTTAGGAACATTGAGACTATTGGAAAGAACGTTCAGAACAAAAGTTTCCTCACAACTGACAAGTTTTGACCATCTTTCTGAGTTGATCATAGAAATCGAGACAGAAAATGTACATGTAGGTAATCTGATTAAAGAGAAAATGTATTTTGGTGGTGTGCTAGATGTGTAAATGACATGCTTTGGTCCATAAAAATTATGAGAAACTGATTAAAGTAGATTTTCTAAGGAGTTAGATAAGAACTACATAATTACAAAGAAATGTTTGTAGGTTCACTGGATGTGTTATTTATTCTGACTTTTGAATTTCGAAGAACATGGCAATAAATGTCAAAAGAAAACTTGAAGTCTATTAACTTTGCTCTAACTCACTTGTACCCAGACACTTAATAATATGATAAATAAGATTTACAAAATGTTTATCAATTTAATTCTTAACAGGTAGAAAGTTATTTTAGAAACGACCTAGTTTTTCCCGACTCATGTAACAAAATCATAATGGAGAAAATCCATACCTGAAGAATGGCTCGTAGTACAGCTCTGGGGAAAAATTTTCTATACTACACTGGCAACGAGAAAAACCTGGAAATTATATAGTGTTGTATGACGATCGCTAGAGGGCGTAACTGAACCCCTAAAGTGAAAATCGCTCAGTTTCTACAAAATTTACCTAATTGAAGTATTCCAAAAACAAGAAAATAGTAATTTTAGAAACATTCCTTATACTTTTTATTTGGTTCTATCTTGTCAAGTAAACGGTAGGGGTAAGTGGGAAACTCGTTGAAAACAAACGCTTGTCATTCTGGTTTGGCTTAACCGAATTTTATAAACATGCGCTTTTTGAAATGGGCTTTTCTCCACTAATCTAATAACTATAGATTAAAACAATTCCAATTCTAAAAAAATTGAATACAAACATGTAGTTTGGACAACGGAATCAGAAAGAAGAATAAATTATCATTAATCCAGTGAAAACCCTAATCGATATCATTTTTCAGTCTCTAGATATGTTACAAAATGTGTGGGTAATAGGAATTTTTTTTTCGACTACTCGGGTTTCCCCCAATATAATTGAAAAAGGTTGGTTTCGTTAGGATTTACTTTTTATGGCCAATGGATAATAAGTTAAATTTTTCCAGTATTACTTCTACCGTCAGCGCTAGGCGATAACAAAATTTAAATAAAAACTTATATAAAAAAACTAGTTTCTATTTATCCTTATTCAATATGAGATTTCATTAAGCCTGACATGCTAGTGAATAACTGTTTTCGATACATTTTCAAGCTAAATATTATATAGCAACTAAAGAAATATTTAACAAGTTGGAAATTTCTTTCCAATGTATGAAAAATACTGAACTGTTGCCGCTCGATTATATAACGAAAAGTACCTACCTAGCAAGACGTCATCATTTAAGAAAAGTTTAATTCGTCTGACCCATCTTTTGCATACCACACAGGAAACGTGTACCGTGCTATATACCGAAGACAAGGTAGATGTGAATTTTAAACCACTAATAAGCACAAGAACATTAATTAGGGAGTTGGGAATATGTCGAACAACAGATCGTAATATTGTCACAGAACACAGGTAACTATTAACTTGATTCATTATAACTAAAATATCTGTGTTATACCGAGAAAACAAATATTTATCTGCGGTAAATTTTGAGTCATTTCTGCATAAAAATCTAGAGGATTTTTTTGTTTGAATAATTATTGAGAAATATTTGATAAACACAATCTTTTAGGTTGCACCCATATCATGTGATTCTTCACCAAAGTATGACTGCTCGAGATTTCGATAACAGTCACTGACACGGAATTCTGGGTGCACAAATCATTGGGCCTTTCTTTTTAAATGAGATTCTATCTAGAGAGCGATATCTAGATTTCTTAATTAATTAGTCGATAGATTAGTGGAGAAAATCCAATTCCAAAAAACTCGAGTTCGTAAAAATCGGTTAAGCCAAACCAGAATGACGAGCGTTTGTTTTCAACAAGTTTCCCACTCAAACCTACCGTTTACTTGATAAAATAGAACCAAATACTTCTAATAATTGGAATGTTTCTAAAATTACGATTTTCTAGTTTTTGGAATACTTTAATTAGGTAAATTTTGTAGAAAAAGAGCGATTTGCACTTTTGGTGTTCAGTTACGCCCTCTAGGGGTCCAGGTTTTTCTCGTGGCCACTTTAGTCTAGGATATTTTTTCCCCAAATATATACTTTATTATAATTCCAATTAGAATTACAATGTCAGCAAGGTCAGATTAGAACTTGAAAAGTTTGGATTTTAAATATACAGATTTTGTTCTCCAAGTGTGGTACTTTCCCATGAAAATAAAGTAGAAGATGCTACAAATAACCTTCACAAAACAATTAGAAAGCAGGTTAAGGTTTTCTTATTTTTTGAACAGTATGTCCTTATCTTTAAGATAGAAACTTGTTGATGATACATAAATAAGTTAAAAGCAATAGGTTATGAGGAATCATAACCTTGTTTGAATTAGGCATTCAAATATTGTCCACAAAATTATATTATTTCTAGGTCAGACCCCGTTGTCAATGGCAAAAAAACTGAAAAAAGGCACAATTCTAAATTTTTAAATTAAAATGTTTGATATTAGTAAAACAAAATCGAATACCAAACGAACGCTAACAACCAACACCAGACTTCACCAAACAACACTGACTCCGAAGATAATCAGATTATTACAATAACTATGCCATACATAAAGGGTTTCTCAGAAAGACTGAAACGAGTGGGCAACAGATATAATATTAAAACGTGATTTAAAACTTTAATGAAATTCACTAAAATTAGTTATATCAATAACAAAAAACACCAAAATTTGTGAACCTGCTTGGGACCTTGGTCATAAAATACAATTTCATACAACACGAAGCGAAAACTAATAGAGTCTGCTTTAATTTTGAAAATGATTGTATCACTACTACCTCCGTAGAACTCAATCGTTCCTGGTTGCCGATGATTAATGAAGAAATAGCTAATGGTCATGTCCTTCTGAAGAACCCAATATCGGGATAGTTCATAAGATTTTTCCTAGGTTTTCCCTTATGTTTTTTTCGGATCACTGAATCAACAATATTAAAACTATGATCGCATTTTTGGCGAAAGCACTGATAACAAAGTCGCACCTAGGAGCGCCACATAAAATTCTGAAGATCTCCTTTTTCTAATTCTTCCAATTTGAAACGATGTTTATTATTATATGATCTTTAGAAGTTTCGGTGCTACCCTGTATATATTGTCAAATTAAATTATCTTAGTTGTCATAAACAAATACTATTGTCAACCACTTTAATTTTAAATTTTAGAATTGTGTATTTTTTCATAGTTTCTTTGTTATTGACAACGGGGTCTGACCTAGACCCCGAAACGTTTGGGAATACACAGTAATTTAGTGCAATGTGGTGTTATTTCCCAAAAAACGGTTTTTCTAATCTCAAAGGTTAGATATCTTTAATCGCATATTATAAGAGAAAATGACAGTTAAAAATGTAATAACAGATATTCACATTTACAGAGAGTAGAACTAAGTCATACACCTAAAAGTTTTCTTTTGGAGCATTTTCATACATTATTTATTAGGAACTAATCATGCTTGAAGGATGATTTTTCACCGAGACTGTAATCTTACCCTATTTAGAGAGTCTTCCGTTCATAACAGTTTTGTTTAAATTGCTGCTGTCACTATAATAGCTAGCAATATTATAAGATCTCTTTAGATAGTTGTTATCTATATTGTCGAAATTTTGCGTGAACGGATTCTGCGTAGTCTTCCCGAAATTGCCAAAATCGTAGGGATTCTTAGTGGTTTTCCTCAGAGTATTAAAATAATTTCCTAGGAATGAATTTTCATTAGGATTAACGCTACTTAAGAGAGGATTACTGAAAGGAGTTGGTTTTTGTGTAGCGAATTGATTAAAATTGTATGGAGAACGCGTGGTAGACACTGAGGTAAAAATAAAACGTTGTGTGGTTGTTGTAATTGGATTGTAGGGATTTTGGAAAGAATTTCGTGAGATTTGAAATTGGTGGTTATCGTATGGATTATTTTGATAAGGCTGTGTTGGATTTTGATATATCAGCTCTTCTTGTCCATTGTCCGACCTGTTTTAAGTGTAAAGTTTGTTATTTGTGTGTTTTCTACATATTTAAACTGAATGTTTAATATAGCAGTAATTTCTTAAATTAATTTTTAGTGCACATTTTTGATTATCTGCCTTCTCTGATTTGTTTTAAAAACCTTATTTAATTTATAGTTTAAATTACTTAGCCATTTTGTAAACTTCCTATATTCAAATTTGCTAGCATGAGGACGGGAACACATATGAATGAAACTGGAAATACTTTATTCCCTTGTATATATACATATATATATATATATATATATATATATATATATTTTCGCGGGCACTAAATGTATTAGATGGTTTCCGGGAATTCATCCGCGTAGTTGATAATTGATCCCTGCCTCTTCAGGTAGGTTCGCATAATTCTCGTAGCCTTCTGCTTTCGCTTCTAGTTACTCGAATCAATTATCAACTACGCGGATGAATTCCCGGAAACCATCTAATACATACATATATATATATATATATATATATATATATATATATATATATAATATGTTGTAACGGCTGAATAGTTAAAAGAGAGATTTCAGTTAATGGTAAAGCAGCCTGGTAAAACTGTACGTTTTAGGAAACTCTTTTTATTCAGAAAGCTTTCGGATATATTTTTATCCTTCGTCAGTCATTAAAAAAATTATTAAATTGTACAATGAACATTATTATAAGAGAGTTATAATTTACAATAATCGAGGTTATAATATAATATATCACGTAAAAAATTGAAGGTAATATTGATAAAATGTTAATATTGGAACACTTTCATACTTAGCAAGCGAGATTATGTCACGTGGCAAGAAAGTTTAAAAAAATGAATTTAGAAATGTATAAATATGAAATTAAGATTTAAACTAAATTGGTATTTTGTTCCTCTTAACTTCTCCTAATCTCGTTAACTAACATGAAAAGAACTACAAATATAATTGATACAAATTTCTTAATTGAAAAAGTTGAATAGAATGAAAGAAAAAGAAAATGAGAAGCGTGTTAGTATTAATTCTTAATCAATAGTATCAACAGAACACAATGTTTGGCTAGGTTTATGGCAGTTCTTGTTATCAATTTCTAGTAAATAACTATAAATGATGCAGATCTGTGTTTTTGCTGATACTATTCGGTTTGTATATATAAACCATCTGAAGGAAACAGCGTTTAAAACTATTTAAAATCAGCTATGTGATTACTATCATTACAATGTAATGGAATTGCACAACTGTTCGTTCCTAATCTAATATCACTTTTGTGGGAAGTAATTTTTCCTTTGAGGTTCCTTGACGTCTGATCAATATGTTCCTGTACCTTACACATGTTATCTTTGGTTTTGCTGAAAAGAGAACTGACAGTTTTAACGGACTTATGTTTAAAACGGATATTAACGTCATTGGAGAAAAAAAAAGTTGGATTTTGTGACTGATGTTTTCATTATATGGTAAAGAAAAATTTCTAAAAGAATCGGTGTCATTGGAGAAATGGTTATCGTTAGGAATTCTACAAGAGGGTGGATTAGTCGTTGTTGTCATCAGTCTGTTGTTTCTCAAAATAACTGTATTATTAAAAAAAAAATTTTGAGTAATTTGCTAGGATATGAATTAATAATGATTAAGTTATAAAGGGTTTTAAAATTTTTGTCCCTAAAACTGGAGTGACTGATTCTACAAATTCTAGATTTCATTAAATTAACTAAATTGATTTTCATCCTCATAGGATGATGAAATAAAAAACTTAAGTAACGTCCTGAATTAGTTGGTTTAGTATACCAATCGAGTTTGAGAACATCCAGTCTTCCCATCACTAGGAATGGAGCAAATTATATCATCAACGTATTTTTTTTAAAAGCCATGTTATAGGAGATGTTGGAGAGACAGTATTCAATTAGGCAATAAGGTGATATATGATATATTGGGAGACTATGGGCGATAACTTGGATCCCATTGGGGAACCAAAAACTTGTTTGTAATAAACGTTATTAAATGAAAAGAAAGTGGATTCGAAAATGACTTGTATGGGTTCAATAAATTTGTTCTTATTGGTGTTAGTGTGTTGTGAAATATTGTTCCAATGTTTGTTAATATTATGTATAGCTAGACTGAGCGGAATGTTCTTAAATAGGAATTTGACATCTGTGCTAACTAAGATGGTAATTGATAATCATTGTATATATTGGCAAAAGTGAAGGAATACTCTAAATAAAATGAAGTAGATTTATCATAAGAAGCATTAAGTATATCAACCAATAACCTAGCGATTCCGGAATTAGTTTTATGAATTTTGATTAATGCGTAAAACCTAGGCCATATGGAGTTATACTATAGTCTTTAGCGATAGATTCTGTAATTTGTTTACTATTCTTTAATTCAGACAGTAAACGTCCCACTTTTTGTTGATAGGTAGAAGTAGGATCTCTGTTGATAACTTGGTAATATTTATTGTCACTAAGGAGTTCATTTGATAGATTTATGTAATGGTCTCTAAGGATTCCCGTCGTCACATTACCTTTATCAGATTGACCTATCAAAATTTCAGGGTGGCCCTTAAGAAACCTTTCAGTAGTATAAAACCAAGTGTTCAAGTAATGTTTGTAGTTAGAAAAACAGTTGGGTTTGCTGAAAAAATAAGTAAGAATGTTAGTCACTTTAGAGGTGTAAATGTTTTGTTTTGAACATGTTGTATACTATATTCTACGTCTGGTAAATAAGTTTTTATAAAAATTTCTTATGTTTGAAGACGCGACATGTAAAGACCGACATCTAGGATTTTCGGGGAATGACATCTCGAAGAGAGTATTTCTTATGTTCTTGGGGGTAAACAAAATTTGGGCCCTAAGGAGGGAATGTCAACTACTTTTTTGGGAAATTGAATAGTAGTATTAGTAATTCTCGTTAATTTTTATTTGTTTGGTTTGTTGGTTAATTAATGTGTTAAATTTTCTAATGTTGTATGATTTCACTTTAAGGAACATTTTGTTATAAATTATCATTTGTCTGTGAAAGAACTCATTGGCAATTGCTTCTGGTAAGGTATTGTAAATATCAAACTTTAAATTATTCATTAAATGTTCATACATTGAGATGGTTGAATTTACAAATCTAATTTCAATATTAAGAAGTTTAGAGTTCAATCTTGTTATACAGTTGTCTAGTATCTGTGCCTGATGACTACTGTGGTATTTAATGTAGCTCAACACAGCAACATTGTGTATGTTATTCCCAATATGTACAGGAGTGATGTGAATCCTCTTGCAATTCAACAGGAGAATCCTCCTATTTTTTTTTTTGATGCCATCTTTCTATTGGTATTTGCGAAATCCTTTATCCTCTTGGTGGTCTGTGGGCCATATGTGATAGTGATGTTACAACACATTTTGTTTAACATAAATGGGCTTTTTCAACCATTTGTTGTTGAAACTTGCAGATTCCGCAATTGCAATTTAATTGACCATCAGTTAACTCAATCTAATAAAGTACCTGAGAGAGATTAAATACTAATGAGGGCTCTCAGGGTAGTATAAATTGAGATCAAGAACAAAAAATTCTTCAGTATCTTTTGAGAAAGCCAAATATGATTTTGGCGAAACGTCAAGTGATTTTTCAACCAAATACAACAGACGAACGGATGTACACCGGATTAAATCATCTATCTATGCCTGATTATTTTTCTTGTTATTTTTATTATAGTTATGCTCAAATTATTTTTGTGCTCATGTAGAACTTCAGAAATTTAGCATTCATTAAACATTCAGTCTATAGGCATGTAAGTGTGCATTTTAAAGTTATATGAATAATACTTACAACGGCCGTCCTGAGTTTCCATTTGGTCTAACATATGAGGGAGTATTTTGTGAATAATCTGGAATAATATTTTCGTGCTCTGCTACACAGCGACCATTTAAACAATACTGTAAATAAGAATATATTAATGGCATTATATGGATGACTAAAAAAAACGTACCTGTCCATCTCCACAAGGAGATCCTTCGGCAGCGGGCCTATAGGCCACACAGTAGCCACTTCCTGCATCGAAACAGAAAAGCTGTGCGCATACTCTGTCATCTTTCTGAAGAAATAAATTTAAATGTACTCTAAAGTTGATTTATTATTGAGACCTATAAATAATGTGTTGAAACCGTGTCAAATAATATTATGTGTAAGGCGTTATGTAATGCTGCAATTTATAGAATTTATAAACCTACCAAAAATAAGTCGCTAACACTTTTACATGACATTTATTTAATAACTAGCTGTTACCAGGGGTTTCACCCGCATTCGAACTGTACAAGTCTTTGCAAAAGAAACATATGGGTTATCCTATATAACAATTTTTCCAAATTTTTTGAAACACCCTACTTAACTATAAATCCACCAATCCCAAATATATTTCACCCAAACTGCAAGTGCTTATGGGCCACCGAATATAACAATTTTATTCGAAATTTTTTTGAATCACCGTGTATAACTAACTGTACTTCACCCTATAGTGCAACCATTCTGTATATGCGGCTGTTTATTTGTCACCCAATATAACTTTTTTTAACACCAGCTTATAACTCCACCTTATATTTCAGCTATGCCACTACTTATAGTCTACGCTATATAACAGTTATTTTGTGAGCCACCTTGTAAAATACAATTTCTCTCCACACTATATTTTAATCAACTATTTCTAACATTGTGTTAATCACACTCTAAAACTAACTGTTCATGCTCTATATAAACATAACCATATTTTTAAATATTTCGATCCACCCTAATGGAAATTCCTGTGGAACCCTTGGTGTGTCACAAATGTAAAAACACAGTTTGGCACCCTAACACCAAACATTAAACACTCACTCAAACTGCAACTGCTTTTTGGCCACCCCATATAACAATTTTAATCAATTTTTTTAACCGCCTTGTATAACTATAATTCTACTTCCATCCACATTAAAACCATCCTGTATATACTGCTGCTAATCAGTCAAACATTATAAGATTATAACTTATTTTTGAACTATCCTGTATAACCATAATTTTACTCTACAAAATAATTCAACCACCCTATGTGTGTATCTGCTTAGAGGCCAGCAAATATAACATTTTTTATTCACTTAACTATAACTCTGCTCCAGTCACTATCTTATCTACGCAACTATGAACTACTATACAACCATTTTTTAACCACCCTGGAAAGTATAATTTGTGTCCCCCTTATATTTGAACCACCTGTATTTGCAACTTAATTTAACATTATTTTAATCACACTGCATAACTACAATTTAACTCCGATCCACGTTTCATATATTGCATTTATGCAACAGCTCATGTTCTATCTTACAAAAAATTGTTATTCAACCTGTTTAACTATACTTCTACTCCACCCTCTATTGTATTGTATATGCAACTACTTATCGGCCACCGAGTACAACATTTTATGTACCTTCCTGTATAACGATAAATCCATCAATGCCCAATATATTTCACCAAAACTGCAACTGCTTATGGGACACCCTATATAACAATTTTGTTCAGCATTTTTTTGAATCACCTGGTACCTATTACAACTACCCTATATACACTGCTGCTTATTGGTCAACCAATATACGATGTTTAAAGACTTAACTATAACACTTCTCCAACCTATATTTCAACTATCCTATATGTGCAACTGATTATGAGCCAGGCTATTTCACAATTTTTCCTCATATTTTTTTAAACACATTCTAAAGTATAATTTCTCTCCACACTTCATAATTAAGCACCCTTCATTTGCAACTTTTTCTAACCTTGTTTGAATCACACTGTGTAAATATAAGTTTACTGCGTCCCATATTTCAGGTACTCCTTATATGTAACTGCTATATAACAAGGTTTTTCTACTATTTATTACCCACCCTGTATAATTATAATTCTACCCCACCCTATATTTCAACAACCTTGTATATGCAACGACTTACTTGCCATCCAATATAATATTTTTGTACTACCATGTATCATTAAAATTCTACACCAACCTATGTTTCACCCATTCGGTAAATAGAACAGCTTGTAGATCATAACATTTCTTTGTAATACTTTTTAAAATCACCTGTATAGCTGTAATTATACTCCGCTACATATTTCAACCATCCTATATATGCACTTACTTGTGGATATAAAATAACTTTTTAAACACTCTATAAACTATAATTCCACTCGATCTCATATTTCAACCACTCTGTATAAATAACTTCTAACATTTTTTCAACACAAATCACAACATAATTCAAAGATCCTAACTGCGTACATAACAAATTTTTTTCTAAAAAAATGGTCCAACCTGTATAAATATTCTACCCTTATCTCAACCATAATGTATAGGCATATACTTATGAGCCAAACAATATATCATTTTGTTATCCACCCTATGTAAATATAATTCTACTCCGCCCGTTTATGAACCACCTGGTATATGCAACTATTTAGGACCCACTCAATATAACTTTTTTTAACCATTCCGTATAACTAATTCCACTTCCCCTTATTTCAACCACAGTGTATATATGCAGTTGCTAATGGTACACCTAATATAACTTTTTTTTAGATTTTTTAAATCCAAGTCATTCTAATTCGCACTAAGTTTCCTCTATATAGAACACCGTGTAAAATTACTTTTGATATATCAGTTGATTTTTTTCTAAATCGAAACATGTTACATTGACATATTCCGAATTTTGAATAAAAGCTAAGCTGATTCAACTATCTAATATTTGGTGCTTGCCGTAGAACCAATAAAGTAATTGTGTTATCCAATATTTTACCGTTTCTGTCAATTTAGAGAGATAAAATGTCTACTAGATTTTAAGTCAAATTATAGGCTTCGCAACAATAAAAGATTCAGCAAAAAAAGTTAAGTAGTTCTTACGTGATGCCCGAACAAACAAACAAACAAACAAACAAACAAACAAACAAACAAACAAACAGACAAACTTACAATTTTATAATAGTATAGAAGATAGATAGATGAAGGGCCCTTTAGTAGGCCGAGTCAAAAAGCAATCTGTTTTGAATTATTTCGTTTAAGCATATATTAATAATTTCCAATCAACAAAGAGCTCATATTTACATATTTGAAGAATATTGTTTAAAAATCTTAAGGCTCAAAAAAAAACAAATCTACGAATTTATTTTCATCATGTCTTGTTCCCTAAGTTTCAGATTGAACATCATTGCCACATTTGATTTCAGTCTATTTGTGTGAATGCTTTTATAAAAATTTCCAATAAGCTGGTTTCATCTGCTATTATGGTGTTTGAAAGACTGTTATGTTCGAAGAGATTTTCTGTAGATATTTGTTGCTCAATTTTTCATATTTTCATTCAACACTTTTAAGTGATTCACGGACCAGTCCTCTGTATTCGTCGCCATAAGGATAAAAACACGAATGGTTTTAAGTTAATATTACTCAACAAACTGTTAGAAAAACTGGTCTATCAAACATCAAGTTTACGCAATATCAGTAAGAAATTATCTGTGGTTTTCCACGTTCAATATCCCATAATGTTTTTTAAAACTGAATAAGAGATTGTGTGCACTTATAGTTTTTTTCACATATGTTCTGAACTTACAGACCGTCAGATTTTGGTCCACCATTTTCTCGCTTCTGCCTCGAAGAGGGTTGAAAATTGTGTTATTGTTGAATACAATGCGGCGAAATTTACATTTCCATTTTCCAGGAAAAAGATGTTTTGTGCCGATTTTCTCCTCTCTGCCATGTTGATTAAAAGAATTCAGTCATACAACCATGCCTCAAAAAGTGATAAGTGTCGCATATGGTTAACGGTTTAAGATAATGACGAACGTGTAAGGAAACAATATGCTACGATTTTCTCGCCTCTGCCAAGTCGAAGAATTCAAGTTGATATCGAGAGTAGTCCACAAAAAAGGGCAAAATATTGTGGAAACGTAAACGGTTCCTGTCCTTAATCTTACTTCGCCATTTGCAAACTTTATGCCAGTTTGTTTGTGGGCTACTTTCGATATCAAGTTTTATTCTTCCATTTGTCAGAGGTGAGAAAATTGTGACGTTTCCTTACTGGATCACCTCCTTATCTCACCCCTTGAGTACATGCGATACTTACACCTATCATTTTTTTTTGCTGGGCTGCATGTTAAAATTTATTTAGACAACATAACATAGCAAAACTTACTATTTTCTGAACATCATTAATGAGTTTTTCCTATGTTAGCCATACGGTTCTCTTGCAAATTTCGTCTCATTGTATTCAACAGTCACCTCATTTGAGGCGGAAGCGATAAAATGGTGGACCAAAATCTGTCACTAGCTGACTGAACAATATATAGTTATTATGGAAACAATCTTCGGACTTACAAAGCAGGCACTTGTACCTCGATCCTTCCTACATTGTGCATCTAAAGTTAACAATTTTCCTGGTAACACTCTTGGTAAACTTTCATCTTCGTGGGGTGCATTGTAAAGGCAAGTAGCTGTATCTCCACTAAAACAGAAAATGGCAATTTTAGCGATATTTCTAGGCCAAACGTCAAACAAACGCTTACTTTAAGAAGTGATGGAAACTTGCAACGCTACATGATGACCATCTAAATCCTCTTTCTGTATGCCTAAGATCAGACATTATGTAACCGTCGGTCCACTGACATTTTTCAGCGCCCGGCCCTCCTAAATAAGAAGGTGGGGGACTTCCATCATGTACTGCACCTAATCTGGACACAAAAAAAACTAGCATGAACCTATATTTTAATGTTGTATGAATATCTGACATTGTTCCAAAGTTACTGAAATACTTACAAATGTCCAACTTCGTGGGCAGCAACAATTATACCACTAAAGCCGCCCGTATCTTCTATAATAGCAACAGAATTTACTTTTTCTAATCTCTTGTTGACAACGCAAGCCCCACCGACGTAGGCAAATCCTGACAAAGATATATATGTAGATAACTATGTAATATAATATTTTTCAAAACCACCACCAAAGGTAAGACTTGCACCATATAATTGCAGTTTCAGTTTCCTTTGCGAAAGCTATTTATTTAGAGGCACAATTCTAAAAATATACCCAAAGTAAGTACTTTTTTGAATAGTTGTTGGTGTGTATGTGTGTGTGTGCGAGAGAGCGAGAGAGAGTTAATACACTACGTGAGTGTGTCTTGGTCTTGTATACATGTATATACACAGTCAGGGCCTAAAGTAACAGATAAATTCATTTTCTACGTAATTATCAATGTAAATGAAAAATTCGGAAACTGGTCAATTTTTATAAATGAAGTTACACTTTTTGAATAAAGTTATTCCCCTGTCCCTTCAACCCCCTAGGAGTAATAACTTCTACAAAAATTTTATGTGAAAGAGGTAGTCTGTGATACGGCGTTTAAAAGGGTGTTCAATTCGTTATTAACTAATATAGAATTTTTGGACGTTGGTAATGAGAAGAATCAGTATGCTTTATAATTATAAAAAAAGTTACATCAAAATCGGTAAACTAATGAATATTCTAGAGATGTGACACTACTCAAAATGTTTATATATAAAATGATATATTTTAGGCCATTCAGTTAGATTGTGCAGCCATCGTGTTGATCTAAAATAGCAAAAACAACAATGAACAATGTTTTTTTTTATTTTAATGTTTTTTGAGGTTCTTAGATATACTGGCAATTACGTTTAAAAGTAGACAGCAAACAATTAAACTAGCCTTTTGACCTCTTAGAACCCGAGATATGGGCATTTGAACTTGGTATTACAAACTAAGGAAGGCATCTGTGAAGATACAACAAAAAACCTAAAAACACCATTTAAAAAATGAATTCTTCGGGGAATTAATAATTATAGCAACTGGTCCCTTACGAAAGCATAAAAAACCGTCATTTTCAGTGCAGGCATCGTTGCCTGTTTGACAGGGCATGCCTAATTTTAATTAATGGTAAGGTCATCGCTCTACCTATTTCGTGGCACCCAGTACTTTTTCTTCCACTGATGCTTTATCGCGTGCAATTCTTACGATTATCTCTTGGTCCATTCAGGCTATATGTACATTCCATTCGTGTTTCCTTTCCAGGACTCACTGAGTAACATCTTCCATCTTACATGTTCTTTCTACGTTATTACTTTTCGCAATACTTTTATTTCGCTTGTTTCAAATATTCTTTTAGTTTTTGTTGTATCTGGCCGAGTTTCTGATATGTATGTTGTTATTGATCTTGTTACACTTTTATAAATTCTTGACTTTGTCTCGGTTTTCTCAGGTGTTTGCTGTTCCCTATGGTGTCATTCAGGCAACCGGGGTATCTTCATTGTTTTGTTTATTGGTTGTTTTACTTGTAATTCGATATCTCCATTTCATTTCTTGTTGGATAATTTACATTTGAATGGTATTTAGATGTCAAGATTTTTTTTAGAGCTGGATATTATCACATTAATGGATTTGATTGCGGTGTTGAAGCGGGATAGTAGTTGTTGCAGATTGTAGTCATTATCTGCCACCTGTATTGCATCATCAGCATAAGAGGAGATTGTGATATTTCAATTGCTTATTTAGTATCCTTTCAGATAGTGTACTTTTCTTATGCTCTCATTCAAGACTACGTTTTCTACGACCTTGATTATATTGTAGGGTACTGGTCTGTTATACTTGTATCTGTGCTGGGTCCAATGCTTTCTGAAGATTTATGAACCACATGGTAGGTTTATTATAGGTTCGTTCCAACAGAACGAATTACCGATACACAACCGTGCACGGTGACGAGTTACCGTTTCAACGCGCAATACGATTACTAGTTGCTTATAGGTTTTACGTCGTGTTGGAACACGACTTATATTCGACCGATTTTTCTGCAATTTGTCTCAGGTATAATGAAAACTGTATCAATGCATGAACTTACCGTTTTTAAAATTGTGGCTTATCTGATTTTTATTGATTCGAGCGAGTTAAGAATAAATAACATCTTTTTTATCCATAAAGATCAGTGTAAATACACAATTTCAAAACATGAAAGGACAGATAAACCATAAATTACATATTAACTTAGACAACATTACCCAACGCAGATACAAGACATTTGATGACTTTTTTCATCAAATGTCGGTAGTGACCACAGTATACCTTATACATCGGAGACAATAAATACACTATTATTTTATTTTAAATTTAATACTTAATGCAGATTTTTATCGTTGGTTATGTTTTCGTAACGGCCCAGCTCAATATAATTATTATCTTTCCCAAATTCAATTTAAAAATGTTATAAAGGAATTTTTATGTATTTTTCTGGTAAAAAAAAACAAAATATAAAATTACAATTGTGTTATATGTGTAATTGTACCTACTAATGAGATGTACTCCATACGACTTCACAGATTTCACTTTTAATTTTTAATTCAAAATTTAAACGGTAATATCTCGGGATCAAAGAATTTAGGAAAGGTAGGGTGAGTTTTGGTGCCTACGTTTGAACTAAAATGTTAAAATTAGAACGCCAGTCCAACTAAAAAAACTGTATAAATGAAAAAACATTTTTTGTTGTTTTTGTTATTATAGATCAAAACCATGTTTCCAAAATCAAACTAATAGGTCTAAGAAAATGG
The DNA here is from genome assembly GCA_034190945.1 of Octodonta nipae. NCBI lineage: Eukaryota > Metazoa > Arthropoda > Insecta > Coleoptera > Chrysomelidae > Octodonta > Octodonta nipae. The sequence continues at coordinate 84,173,683 of CM067217.1, read as the reverse complement.
GGTTAATATCCTATGTATACAGGGTGTTTCTAAAATAGGGTTCCAAACTTCTGCTGTATATAGAACTCGTTAAAATAAGCCAGAAAGTCCCTATTAACATGTGTCCTAAAACGCACACTTAGGAAGTTATATGCCCTTAAAAGGGCTCTAACAAAAGTGTTTTATTTTCAATCACCACTTTTACTAATTAAACACTGCAAAGCTCAATTGACAGTCGAAATTCGACCACTTGTGTCAAAATCTCTGGCAGGTTAAGTAACCTGAAAATTTTATCGTGACATTCTGTCCTAGGAGTTAAGGGAGAACAGCAATTACCCGGAACGGATCCAGATTCGGAACCTCTGTGTAATAGTTTCCTCGAAAATCCTAGATGTTTTACATCTCGCTTCTACAAATAAGTAACGAAATTCAAGTTTTTTTTTCAGATATACTTTATTTTGTGATCAAATTCGTAATTCTAAATTTAATATGATAACAATTCAACCGCTAATGAGCTACCCTACATATTTATTTTTTCTAACCTCCCTGTATAGCTATAATTGCACTCAATTCTCTAACATTTATTAAAATCCTTATTATAATAATTCCATCTCATTATATATTTCCACTACCCTGTATAGGCAACTGCTCATGGACCACGCATAATATTTTTTAACATTTTTGATCCAACCGGTAAACAATTCTGTATATGCCACTGCCTATGAGCCACCATATTTACTCTTTTTGTTTATGAAATTTTTAACTATCTTCTATAACTATAATTGTACTCCGATCTATATTTCAATCATCATATATATTGGAACTCTTCGTGAGCTACTCTATAAATCATTTCCTTTTTTAACATTTTTTATCTTCATCCTGTATATCTATAATTCCTCTCACCGTATATTTCATCTTCCCTATATATACAACTGCTTATGGGTTACGAAATGTTTTTCCATTTCCGCCAACCTGAATATGCATCTCGGTATAATATATGTTGCACCACCCTGTATAACTGTAATTATACTGCACCTTCTATTCCAATAACCCTGTAAATTCATCCGCTAATGGGCTTCCCTATATAATTATTTTATTAATTATAATTGCACTCTATTCTATATTTAAACACCCTATATATGCAACTGCTTATGTGCCACCCACGAAAAAAATATTTCTAACATATCTGGAATCGCCCTGTATAATTATAATATACAACGATTACTTTACCACTAAACAAAACAACGCTTGTATGCCACTTCCAGAAGTACATACTCTAAGTATATAACAGGATTAGTCCATCTATATATAATTACTCAATGTTTTGAGTCTGGCGGCGGCGGCACATTCAGTTGTTTGGCGTTGACATTATGAACGTCAATAATGAATTTTTATTATATTTTATTTAATGAATGAACCAATATTATAAATTAATATTAGCATTCTGCACTGAAGGTCGTCAGTAGCTACTAAACAAAACAAAAATGAAGAAAATCGGTTGAGAGACAGAGGAGAAAATGGTACCTAATCGATTTGTCTTTGCCTATTTATATATAGATTATGAAGTAAGTAATGTTCTTTTATTACTGGGATGTTATTTTTTTGAACGAAGCAAGAGATTTAGGGAGTGACAACGTTGAACATTTCTTTTTCACAATCAATGCCTCTTTGACAACTGAGCTGTTTATCTTTGGGACCATCCATAAATTATGTAAGATATTTTAGGGTGGGTGGGTGTCTGCTAATATCTTACGAAATCTTATATGGGGGTAGGTGGGTGTTTGAAATGAGTTTTAAGTAAGATTTTTAAAATATTTTTTCATTGCTTATGACGTTTATTTGCCTGAATTATCTATTTTAATTCTACTTGATTAAGTATTTTCAAATATAAATGCATATAGTTATAATATTAACTATTAATTAAGTATATAATACCCAAACCCTTATTTATTATATACACTTACCTACAATAATATAAGAATTAATATGTTGAAAAATTTTAATATAAGTTTATAAAAATATTTTATAACTAAACAAACATATAACGGTCTAATTCTACGAAACCTCCAGAACTCAGTCAGTATTTATATGTTTTTATAATTTTAACAACCTTTAATATAAAAAATATATTTTATTAAAAATTGTATTAATATTGATAATGAAAGTATGTTATTGAGATAAAAACTTTAGTATTACAATATATATATATATATATATATATATATATATATATATATATATATATAGGTACATCATTTTATCCTTAAAATTAAGAATTTTGAAAAAAATAATATCTTAAGTACGAAATGGGGGGTGGGTTGGTTGGGTGAACTTGTATCTTACAGTTTCTCACATGGGGGTGAGTGGGGGTCAGAAAACCGTCAAAATTCGTAATTTATGGATGTTCCCTTTCTGAAGCGAATTAAATTAGAGCATATTTATTATTAGTTGTCATTTAAGAGATCTGTTTTATAGCCTGAAACATCTGGAAGTTTTAACGACTTCTTCTCAAGCGTGGTGTTACTTCAAAAAAATCCTTAAATTATAGTAGATAACACATTTATCACAGAGTACAACCAAAAGTCTTTGTTATATAGAAGATCAACACAAAAGTTCTAGCTTGAATTAACAAACTAACATCGGAATACTTATTTGGTAACTAATAAGTATTCAAATAATTGTGTTGAATATGCACTTACAATGTTCCTTGTGCCAGGGTTGTTATATCATAATAAAAAGAAAAAAGAACTTGCACCAAAGTATGTTAGTCACCTTAACCGATCATGCATCTTATTATAATTATGACTTGTATTTTACCCGTAAACTAATTATTGCTGTATAGGTGTTGTGTATTCTACAAAAGACAGATATAATGTAGGGAGAAGAGAGATTTAAACAATTATTTACTCTTGCAAGTAAGAGGTGATGATGCAGGCAGGGTGGAAAAGGTTTACAAATATCTCTTTTTATTTATTTATTTTTTTAGTTCTGATTTATCTAAGTTAGAAGTCTATAATTCGGCTTTGTTTAATCTGGCAATTACGGAGGTCCATGCTGTGGGAAGGCGAGAGCTGTCATTGCGTCGGTTTAGACAGAGGTTTTTTTTTTCTATTTCTATTGCTTTGCGAATAGTAGATGCCCTAAGGGAGTTCAGAGATACGATAGTCCTACTGTCCTCGAAGTTGTTAGAGTGTCCTGTTTGGATATTAGGATGCGCGAGAGCTGAAGTCGGATCTTTTTTGCGAACTGACAAAGAATGTTCATATACTCGATGGTTGACGCGCCTATTTGTACGACCGATGTAGTTTTGTGGGCAATCGCGACATGGAATTTCGTAAACTCCTTGATCTTCGTTACGTACTTTATCCTTAGGTTTCCCTGTTAAGTTGGCTATAGTTTGACTAGTGTTGAAGACCGTCTTTATTTGATGTCGGTGTAGGATTCGTGCTATTTTGTTAGTGACTCCTCGAATGTACGGAAGGAAGGCTTTCGGGTGTTGTTGGTCTGTTTCTGATGGGGTTGGTGTACTCTGTTGTGGCGATTGACGAAATATGCGTGCAATGTGGTTTGGATGATAACCGTTTTGTCGAAGGATTTGTTGAAGATTATTAAGTTCGTTTTGTCTATTGTCAATGTCTGTTAGGCGAATAGATCTAAGGGCCAAAGATTTAATTACAGAACTTAATTGGGCAGGGTGATGATGTGATTGGGCATTTAAGTATCGATTGGTGTGGGTTGGTTTCCTATAGACTGTGTGTGAGAATGTGCCATGGCTGGTTTTTGTTATGAGGACATCAAGAAACGGGAGCGAAGAATCGGATTCGATTTCTATTGTAAACTGAATGTTAGAATGTATACCATTGAGGTGTTGTAGAAAGAAGTTTCTACGGGGAGGATTTATTTCAACTGACTAAAACATACAGCAAACTTCTCATTAGAAAATCTCTGCTTTTTTGTGATCTTGCTTTCCTTAAATCTTGCAGAACCCACAACATCATTCCGAACACTTTCAAACTAAAACATCACACCTTTTCAAGTTTCGCCCTATTACGAAATTCCATCCATTCAATCAGATATCAACTTGACCACACCAACTGAAATTTGTATCATTGTTACTCGTCATTACATATTTTCAACCCTCATCCAATTCTGTGGGACACTTGGCTCAAAAGAAAACAGTGACTCAAAAACATAAACTAACAGGACTTATTACAAAACAAAAACCTTCTGTCACCTCACTCCCTCAGAGAATTGTCTACAACTTTTCTGACTTCTCCTTAGACTCTACCAGTTTACACATCCTATCTTAAGGTTTCAATTTTGCAGTGACGCCAAAAACTATCCCAACTGAAAGAATCATTTCTCAAGTTGAGATAGCTTTGGTTGAACTAGCAGATATTTAGGCTGAAGATACTCGTCAAGACATTGCTAGAGTACTCCGCACATCAAAGCCACCAAAATCAAACCTAACTTCCAACGAAAGACATGCTAAAACAACTACGTGACAACGGTGACATAACTATTCTTCCTGTCGATAAAGGTAACACGACTGTTCTTCTCAACAATACGGGCTATATTCACAAGATGAAATCTCTACTCCACACTCCAGACAACGAAATAATTAACAATAATCCGACTACTTAGAGAAAAAGACCAAGGAAATCATCAACACAACACACCTTCTTCTTGACGTCAAAAAGACCATCATTCTTCGTGAAAAATCTTCTAAAATTCCCAAAATTTACGGACTATCCAAGATTCATAAGCCGGACATTCCTCTTAGGCCCATTTTCAGTTCGGTACAATCCCCGACTCATGAATTAGCCCTGTACTTAGCCAATACCCTTCAACCTCTAGCCGAACAAGCATCCTCGTAGGTAAAGAACTCTTCTTCATTTCTAGATATGTTAGGCGGTTATAGAATTTCAGAAAATGATATCCTGGTTAGCTTTGATGTTGTATCTCTTTTTACCAATGTCCCCATGTCAGAAACGTTAGATATTCTAAAAACTAAACACAATATCTCTGGGGCGTGGTCTTGTTCGCTCTAACCAATCAGAGCTCTTGCCCTTTGACGGGTTATGGGTCCGCTTATCATTGCTCTATTGTTTGGTCTCGGAAAGGTAATCGCGTTATTTGTTCTTTTTTCTCGAGATTTCATTTTAATGGTAATATAGCGGTCTGTTAATGCGGCTCTCCAAGTGGGTGGGAGGCGTTGTGCATCGTCCCGTTTATTAAGGTTTGTTTTACGTTTTTCTATTTCAATACATTCCCTAACGAGCCTTGTTCTATAATTTTCGCATTTTGCTAACATCTTCATCTGGTCGAAATCTATTTGATCTTTGTCTGGACCAAGTAGTGATGTCCAGATGAAGATGAATGAGAAGTCATTGAAACGTAGACAAAATTGTTTTTATCAAAACAAACAAAACAATACACGAGATTTCCGAAAAAACAGTAACACACAAACACACAAATATATATATATATATACCCCCAATAAGATGCCAGCAATCTATTTTATTCAAAAACTGACAACGGTAAAAGGGATATGCTCCATCGACTGGAGCAAAATAGATTTGGTACTCTGAAGTAGATGATCGTGATAAAACAGCTTTATATGTAAAACAAACACAATACGACCTTAACCAAAAGTATGAACTCTTCGTGCAAGAATAATTGAATTAAAGCAATAACGAATTCCGGTTCCTTCGTGGGAAATTTTACGTTTTTCCTGAGCCATATATTTACATTCCAAACTTGAACTTGGAGTCTATGTAGAAGTAAGCGTAGCAAGACAGATTTCCGGTACTAACCGGAAGTGAAAAATTAGCCCAGTTCTTTTTCTCAAACTCAAAAAACATACGATATTTCGAGACAAATGCCTTACCACTCCTATTTTTAAATAGTCCGAATCCAAGTTTGGAATGTACATACTCTCAATAAAAACGTACTCTGGTTAGAAATTCTCACTTCCGTCAGGAACTGGAAGTGATTATTCCTTTATTTCAAATATTCTCGGCCGAAGAGTTCATATTTTTGTTTAAAGTCACATTTTGCTTGTTTTGCATATAAAGCTGTCATATTAGGATGTTCTTTTCCAAGGTACTTGCATGTTCCATTTGAAAAAATCAACTTCCGGTCTGTTTAAGTCACTTCCGGTTTAAATTGGAAGCTTATTTTGATGAGTCTGATAATCACAACGAAGACAGGTACCTTGTAATACTACCAAATTGCATCTAAGCACACCTTGCAAGTGTGGAAATCGGGGAGACAAAACGACCTTCAGACGCCGAGGTTAAGTTAAAGAGCACCTATGACTCAAAGGGCGGACATTAAAAAGTCCAGGTTTGCAAATCACACATGAACTGAACACCACAACAGTAACTGGGACCAGGCCAAGGTAGTCCATAAGGAACATTTGCACAGCAGAAAGTTTACAAAGATGATATTTGCAATTCCCAATGAGAGGTTTCAAATATAAATCCCAAAGATCTTATGAATTCCACATTATTCAGCTAACATGGCTAGCAGATCTATAGATATCCAAACATGCAAATCCAAATTTGTTGATCCTTCAGTTTTCCTTGATCTATATTAATTTACTAACTATTCAGTATAGTGACTATTCAGCCTAGCTTCTAAAATTACGCCTATATTACTTCCAGTAGAAAGTATTTTTAGATTTCAGTTGATTTTTATTTTTAGAGATACTCGTAAACCTACAATCACCTATGGAAAGTAAAAGTACGAAATGTTCTAATAGTGTAGTTTCTACTAACGTGCTGATTTATATTTGTGAAGTGTTAACTGTTATAGTTAGTCTAGCTCACAAATTGAAAATGGTGAAAAATAGAGATAAATCTGCTCAAAATATGTACGATAGTACATTGGAACACCGAAATGACTCCTGGAAAAATGTATTTAAAACGTTTCTCAGTTTATAAAAAATTGCAGAAGTTGAAGATGAAAAAAAGATATTTATATCTCTCTTAACAGCAAATAAACCATTAATAATTAAGAAATTAAAAAAAAACGTTCTTAAAGGGGAGGAAACATTCAACAAAAAATCTAAACTCCAGAATCTCTAGATCCATTATTTATAATTTTAATTAATTTTTTATTAAAAATAGGGCTCCAGGCGGCAGGTGAAGTCGTGAAGTGTACGCGTGGTACCTCTAAAGCGAGTACGTCATTTACTATTTTTTAGAGTATCAAATATCAGTTTAAAAATTAGAATAAATTAGACAGTATTCTGTCCCGTTGGACAAAATCTTAAATTGTTAATTAGTAAAAGTTTATCCGAGCTTCGTTATAATTGAAGACAACAAAAAATGTTGACCTAGCATTTTTAGCTATATATATATATATATATATATATATATATATATATATATATATATATATACTGGGTGGGCCAGTTTAATCTATGCACCTGAATCGTTTCGTTCCTAAGCATGGTATGAAAAAGGAGTTCATTTTTTTAAATGGTCACTCCTGTTTTTGACACCGTATTCGGGAAGAACGGGAAATTTTAGAAGCGAAGTGATATAAATACAATTTTTTCTGACCTTCGGGAGGTCACTTCAAGATCAAAAGCTGTAAAAACTATTTTTTTCGAATAAATAACAATGACAAGGCACATGAGTGATAAATACCCTTGAAAAGAGTGACGTTGAGAGTGATTTTCAAGGTCATTTGAAGGACCAAGTCGCTTTTTGGGGGAATTTCTTGTTTATGACACCCGGCCTAAAAAAGCACCAAATTTATCGTTAGAGTTGGTATTTCTGGGCAACGTTCAGAGTAACGTCTTGGCACAATAATTATTATCACACTACCCTAAAACCATTACTATATAGTAAATCTCATTGGGAGGGCAATCAGCCATTTTTGAGGCAAATATATTAGACAAACTACATCAATGAAAGTTAAAAAATAAAGGGAACACAAGTACAGAAATCAAGCAAGCAGAATATAACTTTGATGTAAAAAAATATATAAATATAGTTTTTACATTTTACCAATATTTTACGTAAGACAAGTGTACAGAAATTGTTTTAGTCTTTTATGCCATGGTAAATACCTTATTAGTACAAGTTTTAAAGGAAATAAACGAAATGAGTAATAAGTATTACATATCGTAAGGACGTCTTAAATGATTTATCCAGAAAACAACAAAATTTATTTGAAAATATTTTTCTGTTACTGGGATGTGATAAGTACTCAGGTTAACATCACTTCAGGCGTAAAATTTCCCGCTCTTCCCTAATATGGTGTCAAAAACAGAGGTTCCCATTAAAAACAGTCTGGCCTTCAAATGACCTTGAAAATGAAGCTCAAGGTCAAATAAAAAAATGACCCCATTCGCCATAACAAGTTTTGTATGAACTTTTTTTAATTAATAGTTTTTACACTCACAATTGATGTTTTTATTCGACCAAAATTACAAAACCAAACTGAGTAATATTGAAACAGCTGATCGCTTCGCTCTGTCGATTCACTATAAACTGCCAGCCTCATAAGACAATCGTGCTTAAATAGGTCTCGCCTAATATACGACAATTCCATGGGCACTGCTCACTTCCTGCTCTTGCTCTTGTTTTTGTTTTTATATTCGGCCTGTTTTTATTATTGTCTTCGTCATTTTTTTATTAGAGTAATTAACTTCTCGAAATTTTCTTAATTTTTGGCAGCTTAAAATGAAAGTTAAATATAATAAACAAATCTTAAAATTTTAAAAACTTTTATGACGTGATCTCGTTAAGTGTAGTATATAAAATGTGCTCTATCAAGCCAACAAATTTTAGGCTTAATATTTCTTTTTTTGTTATCTGCCATTATAACGAAGGTTCGATACATTTTTGTTAATTAACAAACTTGTTGAAAAATAAACTTTCAGATTTTTTCCAACAGCATTAAATTCTTTGAAATGTTCAGATTACACACTAATTTATTAAATATTTTGAATGAATATTCGATAAAGAAATGCATGATTAACTCGCTTCAGAGGAGCCGCTCTCACACTATTTTCAGTCTTAAATAAAAAATGTAAAAATGGAGAAAGAGTTCGAGGAGTGGGGACTATTTAATTGGAAATTTCGTCCTCTTTAAGAGTTTTTTTATTTCTTAATTATGAACAGTTATGCGTTATTAGCAAAAACTAAGTACCTCTTTGCTCATCTTCATAACTTTTTCATTTTTTAATGTGCTGAAAACGGTTTAAATACATTTTTCTAGGTGTCATTCCCGATCCAATGAAATATCACACATATTTTTAAAAGCTTTATTTCTGTTTTCCACAATTTTCAACATGTGATCTGGACTAAGTACTCTATAGATATTATTACAAGGATGAACACAAATATCCAACGTGCGATCTCTTTTAATAAGTACCTGCCGTGCCGCGATTACAATGGTCATTGGGGAACGATCTTCTGCACATGTCTAGTCTGGAAAAATCAAAATATCCCGTTCAAATTTGTGTGTAAAAAATTTCGAAACCTTGAGGATACATGTGTACAGGTATGAGTGTCCTTTTTAATTCCTTAAATTAACTTAAACAAACATTTTCACCTATTTCATTTTTAATCTGAAAATTGGATACCGAATATATATATATATATATATATATATATATATATATATATATATATATATATTATTTAGTGTTGTCCTGATGAATTTTCTATATTATTCAGTTGATGTTCAATGCGTTGTTACGGTGAACTGAGGTGATCTGCCTGAGCTGTTTATTTTCAGCCCGTTTAGAGGAACACAAATTAGCTGTCAACAATACACAAACGACATCGGCCCTGTTCCAATACCAGCAACAATCGGGCCATAAAATCAATTTCAATAGTTGTAAACAGATCTCACAAACTCCTCACTACAAAACCAGACTAATACGAGAAGCTTTTGAAATTGAGAAAACTGGACAACTAAACAAAAGAGACGACGCCCTGCACCTCTCTAACACATGGAAGACAATTATAAAACATCAAAATAAAACACAATTAGCTACGCAAAATACCAACCCGTCAACAAGTAAAACACCCGACACGGCAGCGAAGGGGGCGGAGTCAACACCGACCAATCAGGCGCGATACGACCTCCGACGGAGACATATAAAATAAACAGCTCAGGCAGATCACCTCTCAGTTCACCGAAACAACGCATTGAGAATGCCAAGTGAGACCTTGGCGAAACGTCTGCAGGATTCAAAGATGAATCAATATAACGAACGGATGTATTCCCTGATAAATATTTCTTCACATTGTTCCATCCGTGAAAGCCTACGACTAGACATATTTGTGTAATGCTGAACATTATTTCAAATAATTACTTAATGTTAAATTAAATTCATACTTCAATTATAGGAAAATTAGATGAAAATATTTGCCAGTATTGTTAAGTATTGAAATTAGTTGATTGTTATTTCTTTAATATTTATGTTTCCATTTGGCCTTTTATATCCTTGTTAGTAGGCCCTTTAGCTTTAATATATACAGGCTTAAAATCATGAAAGAAATGAAGAACAGGTAAAATTACCGGCTGTTCCTTTCGTGCAGCGTCCACCTTTTCTACGGCGGCACATGTCATATCTAAATATTATTAAAATAAAATGTTAGTTAAGTAAAATCATTATCACAGACATTAATGATACGATTGTATAAAGATTCTGCTTTCATAATTATTTTTTTATGAAATCTATATAACGGAGTTATTGAGTCAATAAAGTGTAACAACATGTAGTACTTAATTATATATTACATTAATCTCCAGTATACTAATGTAATATCCTGGTATTTGCTGTGATTTTTGTAAAATCAGTCATGTACATAGACTCCGGGAAGATATATGTTCAATCAGAGATTATTATTTCTATTAATTTTCATAGCCTTCAAATAATTTTCTATATTAGGCGTGTTCCAACACGACGTAAATCCGATAAGCAACCGGTAATCGTATTGCGCGTAACATCACTGTAAACGGTAACTCGTCACCGCGCAATACGATTATCGATTGTGTATCGGTAATTCGTTCGGTCGGAACGAACCTATTATATATCCGAAGACAGCAGAGACCAATTATAAGTCGAGAGCGCCCTAACTAGCAGCTCAAGGCGCACCAGGCTAGCACCCTCATAGGCACAATTTAATTTGCATCTGTTTACCTTCAGCCGCTTAGGCAGGTGCCTTGCCTTATAGATAATACCTACACCACTGGAAAGCAGTAAACAACGTTTTGGTGAACAATATGTATCCTATATCCTATATGGAAAGGCTGATAAACAGTTACGATAAAATATACGAAGGCAAATTAAATTCAGTAAGCAACGGAATACATAAAAATAATATAATAATAATAATAATATGAAATGGACTGGCGCCATGAATGAATTTATAATGCGCACGTTTTACAGAATTACGAACCTTGGCCAGGACAAGACTGGATATCGCCAAATACTCCATCAAGAGTTCTGTCGTGAGTACCCAGAGCTTCAAGTTACTGAACAAAGAGTCGCAGATCAATATCGTGTTATCTTGAGAAATGGGTATAAAGTATAGTGGAACAGATCCACTGACCAGACCAGCTCTTCCCAAACTAAGACCTTCTAAGAAACTGGGTATCGTCTTGCAGGCTATGAACAAATTTATCTTGCCAAAGTATGTTTTACGTGCTAATACGTTAGAGTCGCTACACACAATCATTTACTGTGCTGCAACTTCCATCTACAGAACAATTGGGGTCGCAGTAAGACCAAAGCAAGACCCTCCCCAATTTAGACAAACACCTCGAATACCACCTTGGCAAAGAAGACTTGAAGGGAAAATCAATTCTCGTCGGAAAGACGTTGGAAGACTGACCGAGTACCAACGAAGAGTAAGGAACAACATAATAGAAAGGCTTGTCAAGACTATCATGGACAATAACCGAATACACTCCGAGTCGAATGGAGAAAACATCACATCTCAGCAGTGTCTGGACAGTCTCCGACAAAAGGTCTCCGTTTACACAAGTCGATTGAGAAGGTACAAAACCAGTAACCAACGGAAACTAGACAACACACTTTTCCGACAATCAGAAAAAGAGTTTTATAGAAAACTTAACAACATCAATAATAATGAAGCCCCTAGTTGCCCCAGTAAAACAGACATCGAGAAATTCTGGAAAGCACAGCTATCCACAACAATCTGCTATAACTCCAGAGCCATCTGAATTAATAAGGAGGAGGCTGCATCTCAGAACTGTGATGCCATGCAAACCCAACCATTTACAACGGAAGACACATCCAACATAATGAAGCACCTCTATAACTTGAAAGAACCAATACCAATTGGTGTACAAAATTACTGGATAAAGAAACTGTACGCATCCCACGAAACACTAATAGCCCTTATAAATGATGTAATTACCCACCCACACAAGATGCCTAGTTTCCTTACGCATGGTGCTACATACCTCTTACCAAAGGACAACCTATGTGCACAGAACCCAGCAAAGTATCGACCAATCACTTGCCTTCCAACATTATACAAACTCATAATATCGTCCATTAATCATCGCATTTTCAAACATTGTGAGCTGAACAACATAATTAATATTTTATTTGTTTATGCGCTCAATTTAGAGAAAAACAATGATAACGTAACATGACATATTCGAGATATACTTTCACGTAAACAATCTTCCAAATCGGAAGCCATTCCATGACTTTGCTAGGACGCTCTAATTCCTCGATTAAAAATTTCACAGAAAATGTTCAGGTCACCTGAAACTGCCATAGAAATTTTGCTACACTCCAAAAAGTCGATTATGGAAGCTGATATTTTGTGATAGTCAACTATCAGGATCAAACACTAATTATTTACTTTTCACTATAAGTGAGTGATAGAAAACATGTTATATAGTTTGTGTTTGATCATTAATTCTGTCCTTTCGAGAATAAGCGGTCCATAATTTTAATGAACATTTAAACATGGAAAAACTGAACATTATTGTAAATTATAGGCAGTCCAGCTTCCTTAACTTATCTATTCTCACATAGTAGATAATATTACTTGAAGTACAGTTTTTCAGTTGTTCTTAACACTATGGAACAATAATCAAATTGAACATTTATACCTCTATGTACTGTCTTACAAAGAAAAAAATATATTTATGTGTTTCAAGGAACAATAAATTTTGGAATAATTATGCTTAGGTAGGACAAGAATTATATCACGGTATATGTGTGAGTACATTTTTGTAAAGTCTAGCGTAGTTTTCATTTCAAATCATAAAAATGAAAGATTTACGACCAGTAATCCTTAATTATATTTTAAAACTGAAAAATCATCAACAAAGTAAATCGTAGTTACCACAGTGCTATGAACAATTAGCCTTGAAGCATTTAATGGAGAATATATGACTAGGTAGATTTTAATACTGACTGCATAAATAAGTATTTCTGCCATTAAATAATACATGTGATCCCCCACAATTTAGGTCCTGTGGTTTCATGACGAGTTAAACCAAATCAAAATTGACATATTCAATCAAATTTCATGAGTTACTCCATCAAAAGTTTTGGGAAAATCTGGAATAATGGAATGTTTCTTATGTTAGTTAAATTGAATTTGTAAAACTTGGAAATATGAATTAAGTTTGACACTAAGTGTATTTCTGATCATTAGGTACATAACCACGGAACTTAATTCATATTTTCATGGATTACAAATTCAATTTAACTATGTTCATTCATTTATTTTTTCTCTCTGAATTAAAATTATAACTATATTTGTATATAACTATACTAGTACAGTAATTTTCTAAATTTCAATTAAAATAGTGAGTACTAAAAAAGTTCTATAATATTGCATTTACTCAGAGACGTTTTTACATGAATATAATTTTAAAATTTACTAAGTTACTCCTAGGTAACCATCTGATTACGGTTATCCTTTATTATTACTACTACTGCTAGCTCTTAATCAATCTTAATTGGTTGATAATTGGTTATTGATTGTGGTTGAGTTTGATTCTGCTTAACGATTGCGTCAATATAAATATTGGATTTGTCCATGTCTCTTCAGATTCTTGTCATTTAAATATTCTCTAGTTCATTAAGTTGGAACCTTTTCACAACTTTATTTTATTTTTTATATTTTAATAAATTTTAATGAAATTATTAACAAAATTTTTATCTCTGCCTAATTTATTATCATATGAACAGGAGCTCCTGTATTTCTAATCTAGACTTATGAAGTGTCATTTAAATATTGATTCTTGAAACACACTCGAGTAAGAGCAACGCCGGTGGTAGTTGCTATTCCACAAAATGTAGCTAACTATCTCTCTTTGTGTCGTTTATAAAATTTGCTTTACTCTCTTTTTTTTTCTACCAAAACTTTACGCATAGATGAGACTCTGCATATTCTCCTTTATTGATCGAATTATATATTCTATGCATAAGAATGTAATATACGTAAAATAAAATAATGCAAGAAATGTGGCAAAATGAGCTTCGAAACCCTTTGGAAACCTAAACGAACCTTATTTATTTTGAATTTGGATATGACTGATTATCGAATGTATAATGTCAGACAATACTTAAAATATTAAAATAATAAGTTGTGAGAACTTGAAAATTTTCGGATGTACCTATCATGTGGCGCAACATTTAAAATATCTAGATAAAAACTTGAGAATATCCCATTCCTACATGTTTTTTAATTCAACGCTAGTGAGATGGTAACAAATACTACTCCACTATACCCCCGAATAATGATTATCCTTTGAGTTTTCTTAATAATCTTAGTAAATCGAATTTGAATTTAATTCAAATTATATATAAATATAATTAAAAAAAGATTTCAAATTAATTGCGATGACTGTCAATAAAAAGTGGCTAAACTGCTATTTGTAGACAAAATTGCCCAATTCCCGATAAATAGTTCAGTTTTTGAAGTATGTAGTGCAACTTTAAAACATATCGAATGTTTTATCGATACTCAAACGGCGTTGTCGTTATCATTTCGAATGAAACGGAATGGACATTCCGTGGTGTAAAATTCTTAAAATGCAACGTTATTAATTGTTTTGTGATTCCGTGTCTACTATTGTCTTGACTCAAGACTCTTGAGTTCTAACACCAAATTTGAATTATTTGTTTGCGCTTTATTAGTTTTAACACAATTGTTCTAATTTTAAGGTCGATAAAGATTAGGCCCAAAGGCAAATGTTGAAGTTTATTGACAAGTAGCATGTATGGAGGTAACTTGTTGAATCAAATTATTTATTTTGAATACCATATTTTCCACAAATTTTATGAAATATGATTTTTACATATGTTTGCCAATTAATGGTGGAAAATGATAGAGAGAGAAATCAAATTTTAAAAGTCTCTTGCAGTTCACAGTTCTCTAACCGAGACACTCTCAAAAATGGTCTCATGGATATTAGACTAGGTAAATTTATATAAAAGATGGTAATAGAAAGATCTATTTGTGATATTAATAAATAGTAGTTTATATTTTGTGGGTTTAAAAAGTACATATCTATTCTTTGTTAAATAAAAAAACTCTTGAAAAATTGTGTTAATATTTATTTAATAAACAATTTACTGATGGTTTCCCATTATTAAACTAGTACAATTTGCCCTAAATATGCAACTGTTGTGAGGACAAAGCAATATGAAATAAAACAAAAAATGGTACCTGTTGCTATCAAAGTACTGACTAATCTAGTCTTCATTAGAAAGAACTCACCCTTGTACCATAAAAATCAAGTTCTCCACAATCATTATTTGCAAGTCTACACAGCCTAGTTATGGGAATGTGTATACTGTAATTAGTTTAATGGAACTGAACAAACAAGAATTCATGCACACGTATTTATTGAAACCAGGCTTAGTCACTCAGCACAATTTAATTATTTACAAACTTAAATAATGTACATATATCTGTGGCTTTTGAAGCTTGAAATTTAATAAATCGTCAGTGACTTTACAGTTAATTTGGTCTACAAGTTATCCTAAATTGGAACCTATAAATCAAAATAATCAACTTTCTAACAAATCAGTATAAACTTTGCAATATGGGGACCATGCAGGACTTGCATTTTCAGAAGAAGTTGCCAATCAATGTAAACTCCTAGGTCCTTGATATAGTGCACTCTGTCTAAAATTACATCAATTTTACTATAGTTAAACAATATATCTTTCTTCCTTGGTATAGTTAAAATTGTATACTTATTGACATCTAATTCCACAGTCATTATTACCCCTTAGCAACAATCGATTTCAAGTTATTTGCACTGTTCGGCAGTCATTAGGATGTTCAATAATCTTAAACAATTTGAGGTTATCAACAGGGGCATATCTTCAGTATATTTCATAATTTTTTTTGGAGGCACGAAAAATAGAATACTGTGTAGGTGAAGACCTTTTTACCTTATCCTTTCATTCCAAATAAATTTTGGAGAGGTGTAATTGCCCTCCGTGAATATCCCTTTGATCATCAACATAAAGTAAACATTCACAATATTCAAATTTATTAACCATATCATTCACAAATATATTAAATAATATTAGAGCTAAATGCACTCCCTGAGAGACGTTCGACGTTACTATGTATTTTAGAAAAAGTGATAGAAACAAATAATGGATGTAGTAACAAATAGCAAAAATATTTTCCATGCAAAATTACTTATTACTTAGTGTGTAGTTTTGATAACTCCCTCTTTAAATTTTGAATTGTATACAGGAAAAGATTGTATTAATTAGTTTGTTAAAAAACTACAACAATATGCATTAAAACTAAAACGTGTATTTCTAGATGCAGTTTTAATAACTCATTTAACCAATCAATGTAAACGTAATTTCTTTTCGACAGCAATACGTCATATTGGACTGAAACCTTTTGTGTACAGTGATATTAAAGTTAAAGATCAGTATCAGTTTTATTATAGGGACGCTCATTTTTTATAATTTAAATTACGATTTTTTTAATATAATTTGTCTGGTTATGATAGTCATTATTATACAATATAATTATAAAATAAAATTAAAACTTCGATTTTAGATTCATAGATTTAAATTAAATTCTTATTTACAGAATTCAGTAAAGGTTATTACTCAAAGTTAAGTAGTATTAAATTTAATAAACACGTTTATGTTGGATATAGTCTTTGAGAAGTTCCAAAAATAATTTTCCTTATAATTATATTAAATCTAAGTTTGGACGCAAAGCAAAACTGCTGCTCACAGACACTCATTCATTAATTTATCTTTTTTGTATATGATAAATATAAATATATTAAGGAATATAGACAGTCGTTCATTTGATACTTCGATTATTCTCTAGATAATGAATTTAACATTCTTCGAGTAAATAAGAAAGTATTAGATCTTATGAGAGATGAGTATAGTAGAAGAATTATATTATTATTATTAAAGTCAGAGATGTAGGTATGCTATAAGGGGCCATCCATATATTATTGTTTTTTGAAGGATATTTGTGGCATATTTTTTCCATGTTTAATCACTTTCTGGGAAATAACACCGCAAGTCACGATATTTCTATATATTTCCAAACGTTTCAGAGTCTAGGTCGGACTCCGTTGTCAATGACAAAGAAACTAAAATGAGTTGTGCCTTTTTTCATAGTTTCTTTGCCATTGACAACGGAGTCTGACCTAGACTCCGACACGTTTGGAAATATCCATATATTATGTCACACAAATTTTACGATTTTTAAACCTCCCTCTGTCTTTGCTACAGGTGCTTACATTTTTGAAATCCCCTCCCCCTTGGTGTGATATCACATATTTTCTATTTCTTAATAATTATTTTAATAACATCAACATACAAAAAATGTTTTAAAATAATAGACAGAGTATAAGACTAATAAGAAGTGATTATATGAATCAAATATTTAAAACTTAATTAATGGTGTCCACGGACTTTGGACCACTTCCTCCAAATGATCATTTTTTAATCGATAATTGCAATTTCTTTGCAAACAAAATTACTTTTAACATACTGAAAGCCTTGTACATCTATTATCAACATTATATCACACGCGTACTTACTCGTAAGCCTAAATAAAAAATAAAATGATTAAATTATATTAGTTTTTCTATTTAACTATTATGTTTGTTAAAAGGGCATCTGAATACTTTACCTATTGTAATTGTTCCCCCTAAAGAACATCACGATTATTTTAATCCTACAATAAATAAGTTGTAGGATTCGTTAGTTGCAGTCATGGTGTCACTTTAAGGAATCTATCCCATTCAAAAAACGATATAATATAATAAACATATGTGACGCTAATTGCCATTTTGCTTTGTGAGTGTCTCTAAAACGACTTGATTTATGTGAGGATTTTCTGTGTTTGATGATTTCGCCTAGTCAATTTGATTCTGGTATGTGTAGATAGATTTCAACACTTCAGTCATTTCTGTAGCAGCAGAAAAACCAAAAGTTCGACTAAATAAAGTTATTTGGAAAGTATTCCATGTTTCATTATCTAATGCTCACAAAATCCAATTTCTGCAGTATATAAAACGTGGAAAAAATTGAACTATTCCTTTTCGAATCTGGAAACGAGTATTCGTTACTCCAGTAAAGTCAAAAACATACCTGGGCAATGAAAATGACAAGCCGAATGGAAACACCTCGTTTCGTTATTGTATTCATTCTGTGCTGACCGAAAAAACGAAAATGCACGATGCTGTGTCAGAATTTGATCACATTAACATAACAAATATAAAGTTATACCGAAATTCTGTAGTTTACCCATATGCTATTTACTCTCAATTTTGATCAAAATAATTTGGCAACATTTACATTTAATGAGATGTTTGCGTCTTTCCAAGCAGCTTATTATAATAGAGAGTCAATTCAAATTTGCCAAACATCCGAGAAATTTTACAAAGAAACCATACTATTTGTAATTTAATGTAGCCAACAAATAGGCAGCATTAAAGGTGATATTCCAGAAAAAACTACTGCATGTTGTCTGATTCTTCATGATAGTCTTGTAAAATATAATCAAATAACTAAGGTAGTTAAAACAATGTAAAAATGTTATGTAATATACAAATATCAATAAATGATACAGACAACTTAGTTCTTCTGAACTATTACCATTTTCATAACAGCACAACTATGTTTTTCAAACTCGAAATAAGGGATACTAAATAGCAAATACAATCAAAAAGCTCAGAGTACAAATGTTTCCAGTTCTTATATTAGTACAAACTGTTTTGAAAAGACTGAAAGTGTTCGTATTACGATTGTAACTTTACAGTGAAGACGAAATAATAGTATAACAAACACTGAAAATAAACCTAGAAAATCGAAATATTAATATTGCAACAATTGTCAATAAAAAATGTCTCTCAGCATTATTCTCAATTTGACTAGACTACGCACTGTTATTGTGTGTTGTGGGTATTCATACTCACCACAAAATGGAAGCTTATATATAAATCAATTTTAGTACATTTTTATCTAAATATCATGAACTCTATATATAAAAATGTGACAGAACGAAGAGCTAAAGCTATTAATTTTGTAAGAGCAGATTCTGAATCAATAATAGAAAACGAAAACTCAACCCTTAGTATAATGAAAAGTGACAGAGTAAGGTAACCATTAAACATCTGGAAGAAACACATAAAAAACACCTTAAACGAATTAGTAGCAGTAAAAATGCTCTAAATAAATCTAGAACAAATTTAAATTGGTCTCCTCACCCTCAGCGCAGGAGATAAATCTAATAATGGCATATGTGCACCCAAGTATTCAGAATTAACATTTAGTGTTCAGCCTTGCACCACACAGTGAAATAAATTTAGTAAGACTATCACCATGTTGAAATAAACGGATGTAGTAAAAAATCTTAATCAATTAGAAACATTTAAATAAAAATACTAAACTGTATATTTTATGTTGTATTACTTTGCACCTTTCCACACTAAAACTCACTTGGTTGCAAATATAATATCTAAGCCTTTTTATACTCAGTAAATTGTTATTATTAGAATTAGAATTAGCATGAAGGTATCTGTTGCAACTCACACCAACAGATACCTTCATGATAATTCTCATCACCACCCAGCCCAACTACAAGCCGTCGTCAAGACTTTAGTAACCAGATCGCAAAGACTAGCTGACCAGGATAACATCAAACAGGAAATGGACAGTTTAAAAACAGCTCTGAGACAAAACGGATTTACAGACCGAAATATACAAAGAGCCCTAAAGTCAAAACCGAGGCAAACAGACGAGGAGCATGAGACGCCAATAACCAAAGCTTATTTACCGTATGTCAAGGGGACCACGGACAGTATTGCAAGAATTCTACGGAGACACAATATCGATACTATTTTCAATACAGAGAGAAAAATAAGCACGGGGTTGAGGACTCCGAAGACGAGGATCCCTTTAGAACAACAGGGAGTGTAAGAGATTCCATGTGCAGACTGTCATGAAACCTGTGTGGGGCAAACTAACAGAAGAATTCAAGCTAGACGTGATGAACACCAGAACGCTGTAAGAAAGCAGGAAAAACAACATCCATTGCGGAACATACCACCACGATGTCACACCGAATAGACTTTGAGAATACCAGAGTCCTGCAAATATAGAACACCCGAAATCAAGACTCGTAAGAGAGGCCGTTCACGGTGCCAATCAATAGGCGCCGAGCCGCGACTATATAACAGCGCGAGCGCTTCTGAAAATCTTAGTATTCTAGTACCTAGAAGCGAAAGCAGAACGCTACGAGAATTATGCCAACCGACCTGAAGAGGGCAGATGTGACTCTGCCGAAACGTCGTCATTTTACCATCGATCCCGACAGGGATCATTTATCAACTACGCGGATGAATTCCCGGAAATCTCTTAAAACATATATATATATATATATATATATATATATATATATATATATATATTATTGCACCAAATCTTTATATAATCGATCATTAAAGAAGCAGTTGGAAATGATTTTATATCTATTTTTAGGGGTAAGAATTGAATTATCTGTGAACAAATGTTATTATATACCAACAATCATTTGAATACAATGTTTACCTACTTTGTTATTGCTACAGCTATGTCGTAAACTGGCAATCTTCGTTCTCTAAATAAATATTTTCCCATGTCGGTCAAAGCCGCAGCTGAATCTATTGCATCCCTGCCAACTCTGTTCCTCTCTAGGTACGGGGTAGCATCTCTACCCTAAAAATATGCAGATATTGTAGTTTCTGTAGAACTGTATCTTTAACATCCCTGTAGCATTTATTTATGTATCAAATAATGGTTGCAATTCTATCAATATAAGAAAAACTAAGACATGATTATGAGAAAAAAAGTGTTTATTAGCAATGTTTGTTTCAATTTTATTGTGAGTAGTAATTTCTACATTTAGAACTCCTCTTACACTTTAGTTATATGTCCCTTAGTGTTTCTGGGAAATCAGACCTAATCAAGAAAATTATTAATTTACGAAAGAGTTCAACATGTTTAATTAGAAGCTCGCATATTTCTGTCATTTTTAACAGATTTTTTATCACAGTTATAAAATACAAACCTTATATAAATATCGTGATAAATGTGAGCAAAAATTAATTAAATGAAGAAGACTCCACAGCGGATAAATATAATTTGCTGATATGGTAGAAAATCTTATATTGTTGACATTTTATACTTACAAATATGATATTTTAGTTAATATCAAAAGGACACAAATAAATATTAAACATAAGCAAAGAAACCAATTCTAGCTGTTATTTATTGAATTAACTTTAAAAAGATATGAGTCGTCATGTTCGACAATTAATAGCATCAATCATTTAAGTAATATTAAATTTATAAACAAAAATCCTGTATTATTATTTTGCTTCTTAACATCCGAAACAGCATCGGATTCCCAAACCATACATTGAATCAGAATTGCTTCCGCTAATTTTTTATTTGCGCTGGGAATTTTTCTCGTTATGTTCATGAAAAACTTGCTTGCTCGCATCTGTATTGTTTTCTCTTCTTATAAATACCTCTTTCACATTACAGCTGTTCTAACCCAAGGATAATTTACACAGGATTGCTCGATAGATGTAAAGTTTCCGAAAGCATATGTCACAAAGTGGCTGCTAATATTTGCACCGTAACCCTTTCTAATTAAGTTCTTATCAATATCACATTAAACAAATGAAACAAAACGAGAAAAACTCTTTAACTGTCAACTGACAAAGGGCCACCACAACTCGAGAGCGGGTCCAACACACGGTGATAGACGTATCACCGTGTGTTGGACAGGCAACTTGTGACGACCAGTTGCCTGTTTTTTTATAGAAAATTTTTAACATTGATCAAGCAATCCTTTGTAAAATATCCTTGGTTCTAACCGATCTTATGTGAAGCTCGGTGTAATACGAAATTTTTCTTAACTATTTTCCCTGTATATTTAAAAGGCCGAAGCGGAGCGTATATCTAATAATATTTATACATGTTCCAAAAGATGAAGGTAATCTATAATACAAAATAAACGGAGTACGTTTATTGGAATTATCCCAATGGACTGGTTGATCGATTGAAATATCCATGGCAACACAAGAAGCATGCATTACATCACATTTTAAGGAAACCAACCGCATTTTTATAAGAAGCAAAACAATAAATCATTTATTTATGAGCGGATATGGAGTTTGTAGAAAATTTGTTTTCATATAGTACCCAAATATTTTATTTTAATTGTTGATTTAGACAAAAAAATGTTCATATAATGCTCATCAACAATTAGTTTCATCATCTCATCTTTATTTATGAGAACATCATTTGCGTTTACTTCAGATGGAAATAGATGCTTAATAAATAAAAATCTACTATGGAAGATCCAATAAAAGAAATGGATGCAGCTAACAAAATATGTATGTTAGTTATGAGGTAAATAGGAGTTGAAGCCAGAGTTTCGATGATTTCCAAAAGTTTTCAAGATTAGTAGTATTAACTCCAACAGAATCATCATTTGAATTTTAAACATCCAATAAAAGAAATGGATGCAGCTAACAATAAATATGTGATTGTGAAGTAAGTAGGTGTTTCAACTAAATGAATGAACTCCAAAAAATCCATTTTATGAATATTTACATTAAGGTTCAATGATACTTATCAGAATTTCAATAGAATAAAAAAGTTATATAATCACGTTTGAATCTTATTATGGAAAGAATGCGAAAGTTACAGAACCCAATATCAGATTTTAAACAAAATCAGAAGTCATTTATTTTACAGTGGAATAATATAAAACCTAGGGTATGGACACGGGTATTCGGTATTACCGATTTTCCAAAGCTCATCCAAATACTAGTGTTGAAATGGCAAATAATAGTGAGTCGATATTTAAATAAAAACTTTAAATACAAAATAAATTTAAAACCAGTCTTGAACTAGAAGGAACCTTTTCCGCTGCGATTTAATTAGGTATAAGATCTTCACAATGATTTAGATTCTATTGGTTCAGAACATTTATCCAGTAACAATGTGTATTATAATAATGGAAGGATATTACTACTGTGAGTGGAAAACTGATTTGACTTGTGTTAAGTTAGTTAACATTAATATTATATGACTCAAAGTAAGCTGTTTTTCTTTTTGGACTTAAGACTGTCACTTTAATTTAATCGTGGTGGTTCCCGCAATTTGTTTAGAGTATTGTTTAAATTTGATTGAATTACTTCATTGATTTTTAAACTTCTGCACCTTTTCCAAAACCTTCCGTCGGGCTAATGCTAATTTTAAGTGTTTTTTGCGTGTAAAATAAAGACAGTATTCGTGATTCGTGTATTGACTTCTAAGCTATTTGGACGCTTTTTTGATTCCGTCTTAAGACGGCCGCTTTTTGTTGTTATTGTGTTACGATTTTGCGAGTTATGGTTCCGGTCGTAACAACCGCTAAACCGCTTTCATTTTGTTTCTTTTGTGTTTACAAAAGCGTATCATTTGTTGTTAAACCCGCATTTTTTGTTTGCTCCATCAATGAACATTACGTCGCTATTTTTTGTGTAACGTGTTGTCCAGACGAAGCTCTAAAAACAGTTCCTGCCGCTGCGGAGCTAGCCTCTGAAGAAAGAAGGAGCAAGAAAACATCACCTGCAGAGCTTCGACGTAAAAGGTCAGTGATTAACTTTTATTTGGTGATTTAATTTACGCGACGATACAATGTTTTATTGATTGTTCCGCTAAAGGTCCTTCGTCAATTACATACTTGCATTGAACCAGCATTGAACTAAAACCGCAACATCTAATTCATACATTTTTTTTGGATATTAATATGTAATGTGTCATCGAAGACATTACACGTGGTAATTTTGAAATTTTATGGATATGTAAGAAGAACTTTTGAGTTTAACATGTGTAATTAATAGAACAGTTTTTTAGGGTTCCGTAAATACAAGATACGGATACCCTTAAATATCACTCCGGATTTCTCACTCTTTCACATTAGCAATTTTCTCCTAAACTACTGGACGGAAAAAGTTGAAATTTCGTATCAGTGTATAGTTTAGTGACCCGAATAGGAGTACATATAGCAAAAGATGAAATTTTGATGTTAGGGATTCTTCTGGGAAAAAAACTAAACTATCTCCGAAACTATAAGACGCAAAATTTTGAAAAAAAATTGGTGATATAGGGCCTCACCAGAATTTTAAGGAGAAGCCTCTACTATTAATTTTGGGAAGAAAGTTACAGAATTAAATGGAAAATATAACTTAAAATTGTTTCTAACGCATCATGTAATATATCAAATAAAAGGGCTCATTATGACAAACATTTATATTTTTTTCATATTTTTAAAATAAGTTGTTAAAAAGAATATAAAAAATTGCCCATTCCCCCCACATATCTCTGAAACTATAAGCGACAAAATTTTGAAAAAAATGGAGATATAGGGCCTCACCTGAGTTTTACTGGAAAATTACTACAATAATTCATTTTGGGGGGCAAATTACAGAATTAAATAGAAAATATACAATTAAAATAGTTTCTAACAAATTATGTAATAAAACAAATAAAGGGCTCATTATGACGAAAACAAATATATTTTTTTCATATTTTTATAATATTTATTTAAAAGATATTAACAAAAATACAAAAAATACCAATTCCCCCACTTTATCTCCGAAACTAAACCGCAAAATAAAAAAAATAGAGATATAGGGCCTTACCTGAATTTTATTGGAATAATACGGAGAAACCTCTACTATTAATTTTGGGGGGCAAATTACAGAATTAAATGGAAAAGATAAAAATTAAAATTGCTTCTAACGCACCATGTAATATATAAAATGAGGAAAACAAATACATTTTTTTCTTATTTTTAAAATAAATTATTTAAAAAATATTAACAAAAATAAATAATTTGGTCAAGTGCGAGTTGGACTGGCATATTTGAAGGTGGTACGGAACCCAGTTTCAGACAAGCAGGGAATGAGTGCATATTTATATATTTACCCTTATAGCGTTTTAAATTTATAAAAAATATACACTTTGATTTTCCACACATAGACTTTTCATTTTATCTGCTTCAGGATTCGCTTGATTTTTATGAGAATACATATGTATTTAATTTTCTTATTTGGCCCCCAAAAAGTAACATTAGAGTTTTATTTTACTAATAAACTTTCAGAGATACCTTTTATAATCTACTGTCTGAGTTTTGAGGCTCTCTAGCTTGTAAGATAAAGGGCAAAATAGGTCAAAGTTTAAATTATAAATTATTAAATCTGTTATTCAAATTATTTAAAAATATAAATAAAACATATTTTTCAAAATTTAAATAGTGTAGTTTCGAAAGTGGGAATTAAGTCGATGTTTAATATTTTTGTTAATATCTTTTAAACAAATAATTTAAAAATATGATATATTTGTAATTCACATAATGAGCCTTTTATCTGATATATTACATGATGCGTTTGAAAATTGAATCTTTATTTTCCATTTAATTGTATAATTTGTCCCTAAAATTACTATGGGGGTTTTCTAATAATTTATTTTACGTTTAATTTCTATTATTTGGGGTCCAAATAATAGAATTAGGGATTTTTTTCATATTTTTCCTATAAACAAAAAAATTGAGGTCTTATAGTTTGGGGAATAACGGGGAGAATGGGTAATTCTTTTAAAATGTTTTTTTAATATATTTTAAAATATTCGTTTTAAAAAAATGAAAATTAGGGGTTTCTCCTTATTTTTCCAGTAAAGTTCAGGTGAGGGGCTATACTTCCATTTTTTTTTAATTTTTCAGCTTATGGTTTCGGTGATAAGGGGGGGGGGAATGGGTAATTTTTTTATATTTTTGTTAATATCTTTTTATTTAATTTATTTTATAAATATGAAAAAAATATACTTGTTTTCTTCATCATGAGCCCTTTCATTTGATATATAACATGATGGGTTAGAAACAATTTTAATTTTATATTTTCCATTTAATTCTGTAATTTACCCCCCAAAATTAAAAGTAGAGGTTTCTCCTTATTTTTCCAGTAAACTTCAGTTCAGAACCTATACCTCTAATTTTTTTCAAAACTTTACGTTTTATAGTTTCGGTGATAAGGAGGCGGGGGGGAATGGATAAATTTTGGTATATTTTAGTTAATATCTTTTTAAATATATTTTTTTAAATATGAAAAAAATATATTTGTGTTCCTCAGAATGGAACCTTTCATTTGATATATTACATGATGCGTTTGAAATTTTTTTTATTTTTAAATTTTTATTCAATTATATAATTTGCCCCCAAAATTTATATTAATTCTATATTTCCTATTTTTTTTCAAAATTTTACGCTCAGTAGTTTCGGAGATCAGGGGGGGGAACGGTAGATTTTTTTAGTTTTTCCCCCCAGAAGTACCCCTAAAATCAAAATTTTTTCTTTTACGATATGTACTCCTGATCGGGTCACCAAACTATACACTGATACCAAATTTCAAAATCTTCCGTCCAGTAGTTTAGGAGAAAATTGCTGTGATGTCACAGAGGCAGAAATCCGGAGTGATATTATAAGGGTATCCGTATATTGTACGAGTATATACGGAAACCTAAAAAAAATACTCATCTTATCTTAAATGCAAAATATAATACTAAAATTGCTTATAACGCATCATGTAATATATTAAATCAAAGGGCTCATTATGACGAATAGAATTATACTCGTATTTTTAAAATGAATATTTTAAAATATATTATTAAAAATATATACAAAAATTACCCATTCCCCCTTGAATTCCCCAAACTATAAAACCTATATTTTTTGTTAATAGGAAAAATACGAAGACATCTCTAATAACAATTTTGGAGACCAAATTATTGAATTAAACAGAAAATAATTTTTACATGAATCAAATGAAAGGGTTCAATATGAGGAAGACCAATATATATATATATATATATATATATATATATATATATATATATATTTCATATTTTTAAAATTAATTATTTACAAGATATTAAAAAATATATATAAAAAATTCTCTTTTTCCGCTTTATTTCCGAAACCATACTGCCTAAAATTTTGAAAATAATTAGAGGTACTGGGGCTCACTTGAAATTTATAAGAAAAATTAGTAGAAAACCCCAATATAAAATTAAATGGAAAATAAGAATAAAATTTAAAACGCATCATGTAATATATCAAATAAGAGGAGCATTATGACAAGAGCAAATATATTTTTTTCATATTTTTAAATCATTTGTTTAAAAAATATTAACAAAAATATTAAACATCGACTTATTCCCCCTTTAAAAACTACACTATGTAAAATTTTTAAAATTATATTTTATTTGAATTTTTAAATAATTTGACTAAAAGATTTAATAATTTATTATTTAAAACTTGACCTAATTTCTCCTTTATCTTCCAATCTACAGCCTAAAATTCAGACAGTAGATTAAATGAGGCTTCTCTGATAGGTTATTAGTATAATAAAACTTTAATGTTAATTTTGCGGACCAAATTAGAAAATTAAATACATATTTTTATAAAAAGCAAGCGAATCATGTAGCAGATAAAATAAAAAGTCCATATGTGGAAAATAAAAGTAAATATTTTTTATAAATTTAAAACGCTTCCTTTATATCGATATTAGGGTAAATATAAGAAAATACACTCATTCCCTGCTTGTCTAAAACTGTAATATTAGAAAAAGATATACTCGTAGTTTGATTCACCTACATTGTATTTTATCTTAAAAGTGGTCGGGAACCAACTCGGACTGCTCGGACTGACCAAATTATTTATTATGAAACGTAATCTTAAATATTTGATTGTTGAAAGAAATAATGGTAGTAAGTACCAAAAAATATCACTAAAAGTGTACCAAGTAGTAATGTTCAACAAAGTGAAATAGGGAAAACAGAGTGAACAGCCTCCGAATAAGAAAGAGAAGGAAGAGTCTGCAGGACAAAATTAAGGAAAACTCTTTACAGCAAGTAAGAGAGCCCATGGGTATTGTGGAGAATTTAGAGGACGTTAATGAGGTAAGATAAAAGGAATTTTTGGATTATGAGCGAGTGGCATAAAACAGGGAAACCCATTAAGGGATAGAGAGATGATTCTGAATGCTGGTGTGGGACAGATTCCCGAAGTTAACGGAATGTGTCGCAGCCAGTGATGAAGGGGAATCTAAGTATTGTTATATCGTGAAACGAGTGTATACATCGGCGCAGACTAACGCAAACACAAAAACGATGTTTAAGATGATATATGGGATTTACATGTGAAAGGCAGGTACAGAGGAACACCAAGACTTGATCGAATGACTAAACGCAGACTTTGTCGTAAGCTACCATAGTGGTAGGGAAGATAAATGCGATATAGAAGTAATTAGGCAACAAAAATGGAGTGTTAAAGGGCGATTCGAAAACAGAACGGCAATGAAAAATGAAGAGAAGAAAAAGACGTAGGTCATGAATGTGGACGAGCCAGGAGTCAAAGTGAAAACTGTGTGGGAAACAAACAACAGGAACAAAAATGTGGAGAGTAGTTTGGGCTAACACAACGTTAAAATCAGAGAGAGCGGAGGGATTACGATATTGTAGTATAACCTACAAACGTTGTTTAATTAACATTTTCTTTAGAAATATGTTTTCTGATTTTATTTATTCTTTTACTGTTTACATGTCAGCAAAATTGGGCTATATTACTAGAATGACTTGAATATAGAGAGTTTAGGTGAGCAGCGACAATATAAAAATAGGCTTCCCGAATGATGTCAAATAGCCTTCGCAGATATTTATCGGTTTAGACTAAGGGTTAACGAGGAACTAATGAGCAAAAGATATGACACTTTAAAGAACATAATTAAATAGATGAACATTATTCAGGTAGTAGTAGCTGAAGAGAAAATAGTAGCTGTAAAAATGGACGCTATCAAGGAGAGATATCAGATTTATGTTTAGGGAGAGGGAAGGGGGTAATCCCTGCCAAAGCAATCAAATATCTGAAATTAATGGTGAATGAGAGGCTAAGAATTCACCACGACACATTGTATGTCACTGAGAAAGTAGAAGCCCTCCTATTAGGCTTCTCCCTTACATAAATGGGCCTCGTATAGCCAACAGAAAATTGGTATCTAGAGTTTGCGTAATTATCGGGGAGATTGCTAACAAACTATTGGTGGAGGAAAGGAGAAGGACGTTCATTGGAGAAGGGCAAAACTGGAGAAATAGAGGTCACTGTAGAGGACTGGAAAAGGAGGTGGGTAGGGAACAATAAAAGGGCACAATGGATAAAAATGCTGATTAAGAATGTCAAAATGTGGGTGAAATGCCTATTTCGTATGTTGAATTACTACCCAAGCAATTTCTATTATTAGTATTTATATAGAATGAATAGAGGAGTGATGCGTGTACTGTGGAGAGGTGGACACCCCGAAGCACACTATCTTAAAGTGAGAGAGATGGCGACTAGAAAGGGAAAGTATATTAAGT
Organism: Octodonta nipae; assembly: GCA_034190945.1. Classification (NCBI taxonomy): domain Eukaryota; kingdom Metazoa; phylum Arthropoda; class Insecta; order Coleoptera; family Chrysomelidae; genus Octodonta; species Octodonta nipae. The sequence goes on along the minus strand of CM067217.1, from coordinate 84,143,721 downwards.
TAGATAGGGGAGTGAGTGCGGAAAATGTTATAAAAGGCTTGGCGATCATTAATGAGAATTGGGAGCCTATTAGTAATTATATTGCCTCGTTTCAGGTGTTTAAGAAAGAGAAGAGAGGGAGCTCCTCATTATAAGAAGTATGATAGAAAGAGAGTAGGTAGGCCAGAGTCTAATGCAGAGGTGCCTGCAGTTGTATCGTGCGACAGTTCCCGATACCCAGAGGATAATGGGATGCCTTTTAGTCAGTATGCGTCCTTCTAGGTTTAAACGGTTTAAATGCAAATATTTTAAGGAATAACAGTTCTGGTGAAGACAAATCAAAGAGTCTTGCAACATTTTAAAAATGGCTTTAGTGTTGTCAAAAAAAGAAAATGTTACACATTTTGAACCCTTAATTTACAGTCTTCCATATTATAATTTTCCTTTCAAAATGCTTGTGAAATAATTATAAAATTAATAAACAATGTTTTCATCGGTATAAAAAAATGTGAACATTGGTAAAATAGGAACAGACTTTTAAACAGTTACATTTTACTGGTATATAGATAACCCACGTCAAATAATAACCGCAATGTGTTCTAAATAAAAATATTTTTTTATTTTTTCACTTACTCTACTAATAATTATGCCAGCAATAGATATCCTGACTTTGGGCCCTTTTAACAACTTATACCTCAAATCGACACCATTCCAAAATGAAACAAAGTACCTCTTGACCTGTAGATTATCTCCACCGTGTAATCTGTACCCATCATAATCTACAATTACCAAAATTTCTGGGTATATTGTGTAGGGGGCTTCTCTTTTTCTCCTACTTTCGTTTTCTGAATTTCTTTTGTAACGTTTTGAAATATGATCTGGTTCCATCATTGCTAAAAATAAAAAGTAGAATCAATATTAATTCAAGAGTAGAATGGAATTAATTTGTAAAAAAGTTAACATAATTTTCTGAAACTTATTTGTGGCATTTACTAGTTTCTTCTTTAAATTTCAAATGTATATTTTATTCATTGGCAACGAAGTCAGAATAAGACTTTGAAACGTTTTTGAATACACAGCTCTTTTCTCCAATGTGGTGTTTTTACGAAGAAAATCGAACATAAAGTTGAAATAGTTGTCAATTGTTATAATTCATTATTTGTTAGTTTCGTAAAAGTATTTACTCAGATTATTTATATATTAAATTTCTATTGTTTAACACTACGACCATCTTTTAATTAATTTGATAATAATTATAACATACTCCTAAATCTATATCATTTTATAAATTATTTTCTCCGAGAAGAGTAAAGGATATAAAATGAAAAGAAGTACCTTGCAACTGATGCATCATAAAAACATTAATTATATTTTTTTGATTAAGATTTGTGGACCTGACCCCACACAACGAACAATAGAGATGTTTCTTATATATCAATGCACTGAATTTTAATGAGCTATAAAAATAACTCAACCTACTGAGTTGAAAGATTACTATTTGTCTTTCTTATAATGAGTCAATAAGAAATTTTGCTGTAGGCCTAATGAAGGTGATGAAGATTTATATACATACTTGCAAAAATCTATTACTATATGTGGAGTTTTCAATCCTAATAAAATAGGGATATTGATACATATTTTTTTAACTAAATTACAATTTACTGGGGGAAAATTAATGAAAAGGAGCGGTTAGGGTGTGAAAAAATAAGAAATGTACGAACATGTGTGTTGTGGAAATCAATCAAGCTAACATTTGGTCTATATAATTAATTTTGTACAAAATTATTAGAAAGTAATATTTTTAAATTGTGTCAATTTTAAAAAGGATATTTTAATTTTTCATCTTACTGAGTGACTGGACTCAAATAGAGTAATAGTTAAATTTTTGCTCATACAAATATGGGCATCATTTTCGTGAAGAATACTAAGTAGAGTGTATGTATTTATTTTATTCACAGAGATTACTATATACAGTAAGGTCCTGCAGTAACTGAACATTCATTTTCTTCGTAATTATGAATGTAAATGGCAAATTCTGGAACAGATCAATTTTTACATATGAAACTACACATTTTGACTAAAATGATTCACCTGCCCCTTCAACCTTCTAGGGGTAATAACTACCCCTCAATTTTATTTTATATAACAAGCAGTCCTCGAGTCAAATACATGTCACTATATACAAGTCTATTAGTTATCTTTTTGCCAAAAAAGTCAAGTCGTATCTTTTTGTGACATATAATACTGAATTACGAAAAGAAATTGGACATATTTTTAAAAGTTGCAGAAAATCCACACAAACCTACAAGAGAAGTGATATGATATAAGTAAAACATCTGTATTCAGAATTTAAAAAAAAAGATAAATATCATTCATATGAAATTAAAGTGTTCAGGAACGAAATGAAGATGATCCTGATCGTAGATTAGAATTTTGTGAAATTGTTACGAATAGATGCCAGATTCAGATATTTCCCAAAAATATTCTTTTCTTCGAAGAGGCAACGTTTGCCCTACATGAAACGGTAACAAGCAAAATTGTCGGTATTTGACAGTACGCAAAATTGTCACTAGATGAGGTAAGGTCACACTTAGTATGGTATTAAAGTGTAAGGAAAGTTTATATGGGATTGTTTGATCAATGTTAAAAATTTTCGAATAAAACCAGCCACCTTGTGAGGTATCACTGTGTGTTGGGCCCGTTCTCCTTGTTGTGGCGCTTTGTCTGTTGACAGCTGAAGAGTTTTTCTGTTTTTTTTAATGTGATATTGTTAACTACTTAATTAGAAAAGGTTACGGTGCCAATATTAGCAGCCAGTTTGTGACTTATGCTCTCGGAAAAAATTACATTTATCGAGCAATCCCTTTTGTACTATCCTTGATTTAAGTGAAAGTTTGGGCTGACATAATAGATAACAGAATAATTTAACCATATTTGGGAGAGATACTTGATTTTTTTACAAAAGTTTTTTCCTGATAGTGTTAATACCGCAGATATCAATAGAAACATCTGGTTTCAACAAGACGGAGCTACACCACCTTATGCAGCAGCAGTATGAACTTATCTTAATTAAGTTTATCCGCATGGATGGACAGGTAGGGGTGGCGAATTTCATTGACCACCCCGTTCCAGCCACTGGATTATTTCTTGTGGGGCTATTTGAAATGAAAAATTTATAAGAGTAAACCAACTGATATTGTTGACTTAAAACAAAGCATAAAGCAAGAAATTAATGAAAAAAAAAGAAAAACTTTTTGCAAAATGTTGTCGAAGAATTTGAACTTCGCCTTATTTTTTTTGTCAAGATATGAACGATGCCCAGTTTGAACATATGATTTTGACTGTAATTATTGTAAATATTATTAATTACTCCAAATATGTATTTATTTCTATGACTTCATTATGTATTTTACAAATTAAGCAACTGATTGATTTTCTTACTACAAATATCAAAAAATCAACAAGTCCTATATTGTTGAATACATAATTGATAATCTTTTAGAGGCGGTATCACTTACTCCTTTTTATTATATTTTTTTTAAGAGGCAGTTATGATATATAAAAATTGACGTGTTTCAGGATTTTTCATTTACATTCATAATTAGGCAGAAAATAAATTTATCCGTTACTTTAGGATCTCAGTATATATATATATATATATATATATATATATATATACACAAATATTAAATTAGTTTTCGTTTTCTCCGGTCTTATCCATGACCCACACACAAAAAAAATCGGCTAATAAAACCGTTGTTGGAAAGCATCTTTTGCAATCTAATGCGATAAGCTAGGTATTTAAATGTTCTCAATAGTGGGTCACTCCGTTTCCGAACCTCTGAAATTTATTACTTATTGGTCTATGGCGTACATTTTCAGTAACTTTCGAATGACTCTTTTATTCAGAACCTTCGTTTCAAAAATAGATTTATGACTCACAGCCTTCGGGTATGCTAGGCTTCTACTACTTTTAAAATCTTTTCTGGGTATTTTTAACCGACTTCCAAAAATCAATTATCAATTCGTAGCGTATTTTTTTTGTATGTATGTTACCTGATTTCTTCTCCTGTGGTGAACCGTTTTGAATAAATATGTTCTTGTTTAATTTGAAAATTTTCTTTGTACATCTCAAGCATATAGGTAGTAAAGTATAATATTTTCTATTCCTTAAATCAATGAGTACCAAGCTCGTTTTGTTTGCATACCAGGCAAATACCTATTTAAATGAATTTTTTTCCAATTTGCGAAGATTGTGCTTTTGGTTGTCACATTCTCCCGGCCTAATAGAAAATTCAATGACACCACATCTCAAGCTCTAAACTGCTATTTGGTGCGTTTATAGGGTGTTCAGTTATAGCAAACAAAATCACAAAGTAAAGTGATAGAAGGAGTTGCATTTATATGATTATTGAAATATAGGACGGAACAGAATGATAGTGGTCCATAGGCAGCCGTATATACAGGATGGTTGGAATATAGGGTGGAGTGGATGTTTGGTGGTATAAAAATGTTGGAAAAAATGTGAAATTAAATTTATATAGGGTGATTAAAAAACTGTTATATGATGTGGACGTACACAAATCATATACAGATTATACAGGATGGTTGAAATATTTGCTGGAGTTGAATTATATTTATAGAGTGTGATTAAAAAATTATTTATTTCATAGCCCATAAGAAGTTGCATAAAGTGTGGAGAGGAATTAATGTTACACAGGGCGATAATATAAAATGTTAAAAATGAAATAATTTATGGGGTAGCCCACAAGAAGTTATATACTATGGTTGAAATATAAGGATTTGACTCCATAAATATGGGATGGATTCTACTCCAGCCTATAGTTTACAGAAGGCAGCAGAATCCTTATGGGAAATGGCTTTCGGCCAATTTTTTTCAAATTAAAGTATGTGATAGCTCTTGAAGGGTAGATTAAAAGTCCTCGTGGGCACAAAGCTCCAGAGCCAATAGTTTAGGATCTACAGCCCTTTAAAGTTGACTTGGTCCAGAATCCTTATGGCAAATGGCTTCAACTTTAGAGGGCAGTAGATCCTAAAGTATTGACTCTGGAACTTTGTGCCCATGAGCACTTTTAATTTACTCTTCAAGAGCTATCACATACTTGAATTTGAAAAAAAAATAGCCGAAAGTCATTTCCCATAAGGATTCTGGACCATGTCAAATTTAGAGGGCTGTAGATCCTAAACTATTGGCTCTGGAGCTTTGTGCCCAGGAGCACTTTTGAATTACTCTTCAAGAGCTATCACATAGTTGAATTTGAAAAATTTTTGCCAAAAGCCATTTCCCATAAGGATTCTGGACCACGTCAATTTTAGAGGGCTGTAGATCCTAAACTATTAGCTCTGGAGCTTTGTGCCCATGAGCATTTTTGATCTACTCTTCAAGAGCTATCACCTACTTTAATTTGAAAAAAATTGGCCTAAAGCCATTTCCCATAAGGATTCTGCGGGGTCCTTTATGCTTGTCCGTGGGCAGTCGTATGTACCGGGTGGTTGGTACATAGGGTGGAGTGGAATTATCTATAGTTAAACAGAGTTGTCAAAAAAGTTGAAAAAAGGTTACATGGCTTGGTCCATAAGGCATAAATATATTTTGGGCTTATTAAGTCAACGCGTACTAGTAAATTTTGTTCGTAAACATTTACCTGTCAATTTAAATGAAAATGTATCATTGTGAATTGTTGAAGGTCTATTAAGAATGAAAACTACCTGAGTTCAAAAAAACTAAAAAGTTGAAAATAAAACATTTAAAAAAAATATATAACCGACTTCCACTTATAGCTAAAAAGATAAAAATAATTATAACAAAATACAACTCTAGCAAATAAATAACACATTCAGTGTTGTTAGGTACCTACCCAGGAACTAAAAAATGTAAACATTAAAAGGTGCTCATTTTGTACAAATTAATTACCTACCAATCTTGTGTATTTTTGAAGTCAGTGCCAAGCAACAACCAAGTTTGATGAAGTAGTAGATAAGTACGCAATGAAGAATTTAAGATTTGCTTGGCACCGACTTCAGAAATATACTAGATTGATAGGTAATTAATTTGTACAGAATGAGCACCTTTTAATGTTTATATTTTTTACTTCTTGGGTAGGAACTTAACAATATTAAATGGGTTATTTATTTGCTAGAGTTGTATTTTGTTATAATTATTTTAGCTTTTTATTTATAGGTGGAAGTCGGTTATATATATTTTTTAATGTTTTATTTCTCATATACCCGTATGGCAACCAAACAATTCTCTTAGCATCGTAGAACTGTCACGACTTACCAATACGTTCTAGAAACTCGTAATTTTTCATGTTTGATCGTTAATTAAATTTAGAATAATTACAAAATATTCAACTTACAAATGACTAAAATTTGTCATTTATCAAAGTAACAATAACAATATAAAATAGGCCAAACGTTTCAAGGTCTAAATCAGACCCCGTTTTCAATGGTATAACTTAACACAAATGAACAAGAAAAATTAAAAAGTAAAAGATTCGTAATGAGAAATTTAGTAAATCACAATTTTACTGCAAATTTGATATATACAGGGTAGCACTACAAATTCTAAAGATCATGTGAAATACGCAATCTTCTTTCAAATTGGAAGAATTTGAGAGTTATCTTCAGAATTTCATTTGGCTCTCCTAGGTACCACTTTGTTATAAGATAGTGCATTCGCCCAAAATGAGACCAAAGAAATGCTGATCTTCCACAGATCTCATTAAAGTCATACGGGAAAATCTAGGAAAAATCTTATGAAATATTCCGATACAAAAGGACATTACCATTATTAATTTCATCATTGATTATTGGCAACCAGCAACGGCTGAATCCTATAGAAGTACTAGTTATACAATGGCTTTCATTTAATAAAATTAAAGCAGACTCGATTAGTTTTCGTGTTGTATTGTATTCTTCTTTGTGTAATATGGCTGAATTTTTAAATTGTATGTTAGACTAAGGTTCCAGGCATGTTCACAAGTTTTTGACAGTGTGGAACAGCAAAATGGAATAAATTCGATATCGAATAAAGGAGGTTTTGTAGCGAAAAACGATTGGACTTGTCGATTTGTATTTTTAAATGCGCATTTCTTCAACAAAAAAATTATGTAGGGTGTGTCATGTGACAGTGGCCCATACCAACTTTCTTATTTTAAATGCAAGCCCCTGTATAGTATTTATTTATGGGATTCTCCGGAACATTTTAGACATAATTCATGTACAATGTCCTACACCTATCTTCAACTCTTTCGGAAACATTCACTGTTTTCAGATTTATTACAAATATTAACATTCAAAAAAACAAAACTATTTTATTTTACACTCAAAACTTAATTCTCATTTAGCTTTTGATATTGAGATAGTAAGGAAAAACCATTCCTGCGTTTCTCTTTACTCTTTACATAGCCTTGGAATCTTGCCTGCATGACAGTGGTGATCAGCGTCAGTGCTATTGGCGTTGGAATTTCATTAACTGTACATAATAATATCAGAAAAATAGTTCATTTAACAGAAATGTACAAAATAGGCATTCTACTAATGAGTGGTTGTGGAGATAACACACGGACACAAATGGAAGTTTCTCGCTTATTTCACGAACATTTTCCAAATTTGCCGCCTATATCCCAAGGAACAATTGCCAAATAGAAAATCAGTTTCGCGAGTTTGGTCATGTAAGACAGATAAAAAAAGTAGCTGCCAATGCTGTAAGTGATAATCGAAATTGGATATTATGCTGGAGTTTCAAGAAAATTAATAATTAAAATAATTGTGGTTGAAAAGCAGCCCCACTGTTCAACGTTAGCCACACATCAATTTTTCGAGTATTAAGGGAAAGTAAAATGCATCCCTATAAAATGATGAAATCAGGAGCTCATGGAAGACGGTTTCTGTAGGAGAACGTATTTCTGTGAAGAAATGATCGTAAGGAAGGTTAGATAACAATTTGATCCAATTAGAAGATGTTTTGTTTTCTGTTGAGCGCACATTTACCCTGTACGGTCATGTTAATCGTCAAAATTGCCGCTATTGGTCTAATGAGAATCGTCACTGGAAAAGTTAATGTTTGGTCCGGAATTGATGGAAATCATATCATAGGTCCCTTTTTCATTGATGGCAACTTGAATGGAGATAAATATTTAGAACTGCTCCAAAATAATGTCGTGCCAACTTTGACAAACTTATATCCTGATCCAGTAAACCCACAAATTCCTGCCAATGCAATATGGTTTCAGCAAGATGGAGCACCGATAGAGTGGCCAGCACAATCTTCTGTTTTGACGCCATTAGACTACTTTTTGTGGGGATATGTCAAAAGTACTCTATACAAAACTAAATCCCTCAACTTAGATGACCTAAAATGACGAATAACGTTTGCGATTAGATCAGTCATGCCTGAGATGTTGAATAACGTTAGAAGAAATCACTATACCAGATTAGCATGTTGTCAAGACGTTCTCGGCGAGCATTTTGAACATTTCCTACATTAACATTAACGGTTTTTTGTTTTTTTTTTTATATATTTTTGAGTAATAATCAGTATTACTTATTAAGTTTTTAGTGTGATGTAGCGCATTTGTGAAATAAAATAATTTTCTTTTTTTTGTAATAAATCTGAAAACACTTAATATTTCCGAAACAGTTGAAGATAGGTGTAGAACATTGTACATGAATTGTGTCTAGAATTTTCTGGAGAATCCAAAAAATTTATAATATACAGTACAGCTTGTATTTAAAATAAGAAAGTTGGTATTGGCCACTGTCACATGACATACCCTATATATTTTTTTGTTGAAAAAATGCGCATTTAAAAAAATTAATCGATGTGTCCAAGCGTTTTTCCCAACACGATCTCCTTTTTTTCGTTATCGAATTTGTTCCATTTAGCTGTTCAACACTGTATACTTTTCTGTTTATTTATTCGAACATTTATAAGTTTCTCCAAGATAAAATTTGTTACATTCGCAAGGAATCTTATAAAGGCAATTTTTTGAGTTTTGTGTTACGTTATTTGGTTTAGTTTTTGATATAATTGATTTCAGTGTATATCTTGTTTTGAATGTTGTTTTAATATTAAATCTGTTTCCCACTCTTTCCAGTCTTTCTGAAAGACCCTGTATGTATGATATGGTTGTTGTAGTCATGTGGTTATCAAGGGTATTAGTATTGTTTGGAGTAGCTTGGTGTTGAATGTTAGTGATTATTTTGTGTTCAATTTTTTCTAACTATTTATTGATGAATTTTTAGGATAATTGTTCGCAGTAAGTACATTTTTATAAATATTTTTTCTTCATTAAATTTTTCCATATCAGAACAGTTAGTTTTTGCCCTATCGTATAGAGATTTAATTATGCCTTTTTTAGGGTATTTGGATGATTAGAGTTAAAACTGAGATATCTGTTAGTGTGTGTCGGCTTTCTGTAGACTTGTGTTTCAAATGACGATTGTGTTTTTGACAAAATTGTAATTAAGATATCTAAGAAAGGTGGTGTGGTATTTTACTCAATTTCTAATGTGAATTGTATAGTTGGTTCGTTGTTATTGATGTCGTGTTCTTGTTCATTTGTGTTAACTTATACCATTGAAAACGGGGTCTGATTTAGACCTTGAAACGTTTGGACTATTTGAAATATACAGACTTTCAAGTATATGTAGTGTTATTTCCAAAGAACTCAGAAAATATAAAAACCAGAGATGCCACAACTATCATTCAGAAAACAACAATATAAAAGCTGCCTTAGTTTTCACAATTAATCATTATTTCTACATGATTTGAACTGCGTACCTTACTAAAATTCTAAATAACTTGAAAAACCATTAATGTAGGTATAGGAAACCTGATATCAATAGAAAGGTAATAAAATTCTACAAAACACTAGGCTGTCAGATACAGGGTGTCTCATTTGAAATATGAAAGTTTTGTTGTTTATGTTCAAAAAGTATAAAAATATCTCAATTGACGGTATGTTTACTAAATAACTTTATTCTAGTATGATCAGTTATTACAAAATTACTTATTTCCTAAAGCCCTTAAATTTTATAAATGTCTAAATATTTTGCCTGTAAGTTCCAAAAACTCATTTCACTTAACTGATGCATCCTATTCTTACATGTTCTTGATAGTTACAGGTGCAGAACTTTCCATATTCATACCACAAATTCTCCGATAGATTCATAGAAAATGTCGTAACTCAAGGAATTACAACCGACAGCATTTTAATTAACGAATCCCCTCTTGTCCTATGTAATATAAATGATTCCCATTATGTCTGTATTTGCAATTTAGACATTGAATTGTAACAGTCTTTCTTCCTAGCGTCACTATTACGAGATGGTCTCGACCTTTCGGTTATATAAGCCAGTTATCTGTCTATTAATATTGTAGATTGATTGTCTCTGGTGACTTCATACGTCCCTGGGGAGATCAAATGTTAGCCCACTAGAGAAAATCGCCTTCGCTCAACAACACAAGAACAACACAACATCCATAGGTGACGGTGGGATTCGAACCCACGACCTAAGTCGGGTTAGTTTATGAAGTGTACGCTTCAACCGCCAAGCCACCGGACCCCTATTAGGTAACTGTTTTTAAGAACAAATAAACTTCAAGACAGTGTATCTATACAAAGTAATAGACAAAACCTTTTGCCTTCAAACCATACCTTCTATACCAATAAATTAAAATTTTACTATTTCTTCAATGATTGGTATATTAGTCAACACCGTAGCTTAACGTACCGAAAAATACTTAAATTTAGAAGCAACCTGAGAAACACAGATGCCATTCTTAGAGAGAAAAGTCAAATTACATATTCCAAAGGCTATTGTAAAAATCCACAATAATGGTGAATGGTGAATTTTACCATCCGTTCTATGCGAACACTATTCGAAAAACTTTCAATCTCGACAAAATATATTAGAACCTTTACAAATAGACAATCTATACAATTTCAACCAGGCAATCTGAAAATACGTTAACTTATAGGCCAAATGAAATAATATACAAACCTGGAAAAATTAATAAAAACGCAAACGCTTTTTCTCTCATAAAAATCAACAACTTTAACAAATGTACTGATTTTCAATCAAAACCGGAACTAGTAACTCATCCCGTATTACCAGTTAATGCAGATTCAGAAGGAAAAATTTAAAAGTTTTCTAAACAGATACCAAACCGTTTCTCTGAGAGATTACAGTAAAACTCCTTGACACAGAACTTGAAAATATAATTATATTTCCACAACACTCAAACCACCAAGAGTTTCACAACAAAATATTTGACGAAATTTTCGACAAAACGGGGAATTCCAAAATTGTATCATACATTCCTTAAATATATATTTATAAATACATTCTGACGCGAAACGACCGAAACGTGTATTATTAATGGGTATATAAAGCAATACAATTTTACAACAAACTTTACTATTTCCAATCGGAAGCAATTGCAAGACTATCATAAACAGGCCGTCCCTCAACAGCTACGAATGAGGAGAAACAATTAAATGTTGCACTATGACATCAGCATTGGTTCGGTTCATAATATTTTAAAGGACAAACTGAAGTCCCACTCATACAAGGTAAAACTTGTGCATGAACTTAATGTCCTGATAGGCGTAACAAATTCTGTGAATCGATGATGAATCAAATCATAGTTTTTTCTGACGAAGCTACATTCGGATTGAATGGTAATGCTAATAGGCATAACAAGAGATATTGGTGTGGCAAAAATCTCAGCTAGGTGATCGATAGTCGATCAACTCAACGTCCAAAAAGTTAACTCCATTGTTGGACCATTTTTTATCTGTAGGAATTTAAAGGCAGCCATTCCAGAAATTGTAGGTGATTAATTGATGAAGAGGCAGTATCGAATGGCTAACAAGATCTCCCGATCTTACGCCGCTCGATTACTTCTTATGGGGCTATTTAAAGGACAGAGTGTATCTATAAAAACCCACAAATGTCGAAGAACTAAATAAATAATAAAAGATTGCAAATATTCATGTTTAGCTGATTAGAAATGCAATATATGCATTTTATCAACCCTTAGCACAGTGTCAAAATGTTAACGCAGACCATTTTGAACAAATGCTTTAAACTATTAAATTGGTTAAGATAAAGCACAATTGCATTGACTCCAGAATTCCTACATTATCTTGCCTTAACTGGCTGGATACCTCGACTACCTTTCTTTCAGTGGCAGGGTAAATCGACTACCTTGCGTTAACTGGCTGGGTATCTTCTCTTGGGCATCTCCCCTACCTTACCTTAACTGCCTCCTCCTATTCCTTGCTTTAACTGACTGGATACCTTCTTAGCTTGCAACATTTGGAAGAGTTTTCTCTCAATCAAGGTCAATATTGACTGGCATTTTTCCGAAGCTAACTTTCACATCCAACTTCGATAAATATCGTTAGAAATTATTAATATATAAATTAAAAAAAAAACAAAAACCGACTTCAAAAGAAAATTAACTAAAAAGCATGAAATAATTTTTGCTACAACAATTAAATACTTTTTATGAAGTCGGTGCCAATCTAAAGTGAAAATATTTTGGGAACTACATTGATGAGTTGCCCTTCGCAACTTTAAATTGGCACCGATCTCAGAAAAATTATTTAATTGTTGTAGCAAAAATTATTTCATGCTTTTTAGTTAATTTTCGTTTGAAGTCGGTTTTTGTATTTTTTAATTTATTTATTTAACAATTTTTAGTGAGGCAATAGCTTAATTGGGTGCAGTTTTCAAATCTAATTAACTTTTTCGATATTGCCTAACATAAGGTATTTTAGTCTCATTTATGACCAACCTCGTTTACTGATGAATAGAATAACTTGTTTTGTAGATATGTATATGTATTAAGAAAATTTTGTATATGATTCTAACTTAGGTGGATCTACCATATTGGTCAATTGTAACTCTTTTTCACCCTATAGTGCAACCATGCTGTGTATGTTACTGTTTATTTGTCACCCAATATAACATTTTTTAATTACCTAACTATAGTTCTACTCCACTCCACTATGCTATAAAACAATTATTTCTGATAACTAGCTGTCGCCCAATGGTCGAAATTCGACCAATTGTGTAAATAAGTATCCAAAATTCAGGTTCTTTTTCAGATATAATTAACAGAACTTGATTTGTGTTCAAATTCGTCTTAATTTAATATGACAAATATCTGTGCACACCCTGTATAACTGTAATTCTACTGCGCCCTTTAGTCCAAGAACCGTGTAAATTCAACCGCTAATGAGCCTCCCTATATACGTATTTTTCCAACCACCCTGTATAGTTATAATTGCACTATACTCTTTATTTTAAACCCTCTATATATGCACATGCGTATATAGATAATTGTCCCAATCTGGTCCTTTCTTGGTAATACGATTTATTCCGATTTTAGACGGCAAAACTGCGAAATGGAATTTCGACAAAATCGTAGTGCCGTTTGCGAGAATTACATATAAATAAACTGTAATATAAATACAAAAATTATATGTATTATATTGTTAGATAAAAAAAATATTGCAGCATATCACATCTCGTTAAAAGAACAGTGAACAATTTTTAACTGATTGATAATTTTTAGATGAGATGTTAAATCCAATTTAAAAGATTACCTTATATCAAATAAAATTTAGTCACTTCAATAGTTGCTGTCGCCATCGTTTTGAAAAATAGTAACGTCTTAAATGAATAGAAAAAGAAGGTTTTTAGAGCATACATCTTTGTAAGTAAGAGTCGATTATTTTAGTAATATTTATACCTTGCTATATGATTGCACACAATTGAATTTTCATTGTCGATTGCTGTCAAATTTCGAATATTAAGCTACTTGTTCATAGTGGATTATATTAATAATTTATCATTAAATTATTTATTTTAAAAGACATAAATAAAGATTCTTTATATATTCTGCATTGAAGGTCGTCAATAGCTACTAAACCAAACAAAAATAAAGGAAATCGGTTGAGGGACAGAGGAGAAAATGGTACCGAACCGTTTTTTCTTTGTCTATTTATATATAGATTTTTTAGCCATTTCGTAAACTATAATTTTAACTAGCCTTTATATGCAACTTTTTCTAAGATTGTGTTAAACACAATATATAAATATAATTTTGTTTCGCTCCATATTTAAGTTATTTCATATAGCAGCATGCAACTGTTCCTGGTCTACCTTATATAAGAATTTTTTAACATTTTTTAATCCACCCTGTAAAACTATAATTCTACCACCATATATATACAACTATTTAGGGGCCACACAATATAACATTTTTTGTACCACTCTGTATAAATAAATTCACCAATCCCCAACCCGTTTTACCCAAACCGCAACTATTAATGGCCAAACTATATAACAATATTTCATTAATTATTTTTAAGAACTGCCTTCTATAGCTATAAATTCCATCTATATTGAAACAATCTTGTATATATTGCTGCCAATTAGTCACCCATTATAACTTACTGGTAGTTTTTTAACCATCCTGTATAGCTACGCTAAATAACTATTTTAGAAATATTTTGTAACCCTCCTGGAAAATATAATCTTATATGTGAGCTACCCCGCATATGCAACTATTTCTAACATGGTTTAATCATACTGTATAACAGTAATGTTACTTTACCTCATGTTTTAGATATTGCATATATGCAACTGCTCATGATCTATCTTAAAAAAATGTAGAACAATTTTGTATCAACAGTATTTAACTGTAATTCAACTCTACCCTATATTTCAACCACGTTGAATGTGCAACAACTTTACAGCCAACGAGTTTGACATTTTTGTACCACCCTGCATAAATATAAAGCTATTAATTTCGAAGAAATTTCATAAAAACTGCAACTGCTTATGGAGGAACCTACGTAATATTTTTTAAAGATTAAACTACTTACCTCTACTCCTCCCTATATTTCAAATATCCTATCTGTGCAAATGATTATGAGTTTCACAATTTTTCATCATATTTTTTAAAGCACAGTATCAAATATAATTTCTCTTCATTTAAACCATCCTTGATTTGCAAATTTTTCTAACCTTGTTTGAATCACACTGTGTAACTTGACCTCGCCCCATATTTCAGGTACTCCATATATGCAAGAGCTCATGCTCTACCCTATATAACAAAATTCTTCTAACTTTTTTACTCACACTGTATAATTATTATTCTACTCCACGCTATACAACCTTGTATATGCAGCTACTTATGAGCCACCTAATATAACATTTTTTCACCACTTTGGATACTTATAATTCTAGTCCACCCTATATTTCATCTATCCGGTATATGAAACTGCATGTGGATCATAACATTCCTTTATAATATTTTTTAAACCTTCCTGCATAGCTGTAATCATACTCTGTTACATATTTCAACCATCCTATAATATGTTACTTGAAAACTTGTGAACTACTTTACAAAACAATTTTTTTTCAACCCAGTGCATCACTTTAATAATAGCTTAAGAAAATTTAAATATCCTAACTGCTTACATAATATACATTTTTATCTACCTTGTATAAATATAAATCTATTTTATCATTATTTCACCCACATTGTATACGCATCTACTTATGACGCTAATAATATAACATTTTGTTATCCACCCTGCATAAATATAATTCAACTCTCGTTTTTCCACTATCTGGCATATACAACTATTTATGGTCCACCCCGTATGACTTCCCCCTTATTTCAACCACATTGTATATATGCGGCTACTTACAGGCCACCTAATATACATTTTTTTCAAGATTTCTTAAATACATGTAATTCTGCTCCGTTCTAAGTTTTACCAATCCTACATATGGAATACCGTGTAAAATGACACTTGATATATCAGTTGAATTTTTTAAATCAAAACATGTTACATTGGCATATTCAGAATTTTGAATAAAAGCTAAGCTGATGCAAATATCTAATATTTTGTGCATGCGGAGTATTATCGAAAATGGTAGTAGTTTTTTCCTTATATCTACCGTTTCTGTCAATGTATGGAGATAAAAGGTATGCCACATTTTGTAGGTCAAATTATAAGCTTTGCAACAAAAAAAGATTATGAAAAATAATTTTTTCTCTAAATAATATTCATAAGAACGTTTTCCGTTTGAATTCAACTTATAAAGACACACTGTTATAGAAACCAACTGAGAACCTGCACCTTGAAGTTGATTAACTGACATTTATTGGGATATATTTCCAATCAACTTTTAATTTACATCTTAACAGAAATGAAGATACTTTAATTTGTAATCAAGTTAAAAAAGTGACATGGAATGATTACTGTTTACGTGTTAGACCATGTAAATCTGTTTGTGAAGAATAACTTTTTAATATATTATTATTTAAAAAATAAATCGTTTGATTTATGAATACACACTGTATATACATATTAACTGACATTTATTTTGATTAATTCATCTTATTCACAATTTACCCCAAGTTCCGAACAGTTAATATCAGCAATTCCATCAAAGCTTATAATTCGGCGAATCCACCAAGGCATAGATTATAAGAAACTAGGTAAAAAGTTTTCCCCCATTCTCTAAGAAACGGTACAAGCTATGTTAATGAAAAAAAATATGGGTCCACTCCCCCTAAACAGGATCCAGTAAACGGTCGAAATTCCTTTAGCTGTTTCCGAGTAATCGGTGAACAAACATAAACAAAAACATAGATACAGACGAATTGAGAACCTCCTTCTTTTTGGAGTCAGTTAAAAAACAGTATAAGACCTTAATGCCTCTGCTAACATTGAAGGTAAAATTGGAAATGTAAGCCTTGATTTGACGTTATAGTTCATGCTCAAGCTCAAATTTATAATCACCATTGCGTAGCCATGATAAACTGACAAATGTCTCTGTCAAAAATCTCTTTTTTTGTACA
Organism: Octodonta nipae; assembly: GCA_034190945.1. Lineage (NCBI taxonomy): Eukaryota > Metazoa > Arthropoda > Insecta > Coleoptera > Chrysomelidae > Octodonta > Octodonta nipae. The sequence continues at coordinate 84,126,821 of CM067217.1, read as the reverse complement.
AAGCCAAATTTGGTATAACCTTAATTTGATCTCTGTTGACCATCAAGGTAAAAAAATTGAAAAAAAAACAACTTGGCCTTGATTGGACTTTGAAGGTCATGGTCAAGGTCAAATCCATTATGATCATTTTGTAACCAGTGAAAATTCTAAAGGTTGTGTATTGGCCATATTTTTGAAAAAAGACCTTCCTGCGGAAATAAAATTAGCCGTACCGGAGCATTTTGAATACCGTGTATAATACCTATACCGACAAGCATTGGAATACCTTAAATGAAATGCTTATTACTTTTTAAACTGTAGATCTAAATTATAAAATACCAATTTCTTGCAATAGATATTATGGAAGATGACACTTCGGTGTCTGAGCCTGTATGCCATTATTCAACTCATTAGTACTATATCACTCACGGAGTTTAACCGCGATACTGAAAGACAACAATTATTCTTACAGCACTCGAATTGCTGGAACTGCATGTCGGAAGAATGGAATCTCGGCAAGTGACATTAGGTAATTAAATCAACTATGCAAACGAACTGGAGATAATTTGCAACAAGCTAAAAAGAGCTTAAATCATTGAAGGCGTACCATTGGATGTACCGGAAAACTCTTCCACTGATTTACTGTATAAAAACTTTGATATGTATGTGTATAAACTTTGATTTAATTTTAAAGTATCCTATTGGTAGTAATAATATTTAGGTAGGGTGTAAGTTTAGGTAACGTGAACTTGACTTAACTGAACTTTATAGTGTTTCCAAACTACAGTGGACTTGAATTTTGTTTGTAAACAATTAGAGTATTAGTATACTAATACTGCGTAGCATTAAACGGTATTTCATTCTCCCAAAAAAGGTGGTGTAGAGTTTCATCTAGACACCATATTTCAATAATAGTAATGGTATAAGGTAAACCTTCGTCGAAGGCAGAGTTTGTTGATATTCTTTTACATAAACAGTATCGAGGTAGTACCCTAGATATTATCTCCCCACATTCTCGGCGAGTAACGTAGCTATTGTTATATGTACGTTATAGGTATTTATGAATAAGATTAGTACTACGAAACTTTCATAATAATTCCAATTCATCATTACATATCACATCTTATTAACTACTATGTAATAGATAGTAAATAGTGAAAAGACTGATTAATGCAATTATGCAGCACACCGCAATCTTTTGTATCCTATCGGTTTGAATAGAACAGCGCAAATCGACAACAAAGTGCTGCGTGACACGACTCGCTTTCGCAGACAGTCGCATCGCGCTGTAGTTGATACACAGTTTTTCGTGCCGCGCGTGTGTACAAGTAGTCGAGTGTTTTGAAAAATTGCAAGATGGGAGTACAATACAAAAGATGCTAATTATATGAAGACAAAAATAAAAAAAAATTAGTTCGTGAATCAGACATTTTTCGATGTAATTGGCTACGAATTTCTTCTCCATATGCGGATCACCACACTACGCGTGTGACACGTGCTCGTTGAGCCACTCGTGTCATATCAGCGCTAATTTGCGCCTTGCCTAAAGATGGGATTTCCTAACAGCTTCAGAATGCATGGGTTCGACACATGCGATGAACGCGACGTACTAGTCCAATGCGAATTACGTACAAGAGAGTAGTGAACATTATAGGGAATGTGCATGTGTTACTTTTTATTATTAGCCAAAAATAAAAATAAAATATAAAATGAGGGTTCGTTATAATTTAAAGGACCTGTTATTAGTAAATTTGCATAACACTCAGTTCTCCTTTTTCAAAATAGTTCTTTTTGAATATATCTTTTTCTCCTTTCAAGTAATTGAAAGAGTATCATTGCTTTTTCATCATCCTCTTTTTCTGCCAATAATAATTTTTCAATGTCATCCATGTTAAAAATTTCAAACACAGGACACTGCATAACATAGCAGCTAACAATTTTTCTTCCAAAACATTATTTTGAATGTCGATAGGAAAACACAGCCTTCTGCGTTTTCCGTACGCGTAAGAACGCATACGTCTGACACATGCGTTTCGACGCCGTTAGGAAAACCTTAGGTGACTTATTAATCCCATGTGTCTGTATCCAGAAAATTGAACTTTAGTCGGAGTGCAATGCGTTTATCAGTATAAGAAAAGTACAGGCCTAAAATCGAAAATATTACTAATGATTCCCATCCACCTTATATACTGTTATAAAATTTATCCACTCCATCTCTAGCGAAAGCAACGTAAAACAGTATTCATTACAAAGAACATAAAATCATCAATTTCTAGAGTTTTCAAAATGAACAAGAACTATCAATCTCGACGCTGGGCAACAAAATCTAGAACGAGCAGGAAACTTAATGTATGCTGTATAAGCCGATTTTTATTTGAGTATTTTTAGTTAGTTAGTTTAGTGCGTTCATCTTATTTGTTGTTATGAATTCGATGTAAATTATATTAGAATCAGCTGTTGGAAATTTTTGATGTTTACGTGTAAATGAAAGTTCTAGAAAGTGAAGTGACTTTCAGTTTTTAAAATGTATTAACTTTGAACCCGTGTGTTTATTGTAATTTGGTAATCAGAAGTGAAGGATTAAGTGAATTTAAAATCATAAATTGATTTATGGCCACAACTAGTAGTAGTATGAAAAAAGAAAAAATGGACGAGACTACAAAAAAATATGCAAACAGGTTACGGATGGATTAGATGAAAAAATAACTCAGATCCTGGAAAAACGTGACAAAAAAGAGAAACAACATCAAGAGGAAATTCAACAAAGGTTAGTGAAATCTATAGATAAAAATCAACACAATTTAATTGAAGGATTGTTCTCGAAATTTGAAGACAAGACAAGAACAATTTGAATTAAAAAGACAAAATAATTTTTAAGTATTTTTTGAAGAAAAGCAATTCCAAACTGAAGTAAAAAGACAACTGGAATTTGAACAATTAATGCAAATAGTATCGCAAGTTAATAAAACAGTTAATGAAAGCATGCAAATAGTGGAATCAGACATAAAAGAAACAAACGACGACATAAAGATCCTAAAAAGTAATGTGGAGACTCTTGAAATCAAAGTAGATGATATCGATTCCATTCAGAGCCAGGTGAAATTTGAAATCAGTTCCATTAAAAACACAGTACAAAGTTATGTACGTGGAGTACAAGATAAAATCAGTGCCATCCAAAACAAAGTGGAAACCGAAATTAAACAATTACAACAAGATTTAGAGAGAGGGAAATACCAGCACACCGTGAGTACCAAAGGTTCCTTTAGTAAACCACCCATATTTGATGACAGTTCATTTTGGCCCATGTATAAACGGCAATTTGAAGCAGTGGCTAGAGCTACTGGATGGGATAACAAAGAAAAATCTACCTCTCTTGTAATTTCCTTAAGAGGTCTGGCCTTAGAACTTCTCCAAAGCCTTCCAGTCGATGAACAAGGTAATTTCGTCAAGATCATCGCCATCTTCGACAAAAGATACGACAATAAATCCTTGAGTCAGGTATACCAAGTCCAACTCACTCGAAAAACGCAAAAATCCGGCGAGAGTCTACAAGAGTTCGAAGCAAAGATTAGACGATTAGTACACCTGTTCTACCCAGACCTGCCAGAAGAAACTAAAGATCAATTGGCCACACAGAGTTTCACAAACGGCATCAGAGATGTGGAAGTACAAAGGAATCTAAGGTTTAGTGGCATCAAGAAGAGTAACGAAGCTTTCCTTCAACCAGGAAGAGCCAGAGTCACCATTTCAAGCACTGTTGGCTGGTATGAACAAACTACTGGAACAGTCACAGAGAACTGAGACAAGAAGAGCATATTACCGTTGTAAGCGGACAGGACACTTCCAACGAGACTGCAGAGTGCGGCTATCGGAACGATCACCGACCAGGGGTAACCAACAAAACAGCCACATGTCCAGGGACCGTCAGCCAGTCAGCATAAGGGGGCGAATGCTGACAAACCCTCCACCAGCCCCTAAAATATTATCCATCCGGGGATTAAGTCGAGATAGCAGCAGCGTACTCATCAGAGGCACCATCAAGGGTCGAGCAATTACCATCACCATCGACACCGGCACCGCTGTGTCCATGGCCAAGTCCAAAGTTTTGAGCGCATCGGAAAACCTGCCAGTTGCCAACAAGATCCAGCTCAGAACAGTCACCGGTGAGGCCATGTCAATACAAGGTGAGGCAGTTATAGTGGGTAATGCAGATAAGGGACAACAGAATCCGACATAGGGTCCTGGTAGCGAATATTGAAGACGATTTCATACTGGGTATGAATTCCCGGTCGAACGGAACAGATTATTTAAGGGTAGCTAGAAAGATATCCTGGGAGTTGCGTTGGAATGGTGGAGCCCGTATACTCAGCAAATGACTACTTAGTTGGACGGGCTATAGTTAAAACCGGACGAGATTTACCAATTAAAGTCTTGAATTTGTCCAATAACGACATCAGAATTGCCAATGGTCAAGAGATAGCTTGTTTCGAGCCAGTAGAGATCATCATCAATTGCGAAGAAGGGTACCAGACTTCTATGAAGGACACAGGGCCCAGTAAAGAGTTTTTACAACAGTTTGCGGACCATTTGAAACACCTTACACCAGAGGAACAGAAGAAAGCAAAGCAATTTATTGCAAATCACTGGCAAATTTTTAACAGCTAAGATGGAAGGAACCACCGGTCGTACTAACCTCATCCAGCACCGAATAGATGCCGGAAATGCTCAACCCATTAGAATACCACCTAGGCGACTACCCTTGGGGCAACAACAGGCAGTCGAAGAAAACATCGAGTCCATGTTACAAAATGGAGTTATTGAGCCCATGGTCCGCTCCCGTCGTTTTAGTTAAAAAAAGGATGGAACCACCCGATTTTGCGTGGATTACAGAAAGCTTAATGAAGTCACTAAGAAAGCCAACTATCCACCACCCCGAATTGATGACACTAGCAGGCTGCCGTTGATTCTCCCCACTAGATCTAAAGAGTGGCTATTGACAGGTTGGTCTACACGAAAACGATAGAGAGAAGACAGCGTTCTCCACCAGTAAAGAGCTCCCGCTACATTTGAGAGGCTAATGGAGTATGTACTGAGCGGGCTGACATGTGGGACGTGCTTAGTATACCTCTACGACATTCTGGTCATGGGTCAGACATTCGACGACCATCTGAAGAACCTGGGTGAAGTATTCTCCAGAATTAAGAACGCCAACCTGAGACTCAATCCGAAGAAGTGTTCCATGTTCCAAAAGGAAGTAGAGTTTTTGGGCCACGTCGTTTCCGAGTCAGGAATCCGCACCAACGAGGACAAGATATAAGCCATTCGTGATTGGCCAGTCCCAAGAGACAAGCATGAACTCCGAAGCGTCTTGGGTCTCTGTTCTTACTATAGGAGATTTGTTGAGGGATTTGCCACCATTATAGCGCCTCTACATCGGCAGACCACTGAGAAAGAGACCATCCGTTGGAATCAGGATTGCGAAACATCATTTAGACGACTGAAGGCGGCATAATTGTTTGCAAAAACGGCGGTAAAACATTCTAGTAGACTTCTTACATATCGTGTCTACAAACAAAACAAAGGTCATACCTTAGGTAAGTCTTAACGAGGAACTCAACGGTGACCCTGGATTTGACCTTACACCTCATGACCTTTGTTTTGTTTTACCCCTGAACTCGCAAGATTTTTAAGAAGTCATTATTTGACCCCTATTTGACCTCTGGGGATTACCTCAACCTCATAGCTTAATACATGCTCCGACGTGAAATTTCCCGCTCTTTCAGATTCCGCAATTAAAAATAGAGGTTCTCATTTTAAAACATGAGGTTGACGTCAAAATAACCTCAAAAATGAGATTCAAGGTCAAATCCAAGGTCACCATTGGATTCCTTGGTCAAAGTTACGAAAGGAATGATTTTGACCTTTACCAGAAATGAAGTATTTTAACAAATATTCAGTCAAAGCTGGACTTAAATGACACCCGGTATAATGTGGCTTTATCCATTCAAAAATAATTCCATTATTGCGTTCTGTCTCAGCTCTTTTAATAAGTTGAAGTAAGGTAGTTGCTTGCTGCGTCGGTTTGCTGATCATTGGTAGTTATCTTTGGAAAAATTCGAACAGTTGATCCAATAACAATCGTAGAGTCAACATTTTGCGTATACTGCAAATTGGAAGATTTGCTGACCAGGCCGACTACTGACAAACTATCCCCTTCTAGGCGCTCATTTTAAAATGACTGTAGCCATAAAAACACACCAAAGTAGCACAAACAAATATTAAATTACAATACATTTCTCATTTTAAATAGAAAATATTTGATAAAATATTTGATGTAGTGTAATATGTCATTTGAAGAAATTTAATCTGATATTCATATCAAATATTTGATCAAATTTTTTCTAAAAGGTTTTATCAAAGATTTTTAACAATCTAATACCGGCCTTATATCGTGAAACGGTTGGTATACAGTAATGCATCACAAGTGTGGTGTCAATTTCCAAAAAAACCTAAAAATAAATTAGAATATGCCACATATAAAAAATATTCAGTTTTGTTATAGTGAAAAGTTATTAAATTGCAAACATTCACATAAACTTACGATTGGGCTGATTTGAGAGAAAAAAGAGGAAATAAAAAAATATCATATATTGATAAATAAAAATAATTTAAATGACTGAAGAAATTGCAAAAACCTTATGAAAGTCATTCTATGTTATTATTAGTTTGTGTCATATGATTTCCGCAAATTTATTTCTATTAGTTAATTATTACTTATGTTTAAGATATTTAATAATATAAACCATAATATTTTTGTTTTTCTGTAACAAAATGCTTCGACAATTTAGTGTGTAATAAACTAATATTTCATGCTCTAGAGAAAATTTTCGTTTTTACAATGAAACCAATGAAAGTACAGAAAACTCTGGTATACTTCCACGTGGTCTTGAGGATAAAAGTAATAGTTTGGGCATACAAAATTTTAGATTTAAGTGTTGCACATTCACTATTCTGCTACTGGTTTTGGGGTGTCATTTGAAAAATAAAATTGTATTATTATTTTTCAAATAAGAAAAAATAATTGTTTGATATTGCTTTTAAGACTCTGTTTTGTTTTTTAATTTTTTAACAAATCCACTTTAAATAATTGAAAATATGATAATAAAAACCAAACGTACCGTAATCACTCAAAATTCCATCATCATCTACTTGTTTTCTTTTTATTATTATGTGATGGTGAACTGCTTTATTACGCCGAATAGGGAGGCCGGTGTCAATCGCTACTTCTGAGCTGAGATCTCCATCTTGGTCAAGAAACATTTCATCATCATTAACAGTGTCGGAATCTGTTAAATTTTTGTTTTTGCTTGGTATTACAGAACCACGTAGCCGAGGAGGTAAGGGCCTAATGATCAAATGAGATCCTATGCTCCCTTCCTGCAATTAAAAGAAAACAGTACTATAAGATGACAAATTTTATTAAATAAAATAATGTTTAGAAGAAACACATACAGATTCGCAAATTTTATTTTAATTGTATTGTAAGAAACCGACTTCACATTAATTAAAATGAAAGTAGTTTAAACGCGTTTTGTAAGCGAAATCTGTGGAGCAAATAAAAGACTTAAGCACAGGGACACTTGCGTGCAGCTTAAATGTTTTTTGGGGGTGTCTCAGTATCTAGCCTAAACTACATTTTACCAGATTTGCATGAGATGAAAATTTTTTGTGTTTCTATATTACCAGAGTGACAATTTGTTCTCTATAGAGACTTTCACTATGGATAAACTGACGGTTCCATGTAAAAAAATCTATATATACATATAAATGAATTGCTGTGTGTTAGTCTAGATAAAACTCCAAAACGTCTTGACCTTTCAGAACATATATATATATATATATATATATATATATATATATATATATATATATATATATATACATATATATTGTTAATCATAACAAAAGATAAGCTCTACTAACTAACTACTGAAATTTATATGGCTTTAAATAGAGTACGCTGAATTTTCTGGTCGTTCTACCTTCGTTCGCACAGCGTCCAGATACACAGTTTTTTCCCCATCCGAACCTTCTAATTCTTCTTTTTTTACTATCGCAGCGATTGATGTTTAATTCGGATGAATAATGCTTTAGGTTGTTTTCGCCAGGGAAGGAGTGGGATAAATTTTATAATATATATATATATATATATATATATATATATATATATATATGATAATATATATATATATATATATATATATATATATATATATATATATATATATATATATGAACTAAGCTAGGTTCCGGGTGAGAACCGCGTCTGAATTTATTGAATACTCGACGTTTCGACTCCTGCTTTGGAGCCATTATCAAGAGACAAAAGTGAAAAAGAGTTTCAGAGTCTAGATCTAACTAACTACTGAAATTAATATGGCTTTAAATAGAGTACGCTGAATTTTCTGGTCGTTCTACCTTCGTTCGCACAGCGTCCAGATACACAGTTTTTTCTCCATCCGAACCTTCTAATTCTTCTTTTTTTACTATCGCAGCAATTGATGTTTAATTCGGATGAATAATGCTTTACGTTGTTTTCGCCAGGGAAGGATTGGGATAAATTTTATAACAATATATATATATATATATATATATATATATATATATATATATATATATATATATATACAATATATATATATATATATATATATATATATATATATATATATATATGAGCTAAGCTAGGTTCCGGGTGAGAACCGCGTCTGAATTTATTGAATACTCGACGTTTCGACTCCTGCTTTGGAGCTATTATCAAGAGACAAAAGTGAAAAAGACTTTCAGAGTCTAGATCGAACTCGGGGCCTCAGTCTGCCTACTCCCCAAGAGTCACTAGGTTACTGAACTGAATTTGAGTCTGCTCTGCTTCTTTTATTTATAGTTAGCGCTGGGTTAGAAGAAGATATCACGTGATGAGGCTGTGTTGTGATTGGTTGGGTATTGGTGGGCGTGTCTGCTTTGTTTAATCTGGCAATTACGGAGGTCCAAGCTGTGGGAAGGCGAGTGCTGTCATCGCGTCTATTTAGACAGAGAGGTCTTTTCTCTATTTCGATGGCTTCGCGAATAGTGGATGCCCTAAGAGAATTGAGAGATATGATAGTCCTACTGTCCTCGAAGTTGATAGAGTGCCCTGTTTGGATATGGTGATGCGCGAGAGCTGAAGTCGGATCTTTTTTACGAACTGACAGAGAGAGAGTGTTCATATACTCAATGGTTAACGCGCCTGTTGGTACGACCGATGTAGCTTTGTGGGCAATCGCGACATGAGATTTCGTAAACTCCTCGATCCTCGTTAGGTACTTTGACTTTGGGAATACCGGTTAAGTTGCCTATAGTTTGAGTGGTGTTGAAGATAGTCTTTATTTGATGTCTTTGTAAAATCGGTGCTACTTTGTCAGTGACTCCTCGAATATATGGAAGTACGGCTTTTTGATGTTGTTGTTCTGTTTCTGACGGGGTTGGTGTGATTGGGGGTTGTTGAGATTGATGAATTATACGCGCAATGTGGTCCGGATGATAACCGTTTTGTCGAAGGATTTGTTGAAGATAATTAAGTTCGTTTTGTCTATTGTCAATATCTGTTAAACGAATAGATCTAAGAGTCAAAGATTTCATTACAGAACTCAATTGGGCAGGGTGGTGGTGTGAATGGGCATTTAAGTATCGATTGGTATGGGTTGGTTTTCTATAGACGGTATGTGAGAATCTGTCATTGTTGGTTTTTGTTATGAGGACATCAAGAAACGGGAGAGAAGAATCGGACTTGATTTCCATTGTAAATTGTATATTAGAATGTATACCATTGAGGTGTTGTAGGAAGAAGTCTAATGAATCTCTGCCATGAGGCCAAATGACAAAAGTATCATCTACATATCTAAGCCAACAGGAAGGTTTTAAATTAGACGAGTTTAGGGCCTGGGTTTCGATTTGTTCCATGAAAATGTTAGCAAGCACCGGAGAAAGAGGTGAACCCATGGGGGCCCCACGGACTTGTTTGAACAGAGTTTTTTGAAATGAAAAATAAGTGTTAGAGGAACAGTGTTGTACAAGTTTGATGATGTCAGAAGAGATATTGTATTTTGTTTTTAGAATATCTAACGTTTCTGAAATGGGGACATTGGTGAAAAGAGATGCAACATCGAAGCTATCTAGGATATCATTTTCTGAAATTCTGTAAGCACTTAGGATATCTAGGAAGGAAGAAGAGTTGTTTACGTACGAGGATGCTTGCTCGGCTAGAGGTTGAAGGGTTTTGGCTAAGTACCGAGCTAATTCTTGGGTCGGGGATTGTACCGAACTGACAATGGGCCTAAGAGGAAGGTCCGGCTTATGAATTTTGGGTAGTCCGTAAATTTTCGGAATTTTAGAAGACTTTTCACGAGGAATGATGATCTTTTTGACGTCAAGAGGAAGTTGTGTCCTGTTGATGATTTCCTTAGTCTTTTTCTCTAAGTAAGTAGTAGGATTATTGTTCATTATTTCGTAGTCTGCAGTGTGGAGTAGGGAATTCATCTTGTGAACATAGTCCTTAGTATTGAGAAGAACAGTCGCTTTACCTTTGTCGGCAGCAGGAATAATTATGTCATCGTTGTTACGTAGTTGTTTTAGTGCATGTCTTTCGTTAGAAGTTAGGATTGATTTTGGTGGGTTTGATGTGCGGAGTACTCTAGCAATGGCTTGACGAGTATCTTCAGCCTCAATATCTGTTAGTTCAACCAAAGCTACCTCAACTTGAGAAATGATTCTTTCAGTTGGGATAGTTTTCGGCGTCACTGCGAAATTGAAACCTTTGGATAGGACGTGTAAACTGGTAGAGTCTAAGGGGAAGTCAGAAAAGTTATGGACGGTCGTCTGAGGGGGTGAGGTGACAGCGAGTTGTTGTTTTGTAATAAGTCGTGTTAGCTTAAGTTTTTGAGTCACTGTTTTCTTTTGGGCTTTATCGCTCGAAATGCAATTAAAATTGTCCCACAGAATTGGATGAGGATTGAAAGTATGTAATGATGAATAACAGTGATACAAATTTCGGTTTACGGACTAACCAAAATTCATAAGCCGGACCTTCCTATTAGGCCCATTGTCAGTTCGGTACAATCTCCGACCCAAGAAATTAGCCCGGTACTTAGCCAAAACCCTTCAACCTCTAGCCGAGCAAGCATCCTCGTACGTAAACAACTCTTCTTCCTTCCTAGATAACCTAAGTGCTTACAGAATTTCAGAAAATGATATTCTAGTTAGCTTCGATGTTGTATCTCTTTTCACCAATGTCCCCATTTCAGAAACGTTAGATATTCTAAAAACAAAATACAATATCTCTTCTGACATCATCAAACTTGTACAACACTGTTCCTCTAACACTTATTTTTCATTTCAAAACACTCTGTTCAAACGAGTCCGTGGGGTCCCCATGGGTTCACCTCTTTCTCCAGTGCTTGCTAACATTTTCATGGATCAAATCGAAACCCAGGCCCTAAACTTGTCTAATTTAAAACCTTCCTGTTGGTTTAGATATGTAGATGATACTTTTGTCATTTGGCCTCATGGCAGAAATTCATTAGACTTCTTCCTACAACACCTCAATGGTATACATTCTAATATACAATTTACAATGGAAATCGAGTCCAATTCTTCTCTCCCGTTTCTTGATGACCTCATAACAAAAACCAACAATGACAGATTCTCACATACCGTCTATAGAAAACCAACCCATACCAATTAATACTTAAATGCCCAATCACACCACCACCCTGCCCAATTGAGTTCTGTAATGAAAGCTTTGACTCTTAGATCTATTCGTTTTACATATATTGACAATAGACAAAACGAACTTAATAATCTTCAACAAATCCTTCGACAAAACGGTTATCATCCGGACCACATTGCGCGTATAATTAATCAATCTCAACAACCCCCAATCACACCAACCCCGTCAGAAACAGAACAACAACATCAAAAAGCCGTACTTCCATACATTCGAGGAGTCACTGACAAAATAGCAAGGATTTTACAAAGACATCAAATAAAGACTATTGTAGCATATAGCGCCATTTTTGCATATGTATTTAAGTGGACTGTAATTTATATGAGGTGTTGATTCAAGTTATACTATTTGGGAGAAGTTAAAATCTTATATTGCATAGAATGTTTCCAATGTATAAATATGTAACGGTACAATTTAGAATTATTAAGATAAATTAGGCAGACTTACCAGAAAGGTAAAAGGGTGTATGTAATACTATATGTAGATCCAGTATGTAGTTCCGTCCATAAAATGTGCACATATGTCACGGAAATATTATATTTTCGAACTGTTCGGCATGAGAGACGATGCGAAAGTCTCGTTGACCCATTCAACCACGAAGTATGTGGTTTTTTTCCAACATATAGTACAGGAAAGGAATGAAAATAAAAGGAATTTTAAGGATATCAAACCTAATTCCAGCAAATAAATAAATAATACATTCAGTCTAATGCACTTGAGTATCCAATTTATATAACCCGCAAAAAACTAAATAAATATTCATTAAATAAACAATGAAGACGAAACAACTATCTTCAACACCACTCAAACTATAGGCAACTTAATCGGTAAAGCTACATCGGTCGTACCAACAGGCGCGTTAACCATCGAGTATATGAACACTCTCTGTCAGTTCGTAAAAAAGATCCGACTTCAGCTCTCGCGCATCACCATATCCAAACAGGGCACTCTATCAACTTCGAGGACAGTAGGACTATCGTATCTCTCAATTCTCTTAGGGCATCCACTATTCGCGAAGCCATCGAAATAGAGAAAAGACCTCTCTGTCTAAATAGACGCGATGACAGCCCTCGCCTTCCCACAGCTTGGACCTCCGTAATTGCCAGATTAAACAAAGCAGACACGCCCACCAATACCCAACCAATCACAACACAGCCTCATCACGTGACATCTTCTTCTAACCCAGCGCTAACTATAAATAAAAGAAGCAGAGCAGACTCAAATTAAGTTCAGTTACCTAGTGACTCTTGGGGAGTAGGCAGATTGAGGCCCCGAGTTCGATCTAGACTCTGAAACTCTTTTTCACTTTTGTCTCTTGATAATGGCTCCAAAGCAAGAGTCGAAACGTCGAGTATTCAATAAATTCAGACGCGGTTCTCACCCGGAACCTAGCTTAGTTCATAATAATGACCGCGGAAGCCTCTCAGAACATATATATATATATATATATATATATATATATATATATATAGGGTAGGGATGTAACGAATGTCCGATTTTCGATATTCGCGAATACGAATGCGAATGCGAATATCAGATCAAAATTTACTTATTTTGGTTTAATCAAAAATTATAACCTAAATCACATCTCACAGATGTATGAGCACAAAATTTTGTATACTAACACCAAACCCTTACACTCAACGCTCTTTCAATAGTTAAGCTGTCATCATATTGGAGTGAACCAAAAAGTTTTTTTGATTTATGAGAGAAGTTATTATAATTAAACAGAAAAATTCTGTAATTAAATTTATGGAGTCAAATAAAAACTAAATTTATATGGATTGCCAAAAAAGGACTTTTATTGTCATGTTATAACTTATTTATGGACTCATTTACATATTTTAAAAAAAAGTCCGTTTCAAAAACAAAGTGACGAACGAGTCTAACCTTTGTATAGGTTTAAAAGTAAGAGTCTGCAAGCTTCTATATTTCTGAGTAAAATGAGATTGAATGCATGAGAATTGGTCAAAAAATAACTGACTTATGACGAGGTATGTTTTTAACATCCTGACAGCTAATTTCTCTTATTTTGCAAAATTAACTAGGCCTAAAGACAAATTTCACTTCGTTGGCTATCGCTACTAATTTGAATTGACAGCTAATGACGATAAAATTTGCATCAATACTTTAAATTAGAGGTTGATGCATGGCGACTTCTGCCATAATTTGTTGCTAGACGATATAATAACAAAGCATAACTTACAATTTTGTTAAGAAATTTCACCTAACATAATTGCCAGGTGGGCGCAAAGTAGGCAGCTGCCGAAGGAGTGTAAGAACGCAAGTAGGACAGTTATGGTGCTTTTATTTCAATTTATCTAACTAATGGGGTTTTATAGGCTGTGTCCCATGTAAACACATACAAAACATTCATTGTGTCTTTACTAGAAATTAAATTAGGGCTTTTGTAGCGATTTTATATTGTCCGATCGCTCAGTGGTTTGTTTTCGCCCCCAGTTTCAGCGTGTGCCTGTCACTTTGACGCAACTTACGACCCGAACCGCACAGAGCTCGTTTACACCTCTGATAAAAGACCTGCAGCTAGTTTGAGCGTTCCACAAACACGATAGGTTGTATATTTTCCTACCAACCAAAAAAAAGAAACATTTTACTAACTATATAATGATGTCTATGGATTTAGCAGCGTTACCCAACGAAGCCAAAATTTGTTATCCGGAGATGTAAAACATACGCACCTTTATAGTGTAATAGAACAATTATTTTTGACAGGTTCTTGAACGTGACCTCCTGTTGTATCTGCAAATATTCAAGCTTTACATTTATTTTTAAAATAGAAGTGTGACCCATGAAAGTACCAGCATATTTTAAAGTTTGTCAAAGTTTAGATATGTCTTTTTTTCTATTTTGTTTATAAAACTGATTTAAAAAATGAAGTCAGCACTCTGACACCATCAATTGTGGAGAACCTTTATCAGTTGCGCTCCCCTCAACTGATTGAATCTCCAGAAGATTGTGTCATAATTTCTTTGACAGGTTTTCGTTAATCTAAGAATTTTTTGTCCTAGAAATCACAAGGAAACTGCGTTATATGCAGTTTGACTCCTGATTTTGAGTCTCTGAGCTAGTTTTCCCTGAAACTTCCAAATCTCGAAATTCATTTTTGCGATAAATTGTATATATGTAGTTGACATTTATGTCATCATACAACTGTAATTTCTCATTGCAAGTACAAGTTAATACCTACCTGTCCTACCTTTAAGACTTAACTTTTGAAATCACAAGTAAGTTATACAGTGTACAATGTTCCTAATGAGTAATATCGTAATATTTATGCTTTTCATTGTCAAATATATTCGCAAAAAATTCGCATGAATAACCGCGAATACGAATGCGAATATTAAAAAACACGCGAATATTCGCTAATGCGAATGCGAATATTCGTTACGTCCCTAATATAGGGTCAGTATTCTTTGATGATCAGTATGGGGATCTCGGAAACTAGCGGAGATAGAGCAATGGTTAAATTGGGAAAGATTTGCAGTTTTAATGGCCCAATTTAATGACACTTTCGGATTTTTGTAAAAAGTCATGGCTTACTAGATATTTTGAAAAAACGAAATTTTGTCGATATAGTCAAATCCCTCTAGCTCCATTGTTTTTGATTTTATAAAAAAGTGTGAATATCAAAATTGAAGTGTATTGTATGCCGAATATGATTGTCATGTCCTCGTTTACGTGACAGCTCTCGTTTTCGAGATATGACACAAACTTATCTTTTTTTGAATGGAAACCATAGTTGACTATAACCTCAAAAATCTGACATTTTTAGAGTTTTTCAACGATATAATACTCAATATAGTTATTCATAAAAATAACGGAGTTATGGATGCTTTTCTCTCTTATTTTCACGTTTAACTATTCCAAAAAAACATTTAACGATTTTTTTATTAGGTATATCAGGTATAACGAAAAAACTAAATAAGTAGGTACTTACTAAAAACTTAAGATATTAAAGTGCATAATAATGGTTACAATTTATGTTCGAAAAGTCCACCATTGTTATTTAGACAAAAATTGCATCTTTTTAAGATTGACATTACCGCTTTCCTCACAGACCGCCTATAAATATCTTCAATTGCTTGTAATACCACCTCCAACTGTCTCATCCTTTCTTTTGTATACTTTGTTTTTTAGCGCACCCCATAAATAGAAGTCTATAACTGCCAAATCGGGAGACCGGGGTGGTCATTCGCGTGGGCCATTTCTTCCTATACAAGAGTTTGGATAGATATTATATAAGTATTGTCTTACTAATAACGAGTAATGAGCAGGTGCTCCATCATATTGAAACTATTCAATTTCTAAACGAGTTCTCAAATTCAAGTTATGCAACATGTCTTGAAAAGTGTATTGCAAGAAATGCAAGTAGCGCTCCCCAGTAAGTGTTCGTCATAGATAAAAGGCCCCAGAATAGTAGACCCTATGATACCACACCAAACATTAAAACCAAATTTTATCTGGGGTCGTCTTTGTTCTACATGGAAAGGGTTTTCTTTAGCCCAGATATGCTCATTGTGTCTATTGAAAATACCGCAGTTAGTAAATCTAGTTTCATCTGACCACCTTTAGTGGAAACTCTGGATTGTCAAGGCACATGTCTCTAAACCATGTAAAAACAAAAACGTCGATGTTCGTCACCAGCATGCAAAGTTTGAGAAACTGAAAGTTTGTACGGGTGAAACTTGTGCGCTTTCAGTACCTTAACTACAGTTCGTTGAGATGTGCCAGCTTCTGTCGCAATCTCACGAGTTGATGTAGATGGATTTTGATTTACCATTGCCAAAGCATTTATTTGGGCTGCTTCGTTAATTTGATTACGTTCCTTTGGTGGTTTAGTAAAAGATCCATATCTGCGTAAACTATCGTAAAGCCTCTTAAATGTACATAGAGCAGGTTGACGACGATTAAAAAATCTATGAAAGTATTCCGCAGCTGCACGAACTGAATTTTTATGGCATATGATATAACATTCCACCATATTCAGTTTTTCTTCGTTAGAATATTCGATTTATCACGAAAACTTGTCAATATCGACTCTCAGTTCAGCAATACTAATGGAATTACTCTCAAATGAGGAAACGTCAAAGTGAAAACAATCTTTTTAAAGTTAAAAGTGAAAATAAGAGAGAAAAGCATCCATACCTCCGTTATTTTTATAAATAACTATATCGAGTATTATATCGTTGAAAAGCTCCACAAATGTCCGATTTTTTGAGGTTATAGTCAACTATGGTCTCCATTCAAAAAAGATAAGTTTGTGTCATATCTCGAACACGAGAGCTGTCACGCAAACGAGGACATGAGAATCATATTCGGGATACAATTCCCTTCAATTTCGATATTTACACTTTTTTAGAAAATCAAAAACAAAGGAGCTAGAGGGATTTGACTAAATCGACCGAATTTCGTTTTTCAAAATATCTAGTGAGCCATGACTTTTTACAAAAATCCGTAAGTGTCATAAAATTGGGCCAGTAAAAGTGCAAATCTTTCCCAATTTAACCATTGCTCTATCTCCGCTAGTTTCCGAGATCCCCATACTGATCATAAAAAAACTCACCCTGTATAATATATATATATATATATATATATATATATATATATATATACATATACAGGGTATCCCGCGAATGAAGGTGGGTGGTTACCTGTAACCCAAAAAATATCGATTTTAAAATTCTGAAAATTTGGCAACGTAGGCAAGTCAATAGGCAATTATGGCACTTTCTGCTATACAGGAAGTAGACCACAAATCAATCAAATAGAACACCCTGTATGTTATTGGATATTTGGATGCTACATTAAACTGTAGATACATTTGATTAACCATATGTTATCTCTAAATTTAACCATTTTCAAGATATTTTTATTTTTATGTCAAAACTGACAGATACAGTCCTGCGGGTAAACGACAATTTTCTCTAAACAACCATCTGTTTTAAAACGGTTTTTGGCAGGTCTTATTGGAAGCCAGCAAACAGCGCTGAAAAAATCACCCCTTTTTCTACAGTGTGTTCTTAAAAATAGTTAAAAGACATTTACAATATGCTTAAAACTCAAAATTTTGAAATGGTAACCCCCAATTTTTTGTCGGGATCTTATTTAGCACTAAAAATGAAGGTAACTTTGTATTACGTTCCCTATATCTCAAATTTCCATTAAATTACGAAAAAGCGTTTTCCGCCCATTAAAATATGATGTCAACTTTGCTTGGACAGATCATGAAATGTCATTCAGTTTTTCAAAATTGCCAACAATGCCTGCACGCATCAATATGGTTATCATTTATGGAGAGAGTAATAAAGTATTTTCACGAACATGTGAGACATTTGCTGCTAGATATCCAGAGAAGAAGAGGCCATCAGATAAAACAATTAAACGAATAATAGAAAATTTTAAGAACTTCGGATCAGTTAAACCAACAATTAAGAAAAATAAGCCTGTTGTTGATGACGCTAATAGTGAAACTGATTTTCCGAGGTACATAAAATTTACCGAGTAAAACCCGATTTGATTGTGAAAAAAATTCAGTTAAATCGTATCACTACTCGAGATTTACTATGAAAACCTAAAAAATCTAAAAGTGTGAGTACAAGATTAACCTCGTTAGTTACACATATATGAAAAGCAAATTACTTAAAATTTGTATATAGTTGTTCAGTCTTCGAAGAACAAGACGGGTTGAGGTCAGTTGAATAGAATAAGACAATAAATTTAAACAAAGAAACCCGGCCGAGTAGTCTTAGCAACAGCATCTGTAAGGCAAGTGCTTTGCGAAAAATTGTGGGGGGAACTTATGTATCGATTTAACTTGATATCAAATAAAAACAGTTAGTAACAGCATGGCAAATTGGATATGCAAAATTTATAAAATTTATACATAAATAAACTTAAGTGTAATCCGAAATTAAAAACTAACTTTTTAGTTTGTATAATTTGTGAAGAAGTGTACCATCTACATTAATGATGGCGAAACAATCGCACGCGTGACTCAAATGTTTTTTTTGAAGAAAAAAAATTACTCCGTTATCGCTTCTCAAACTTAATTCTGAGTTATCCCCAAATTTCAAGACTTAATTCATTATCTTGCCATAGAATACTCAATTTAAAGGAATGTATGAACGAAAAAATATCTTTAACAAACAGAGGTACTCATTTAACTTTATTGAAAAATCCTGAGCATCGGATTTGTAATTCAATATTTTTTTCTGGAATAAATCAGGCAATAATAAGTTGTGGATTTTCTTCAACATTTTGGAATTTCAGACAATTTGCAGAACTATAGAAATATATCTTGTATTTTGATATCATCAAGTAGATAAATTCAATATCGAAAATTTATTATTTCCTACTAAGTATTTTCCGGCACGCCAAATGTCGGGAAAGCAATAACTATAATATTTGCCGCGTATGAGACTCGTTATCTGTAAGTAATCATGCTAGAAAAATCATTACTGAAATAAAAGAATCAGAAAACAAAAGAGTACAAGAAAAAATATATGAAGATGTTGGAAAAATATTAATTAAATGAAGAACTAAGAAGTACATCAGTACACATACTAAATATGAAACCCCTGACACAAGATCCATTAAAACTGAAAATATATTACTGAAAACCAAGTAAAGAAGTCAAAAGCAAAAATCAGTTACTAGAGGACACAAAAAAACTACAAAATAGATGCAGAAACCAAAATTCCTGAATTTAAAATAACTCACATAGTGAAAAATACATCTGATGCTTACGGTAAAAATAACTGAAATCATATTATAAAATGATATTATGACTCCAGTTGAACGAACGTCAGTACAAAAAAGAGTGTCAAATGTTCACATAGCCATTATAAAGCCTAAACGTAGTTTGATCTAAACGAAAGCAAATGTGGCATTTTGCACACTTATAACTGCACCAACAAGATGCAAAATGCTATTAGAGAAGTTCCAAGGACCATTATCTACATATTGTACACAATCGGTTTTCAATGCTGTAACGCTCAAGCTGATTCTTAAATTTACATCTGTAATAATGTGTGCTGGTAACCACCTAACTGAAAGTTGTAATACCTCGGTACAATATTGATCACAGATTAAACTGGAATGGGTTTATTGAATACACACTAAATAAAACCATTGTAAACTCAGTTCTAAAAAAAATGTTCTATTTAATTAATATGATGTAATTAATGATTAAAATAATTGTGCTACTACATAAGGTAATATTTTTTAACTATTTTAGGAAAGTATTTGAAGACATAAGAAGATCGGGTTGAATAATAAAGACAATATTGTTAACTGAAATCGTGGGTATTTATACTTATATTAATGCTGCATTGGGGTTACAGCATTAATGATTTAGATTAATTCTGAAAGGAGGCATAAATCACAAGTACATAAAGTTCAATCATCTTGTATTATATAACAGATGAATACTATCATTAAATTACTGTTTACTTTTATACAGGGGTTTATGTAACCGGTATTGAAGTGGATAGAAATATGCTAATTCAAATTTTTAGTAGGTATAGATGCAAATAAATGGAATGTGGAACTTCTTTGGTAATTACTGAAAGTAATTTTTATATATAGTACCACTTATATAAGCAATATACTGAGTTTCTTGTTTATATTGCAATAGCTGTAATAATATACAATTCAATTGAAAAGTGTAAATACATGATTAGAAAATGATGTGCACATTATAACTATTTTAACGAAAGAATGTGATTTTGAGCAGTTTTTAGATTTGATTCTAATTCTGTTATTTGACCCACGGTTGGTTATTATTGAAATACTTGTGCATTAATAAATGAATTCAACGATTCTGCCGTTATAAAAATGCATTCACTGATTTTCCATTTCGTTACGTTTTCTTCATTTAATAAGGTTTTTGATTTGTCAAATTCTGTGGTTGCTATAATATGTTGGGACATGAATTATAAATATGAATTGTCTATATGTTGATGGTCTTTGAAGTTTTACTAATATAACTCTCCCACAATCACATTGTACACACTTTTTGAATTTTATGTAGGTTTTGGTTTCAAATAAATTCAAATTTGGTCCCTCGTTTGTTTTAAAACTCGTTTTCACATAATCAATATTCGCGATAAGTTTGATTTCTATATTTAGTTCCAGAATTGATTTAATTAAAAATTGATTGGTGTACTCTGTAGTTTTAGTTTTTGCACGTTTTTGTGACTTGATAATGAAATTTGTGAGATTTTCAAGTTTCAATGAGTTAATGAGACACTGCCTGACAAACACCTATTTCATCTACGCAGGGCAAAGATATAAACAAGTCGAGGGAGCCCCAATGGGTTCGCTCTTGTCTCCAGTTCTAGTCAACCTATTCATGGAACACATCGAAACCCAGGCCGTCCAAACAACAGTTCTTCAACCCAAGTTGTGGTTAAGATACGTAGATAATACATTTGTAATATGGCCTCACGCTTTATGAGTTTTTAAATCATCTAAATAGCATACATCCCAACATCGGCTTCACCATGGAAATAGAGGAAAACCGAGCACTGCCATTCTTGGATATACTCATCAGCCGGAAAACAAACGGAACAGTAGGCCCGTGTACCGCAAACCAACGCACACAAATAGGTATCTCAATGCAAACTCGCATCATCATCCCGTCCAGCTTTTCTCGGATGTAAAAAGTCTTACTCACAGATCCCTAACATTAACCGGCCGCGAACATCTCGACGCCGAAATCACAGCACTTAACAAGGTTCTATCATAAAGAATCTTTAAGAAACATATCAAAAGAAGAAGACAAGTCGGAAACAGACAAAAAGCCTTCTTACCCTATATACGGGGAACAACAGAGAAAATTGGAAGAATCCTACAGAAACACAATATCCAAACACTGTTCTCAACACATAAAAAGATAAAAGACATACCAAATCCAAAAGAGAAAATTGCGTTGGAGAGTCAGGGGGTCTACGAAATTCCATGCCAAGACTGCAATTTGTCCTACATTGGTCAATCCAACAGAAAAATTAGTGTCCGCAAACAAGAACACAAAAATTCCGTGAAACAAAAAGTAAGCACATCAGCGTTAGCCTAACACACCATGAACATACTATAAATTTCGAAGAGACCAAAATCATAGCAAATATCGAGCATTACAAAACTAGGATTGTTAGGAAGGCTATAGAAATAGAGAAAAGAAAACCAAATGCCAACAAACGTAACGACGCGCAATACTTACCAGCCACATGGAAGACGGTACTATCAAAAATTAGTCTAAAATCCAGGTAACAACAAACACCCCTCCCTTCAGCGATACATCGCTGGCGACGATCAACAACGGAATATGCGGACCGACAACACCACAACGAACGCGAGCGGCGCTGATAGGCCGAGACCCATCAGCCAATCAGGAAGCACCGGGCCACAAAAGCTGACGCTCGGCCCAGGAACGGTCAGTTTTTGCAACGTAACCAAGCAGCGAAGTCCAGACGAAGATAAATGAGAAGTCGCCTAAACGTAGTATTCGGTTGAAAGATCACTTCATGTTTCACCAAAATCATATTTGGTTTTCTCAAATGGGGTCGATAATGGTGCAGTCCAATAGACCTTATACGGCGGTAAACCGTTAGGCCACTTACAAGATGGCCTTGTTCTCCTCACCCTCATTAGCCGAATTTCGAGTTGAAAATCTAAAGGCCATAGATCTTGAACTTCATTAGAATTCTATCTATTTTCAGATTTGCATCTTTGAAAATTCCATATGAGTATTTGGCGAAAAGTTAGGTGAACTGTTTTTTTTTTCAGAGCACAAACCAACCCTGATACACTATAGGAAACCATATATACTTATATACAGGGTGTCCCATAATTAATATGAGTTAGAGAGAGTTAGCAAAAACATGCCTTAGTAAAATATTTGTAGTAAACGATATACAGGGTCCTAAAGTTGGTATTTGGTTTTTGAAATTTCTGATATTTGAAGAACGGCTCCATATATTGAACTCAAATGTGGTACAGCCTAGTTTTCAAGGGCTATAAAAAAGAATTTGTTATCATTTTTCGTGCTACTCTTACAGGGTGTTTGTTACGAAGGTCCAATTAGGCAAATCCATGTTTATTTTTTAACACCCCGATTAATTTGCGTTTGAATGATAAATAATGAAACTGCCATAATTTCAATACAAAAAACGTATACTTGTTGAATCTATATATTTCAAGGCGTTTTCGAGATATTGCAATTCAAATACGGTACATCATATCACCGCAAGCTGCCTCAAAAAAGACATTTTTTGTTTAGGTAAGTTGTGAATTTGACATGAACTATTGATTTCTCTTTGCATACTGTCGATTTATTTACTGTGTTTTTAAAGTGAGTATTTGGAATAAAGCCTTCATTAAATATGCCTAGAGTTAAACAAGTGAACTAAGGGATATGATTTGTGTTTATGCATAAGTAAATTATAATTCAAGTCCTGCAGTTAGACGATATGCAGTTATATCCAAATCGAAATGTGCCTGATCGTGAAATATCCCAACGATTATACACAAATTTAGGTGAAATAGGTTCGTTTCACACCAAAATTACTGATGGCTGACTTAAAAGAATTTCAGCTGATTGAAGATGATATTTTAGTTCAAATTCTGGAATATTATATTAAGTACTCGGCGCTTGCAAGTAGCTACTGGTGTAAGTAAATCGAGTATATTACGAACTTTACGTACAGAAAAATTGTATCCCTATTACTTTACGCTTGTACAAAATTTATTGCCCAATGACTTACCACATAGACTATAGTTCTGTCAGTGGATCCAACATAAAATCATTCAAGATCCAACGTTTGTTGAAAACATCCTATTTTCTGAGGAAGCTACATTCACACGTCGTGGGGTCTCCAATTGGAAGAATAACCACTATTATGATTTTGATAATCCTCATAAGTATCGTGAAGCTCATTTTTAGCATGAATTTTTCATTAATATCTGGTGTGGAATTATTGGCGATCACTTAATTGATCCGTTTGAACTACTGACGAGATTAAATGCATTACAGTATTTAGAATTTTTGGAAAATAATTTGGGTAATTTACTCGAAAAAGTATGCAAGGCAGTATATGTGGTTTATGCACGATGGCGCGTCGCCACATATTATCCACTTATAGTCTAGCAATATTTAAATGACAACTTTCCGCATCGTTGGATTGGACATTGCAGTGAATTCCCTTGGCTGCCTTTTACTATCGAACTTAATCTCATGGACTTTCACTTATGGGGATACATGAAATCTTTGGTGTACAGCAATGAAATTAATATCCGAAACGAGGTTTTAGCGAAAATTCAGGAAGCCGGGAATATTCTTAAAAATAACATTGCCAGCTTTTTCAAGATAAGACGACATTTCATAAAATGTGCAATAAAATGCATTGATGCTAATGGTGGTCAATTTAAACATTTGATGAAGTGAATCTATGTGTTTTTTTTTTGGTTTCATAATCAAATTGAATGTTTTTGAAACCGTTTATGTTTTATTTAAATGACTAAGCGCCAGTATTAAAATGGCAATATTTCGAAAACGTCTTGAAATATGTAGATTCAACAAGTATACTTTTTTGGATTGAAATTATTGCAGTTTCATTATTTATAGTCCAAGAGCAAATTATAAGGGGTGAGTACCATGAAAAATTATAACAAATTCTTGTTTATCGCCCTTGAAAATTATGCTGTATCAAATTTCAGTTAAATATATGGAGCCGTTTTTCAAATATCACAAATTTTCAAAAACCAAATACCAACTATAAACATTTTACTACATTTTCACCGCCTCTAACTGCAGTTGTCGTATTGTCCATTAGTTATGGGACACCCTTTATATATATATGTATGTATATACATATATATATATATATATATATATATATATATATATACAGGGTGTTCCTAAATTGGAGGTACAAACGAAAAGGGGAGATTCCTTGATTAGTTTTAGGAAGAAAAAGTCCCATAAACATGGGCCCGCAAACGTTTCGTTTTCAAGATACAGAATGTTAAAGTTTAAATTTTATTCAGGTTTTTTTCTCATAGTAGATATTCAAATGAAATTTGGATAGATATTACAATTAAGAGTTTACACCTTGTGACATGCCAATTTCGATTGCAAATCTACAGGGTGATATTTTTTCGGGAAACACTGTCCACTGTTGTCCTTCAGAACTTTTTTTGGTGAGCCACTGGTACTTTCAAAAATTGTAAAGAAAAGGTTTGTTGTTATACCAAACTTTATGTTCTGTTGTAGTTTTGTCGTATCTACTACCGGTTTCGAGAAAAAAATTTTGAATGATTCTCTTGAAATTCTCAGAAAATTCCGAATTGTCATAGAAATCTAGTTACCTACCTAGTAGGCTGTGGTGAATGAATAAATTTATTGTTAGTTTTGACACATCAAATTAAACTCCTGTGTTTTGAAAATTAAAGATGGTTGCATTTTAATATCAAAACATGCCGAATTTTACGAATTCCGAAATGGCTGACATGCATTTCATGTATGGTCTTGCAAATGGTAATTCAAGAGAAGCTAAGCGTCTTTGCATGGAACGCTATCCCAATAGAGTGATGCCTGGTCATCGGATGTTCTCTAATATTCACAGGCGTCTTTCAGAAACTGGATCTTTATATGCGAAAAATATTAATGCAGGTTTCAATTCAAATTTTTTTTCTGGAAATCGGTAGGAGATACGAGAAAACTACAAGAGAACATAAAGTTTGCTATAACAACAAAGCTTTTCTTTACAATTTTTGAAAGTACCAGTGGCTCACCAAAAAAAAGTTCTGAAGGACAACAGTGGACAATGTTCCCGAAAAAATATCACTCTGTAGATTTGCAATCGAAATTGGCATGTTACAAGGTGTAAACTCTTAATTCTAATATCTATGCCAAATTTCATTTGAATATCTTGTGAAGTGCAGATACTATGAGAAAAAAACTTGAAAAAAATTGAAACTTTAACACTCTGTATCTTGAAAACGAAACGTTTGCGGACCCATGTATATGGGACTTTTTCTTCCTATAACCATCCACGGAATCTCCCCTTTTCGTGTGTACCTCCAATTTAGGAACACCCTGTATATACATTGAGGACGCGTGGGTTGGAACAAATTCATTTAAAATTCAGGTGTTGGTTTTTGGACAAACGCTCGGACTCGTCGGTTTCTTTTTGGACTGCAGTTTTTGTGATGATAAACTCATTTATACAGGGTGGACCAGAAATAAATTGCGACCATAAACTTCATTTTTTCAACTGGAAACATTGGTTTTTCATTTTATTTTTGAATTCTGCATTGAATTCTAAGTATTTTTCATGTACAATGTCCTAGTTAATAGTTATTAAAAAATTACATTTATTTCAAAATTGAAGAAAAAAAAACATCAACATATCAAATTAAATGTTCAAATTGTTAACCATTAACTTCCTGACAATACTTAAGAAGCTTTTCAAATTCTTGTAACACTTCATTTAGCGTTTGTGGCAGGATTCGTTGTATTTCGGCCCTAATTCTATTCTTTAATTCCTCGATATTTTCCGGCTTATTGAAGTAGACTTTCGATTTCACTTAACCCCAAAGATAAAAATCTAACGGGTTTAGATCTGGAGACCTAGCTGGCTACTCTTCTTCCGGTCCATCTATTTGGGAGAATATGGTCAAGATAATCTCGCACTGTTCACCAATAGTGCGGGGGCCCTCCATGCTGTTGAAACCATACCGAATCTGCCAGTATGTTGGGGTTTTTACCATTCCGGTAAAGTTCTGTTAAACAGGGTATTATGTCATTTTGTAAAAGGTCTAAATACTTTTCCAAGTTATGTGTTCCCTCAATAAAAAAGTACCCACAATTGCGGCTAATACATTAACTTTATTGGAAAACTGTGTATGACTTTCCATAATCCAATGAAAATTTTGCCAGTTTACTGAACCATTTTAACAAAATGTTGCCTGGTCGGAAAATACTATTTCACTTGAAAAGTGCTGGTTGGCATTGCATCTATCCATCACTATTTCGCAAAATTCTACTCTCCGGTCCAAATCATCTTCAGTAAGTTCCTGAACTAAATGAACTTTGTATGGGTGCCATTTATTTGTATGCAAGCATATCCATTTTGAATGGATATTGAATGGATATTCAGTGGATACTGAACGGTAGCTTGCATTCTTTTTCCCTTGCTCAATGTGTTTCTTTAAAATCAAATCTCCCGCGTCAATTCGCCGCCTGTATAAATCCTCGATAATACCTTCACCATAATGTTTACCTCTCAGTGCTAAGTCGTGTGACCCGCAAAACGTGATGCAGGAAATAATAGATTGCATAATTTTGCGATTTTCTTCAATAATTCCCTGGGAATAACGACTCAACCCCATCGAGTTTGGGCTCGTACGACTCGTCTTGACGAGTTCTTTGGTGCTAGATGGTAACCAGAATCTGATGATGAAGCTGGAAAATGGCAATAGAAATTCTGCATTTAAACGATATAACTCTATCCAGTTTGGGCTCGTTTGATTCGTCTTAACTAGTTTTTGGTGCTAGATGGTAACCAGGGTCTAATGTTGGAGATGTGGAACAACAGAGTCGAGTTTGATTCATTTTGATGGGTGGTGAGTGATGGTGGTTTGGTTGACGTTCATTATGAATGTGGATTATGTCTTCTTCTTAGATGGATTAGATTATTGACCCAATGCCAAGGTAACAACGTGCTGAGGGTTAATAAACATAACATATCGTTAACGCTGCGCCTCAGGATACCACGGCGACCCCTGTTGTACTGAAGCCGTCATCCTCTTAGAATGGACCACTGCGAGATGGGCCTTTATTGTTCTATACTTGTGGGAATGACAAAAACAAATAGCAACTACTATACAAAGAAAGAGATGTTTAGAGAATGTGAAATTGAAGCGGCAAGAGAAGATTGTTAATGAAAGGTCCACAAGCGACAACGCTACGAAAAATTGTTCAGAAGTAGCTAAACATAGAGAAAATGAATCGTTAGATCAATGCACTAATAAGCAAGAAATCGGTAGAAAACAGACACAAGAGAAAAGGAAAAATGAATCATCTGAACAACGTTCTCTCAGGATAGATAACGTTAGAATACGTATCCAAGAGAGAAGAAATGAATTATAAGAAGACACTTGGTCAGAATCGATAGGAACAGAATGCTCAGGCAAGCAACAAAGAACAGAGAACCGCATTGTAACAGCAGAGAATGGACGGCAGAAAAAGACTACTAATCAGAGGAATATGCAACGTGGTAGCGTTGAGTACTTTAATAACGCGATAAATACCTTGTGGGATAAAGTATGTACTATTTGCATGAAGAGATGAGCTTATATCTGACGTTATACTACGATTGTCACAAACTGAAAAGCACCTTCTTTCTGGAATAACAAACACCATTTATAAAAATTGTAAAATTTAACAGCTTTTTGGAAAATATGGATTTCGTACTTTTTGTCCAAGATCTTTTCGAGGTAACTGAAAAACTGCCAAATCTGTTGCCTAGATCTGTAGATAACTGTGGAATAGTGATTGTTACTGAGCATCTGGAGAATTTAAATATTACTCGTGAGTTTTCTTCAATGTCTCCTGATAATGTTTTCGAGGCGATAATGGTTGGTGACGAATAATCCCTTGTTCAAAAAATATTGCAGCCGTTCTTGTACATCTAAAGAAGAAAAAAATACAGCAATATTCAAAATAACAGCACAAGATCAATTAATTGATGGACAAAATGAATGAGTTGATTGATTTAATAATATAATACACGCGGACATTCACAAATCAGGAGGTCTTCCGTAGGAACTAGAAATTTTTGTTCGTGCTAAAATCATGTTGAGGTCAAACGTTGACGTTGCTCAGGGACTTGTCCCTGGAGGGATAGGTCACATTGCTGAATTTATATGGACATATTACAGATGTGCTCAACTATACGATAGCGATATATCATCGGTTCGCGTAGACTTTGGTAAATTACGGCACAGCTGACAGAAGAATGCTCCCGATTGTCTTATCTTGGGTTTCAACTGTTCAGGGAACTACTGTACATAATTTTGTTATTTTTCTTGGTTCCAAATTGTTTGCTGCAGGTCAAGCTTATGTGGCTTTAAGCCTAGTTCGGTTTTGAGTGGATTTTCAAATCGAAGAACTTGACTGCTCCAAGTTGACTTCGATGAAATGATTCAAACAACTAATCAGTAATTATATAACTAATTTATATATATATATATATATATATATATATATATATATATATACATATCTAGTTATTAAAATATAAAATACATTCAGCTTTTAAGTGGGCGTCCTAAGGGAAAGGGAAAAACACTGTTACGGATCAAAAATACTAAAAAGTTAAAAATAAAATTAAAGTAAAAAAAAACTTTTTAAAACCAAGCTTTTATTACTTGTTAATTAAAAGAAGTAAAAAGTTAAAAATAATTTAAACCTGAGAAGAAAAATACCATTATATAAGTACCCACATTGCAACCTTAAACGATAATTAACCTTCTTCGTCAAGTCACAATAATCCAATATCGTACATACCTAATTAGGTATATATTTTTATTAAATCCTAAAACCTTACATTTTGTATTAAATCTTTGCATTTTTATCACACATCGAATTCTTTATAAATAAAAGCGTGTTACATTTTTATAGAACATTCCCTTATTTTGCATTCACAATGTAACACGCTTTTATTTATAAAGAATTCGATCTGTGATAAAAACGCAAAGATTTAATACAAAATGTAAAGTTTTAGGATTTAAATATATATATATATATATATATATATATATATATATATATATATATATATATTATTACGATTTTCAAAATTCACTTTTTAAAAACAATTTATTTAATTAAATACAAAAATAATAATAACAACTTTCAACTATAAGAATATAAGTCAACTAATCATCTAACGACTGAAGGTCCTACACTAGTATTTATAACATTACAAAATGATGAGTCGACACGCGTGTTAAACAAAGACAATTTAAGCGTGTCGTTTCAAAATGGATGGTCATCAGTTTTTATGTGAACTGAAAAATAAGAAGTGTACAGTTTTGGTTACTAAGTATAAATGAAAAAGGTCGAACGTGATAAAAATTACTAACAAGTATCATATTACAATGTGGGAATAATGACAGTATTTGACCTTATAATTAGAAGTTAATTTAATATAAAGTCTGTTTAAATACTTATATAACAACTCCATTTATCCTGAAAAAGTTGATGCTGTGCTTCAACTTTTCAAACCATTTTTGTGAGTTCTGTATCTTCGATGGGTTCCTGGAGTCGAATACTTGGACGTCGTCTGGGAAGGAATCTGAAGTTCCTGACTTGACTACATGGCATTGGTGAAGGTGACGGTGGATCGTCGCCGTTTGTTGTTATGGCCAACAATCTGGATTGTCTTCTTGGTTTGCATTTATAGAAAATGTAGATAAGGATTAGTAAAACGATTAATGTAATTGATAAAATTGTGAACCATGGCATGTGTTTTTTAATAAACGGTTGGTTTATTAATTTGTCTAGCTCTTCTGAATATTGGTTCAACTTATGTTGGGCTATGTTGAGGTCGTCTGCATCGATCTTGTTTAGTCTGAGTGGCTTTAGATCTGGGACATAGTTTTTCGGTGGTATAGATTTGCAGCAGTTGTACGGTATTTGAATTGGATGACTCTTGTATGTGATATTTTGGAAATTGTCGATCAGTTTGCTTGAATGAATTCGAGTGTTGCCAATGAATGCGTTACAATCGGCCTGTAAATTTAGGACTGAGTTTGTTGTAATTGTTAGTGTTACAACGCTGTTTCCACTGCACTTTATGGTGATAGGTAAAATGTCAGAAACAGTAATTAGCCAAAAGTTTGAGCTAATCTTATATACATTGTAGTCCTTGGCGTAGAATATGGAAGTCTGACAAACCTTTGGAAGGAAGGTGGACTGCTTCAACAGCTGGGCCTCACAAGTTGAATCGCTATCTATAGGATACGGGAGAACGTCTGAACATATCCATTGAACTTGGCTTAAGGACTTGCAGTTGTCCAAGTTCCGAAATGTAGTATACAATAGTGAATCATCGTTTTTCGCAATATATTTGGTTGTGGTTGGTAAAATGTGATGAAACCCTGTTCGGTCGTCAAGTATCGGAATTGGGTATAAACGAAAAAGGGTAAAAGTTTCAGGGTTTACTAAGGGGATTCTTAATACAAAAATTATTTTCGTGTCTAATTGAAATGCTTCCAATTCGATGATGTCGATATATTGTGCAATATTATGGGCATTAATAGATAAGGGCAAATTGTTTTTGTGCAAAGAGTGAGAGATAATTTGAAGTGAGTCGACCAAATCTGCCGGTGTAATGATTGAACTATGTAACATTTTAATGCGAGCGAAAGATATTGCCGATAATACATCATTAAGGGCATCTTGAATAAAGACATAGCTTTCCATTAATGATTCACATAAATCTAGAGTTTTGACAAGTGTCTCAAAGAACTGAAGGTCGTCTGAAATAAAAGCAATGGCTTGCCTGATTTCATTAATATTCTTATTAAAGGTTTCTTCGTCTATTTGTAGTTTACGAACCGTTGAATTAAAATTTTTGATTACGGAAGTCGTAACAGAGATTTGGTTCTTCAGTAGATTTTCGATTTGTTGTTCGTCATGAGTAATCTTGTTGATACAATCATTAAAATATTGACCATCGTTTGCATCCAGAGTGCCAGTTATTGATTTCCAAATTGTTCCTAATCTATTAATAAGTCCGCGTTTCTGTCGGTTTAAGTGAATTTTCGTGTCCGCGAATATTTCTTGATATTTCAAGTTTACTGTGTCTGATATTTGTTTGAGAAGGCTGACGTGTGTTTGTACTTGTGGTTTGAATGAACTAAGTAGAGTAGTTAAGTTTGAATTGATAGTGTCAACTAAAGTGTCTAGTATTTTGTCATTATTGGAAATTGCGTCACCGAATGGGTGGAGATCTTTGTAGACAAGCAATGTCCACTTGTCATTCGAAATTTTGATGCTTCCTTCTTCATGAAAGAAGAGTCCTACGGTGTTGTTTATAGGTGTTATCGTATATTGAGATGTTGCGATTGAGAAGAGTCCGAGGAGTCTGAAAAGAAGTAATTTTCACTCAAAATATGGTTTCAATCTGTCAAAATTTGCTTTTGTAGATTGATTTGTCTCGGGATTTAGTAAGACTGCAGAATTTTGAAAGAGTTCAGTTATTTGGAAAGGACCATTATATTTATTTTGTGATTTACTAGAAATTTGCGATTCTTTCAAATATACTTTATCGCCTATGTTATAATTTGGTCGGTTTTCAGGTACGTGTTGGTCGAATCGAGTTTTTGCCTTTTCTTTTTGTTGTTCAGTTTTTGAACGCGCTAGTTTGTAAAAGTACTCCATACGATTGTTGAGATCTCTTACGTATTTGGAAATGAGGTTCTGTTGGTTATAAAGCGTTTCCGGGGGTCTACTAGACGTGTGGCCGAAAATAAGCTCGTAGGGTGTAAAGCCATGAGTTTTATTTTTGGTGTTGTTATAAGTAATTATTGCGTATGGCAAAACGTTAAACGGATGTTCGTCTGGGTTTTCGGCTATATTTGCTCTGATCATTTCCGATAATGTTGAGTGGAATCGTTCAATGGAACCGTTGGATTGTGGGTGACCCACACTTGAGAATGTAAGTTTTATGTTGTAAAGCTCACAGAGGTCTTTCATTAGAACATTATCAAATTCACGGCCGCAGTCGCAATGAATTCGCAACGGGGTGCCGTAATGTTGGAAATAAAGGATAAGCGTGTTAACGACGGTTTTTGCTGTTTTATCCTTTATTGGATATGCCTGTGTGAATTTTGTTAGCTCGTCTCTAACTGTCAGAGCGTAATTTCTCGATGGGTATTCAAAAACGTCGACATTAATTCGCTCGAAAGGTGTTTTCGGCGTTTCTGTTATAACTAAAGGGGAACTTAGGTTTTTTCGACATGTTTTCACCTTTTGACAAATTTCGCAAGATTTGATGAAATTTTCTACGTTTTTTGTTAAACCGGTCCAATTATATTTTTCCTTTATTCGTTTCGTTGATTCCGCGATGAAGATTATTTTTTTCTTGATGATAGTTTTCTAAAATTTGCGGTATTTCGTGTTCTGAAGGTGTTTTTATAATGTTTTGACATATTTTCAGTTTAATATCTTTGTCTGCAAAGATATAAGAAAAGGTTTCGAGAATTGGAAGTTCCAAATTGTTTTCGACATAGTACGTTGTTTCGGGATCAAATTTATTCTGTGATTTGTAAATGATGAAAAACAGAAATTGAACGACTGTTTCTGGGTCAAATGGCAAGGGGATTATAAAGTATTTACGATTTTTAACTGATTTACTGGCAAAGGTGTTGAGAGAATAGTTTTCAAAGTTAATATCTTCTTCGAAGATATCATCCATGATCCAATCGTGGAGATCAGTTAACTTGTTTTGCCAAAAGAATGTAATAATATGTTTATGAGTTTTGTCGAGAAGTTGAGAATTTGTCGTTTCGATTTTCGAGTAGTCAATTAGAGATCTTGTTTTATATAAGTCGACAAATTTGTTAAATTCGTTAGTTAGTAGTTCGTCATTAAGTTCGGGTTCTTCGGATTCTTGTTCACCTTCGTCTTCTGAGTCGGTGTCATTGAAGGCGTGGATTTTTGACTGAAAATTGGCTATTTGGTGGAAGTGATTGATTTTAATTCGCGATAGAGCGTCTGCATTTTTGTTTATCTTTCCAGGTTTGTGTTCAATCTTATAATTGTACTCTTCGAGTTTTAGTCGCCATCTGGCAAGTCTACTGCCTGGATCTTTGATCGAGAAAAGCCACGTAAGCGGGCGGTGATCGGTAATTAAAGTAAACTTACGGCCAAATAAATACGGACGGAAGTGTTTTACTGCCCACACTATGGCAAGCAATTCCCTTTCGATGGTAGAATATCGAGTTTCGGCCGCACATAAAGTGCGAGAGGCATAAGCGATAAGAAGATCTTTTCCTACAGGACCTTGCGAAAGAACTGCACCAATCGCGAAAGCGCTGGCATCCGTGGTGAGAAGAAACGGTTCTTCAAAATTTGGGTAGTTGAGAATGGGGTCTGAAATGAGAGCTTTCTTTAAGTCGTTAAATGATGACTTACAATCAGAATCAAAGAAGAATCTTGCATCTTTTTGGAGAAGTTTTGTAAGTGGTTTTGACATTTTGGCAAAGTTGGGGATGAATCTTCTATAGTATCCGGCCAATCCTAAGAAAGATTTAATGTCTTTTGGATTTTTTGGTTCTGGGAAATTTTGGATACAACTGACTTTTTCGGGGTTCGGTTTTACACCTTGTTGCGTAATTAGATGACCAAGATACGCTACCTCTTTACTTAAGAATTCACATTTGTCGGGTTCAATCTTAAGATTTGATTTGCGAAGACGTTTGAAGACTTCGGTCAACCGTGAAATGTGTTCGTGAATTGTTGGGGAGTATACAATGATGTCGTCCATGTATACTAGACAACGTTCATTTTGAATTCCAAGGAGGATGTTGTCCATGACACGTTGAAATGTGGACGGGGCGTTTTTTAAACCGAACGGCATACGAACAAACTCGTAATGGCCGTTTTCGACTGAAAATGCTGTCTTGGGGATATCTTTGGAATCGATCTCTATCTGATGAAAACCGGAGGCGAGATCTAATGTAGAAAAATATTGGCATTTGCCTAGTTGATCTAAAAGATCGGAGATGTTAGGCAATGGATATTTGTCGTCTACTGTGACTTCGTTAAGTTTCCTGTAGTCAATGACGACACGCCATTTTTGTTTGCCTGAGGCGTCTAGCTTTTTGGGAACAACCCAAACTGGGGAAGACCACGGGGAAGTTGAGTGACGAATGATACCTTGGTTGAGCATTTTGCTTACTTGGTCTTTAACCTCTTCTTTATGTACCTGAGGGTACCTATAAGATTTAGTAAAGATGGGTCTGGAATTACTAGTCTCGATTGAATACTTAATTTCGTTGGTAAAGGATAGTGAGTCTCCTTCTAAGTAAAATATGTCCTGGAAATCTAAGCAAAGGTTGGTAATCATGTCTTTTTCTTCGTCGTTTAAATGTTCAGTCCGGAGTTGTTGTCTTATGAGTAAGTTTCTGTCGATATCTGGAGTTTCGTACGAGTCGTTAAAGTTAAAACAGGGTTGTGTTTGTACAAGGGGTTCTATTGTTATGTTTTCAAAGTTAATTGTTTTTGGGATGGCGTTGGCATTGATAACTGAAGTTAGAAATTCCCCGTTATGGTTTACATATACCAAGGAATTGGGTAGTCTGACTTTCTCTTTCTCGATGGTATGTAAAACCGCGTCGGTGTTGGAAAGGTGACAACGTAGTTTACATATTTTTTCTGTACGAGGTTCTATAGAAATATAGTTTGAGAAATTTTTTAGAGACGATGTGTTGGGGACTGTCGAGGGAGTGATATCTGAAAGGGGCAAGGAGGAGACCTTGTGAAGAGTGATATCTTTGAAATTTGTCTTGAGTTGTTTAGATTTTAGATCGATTACACATTCATAATGTTCTAAAAAATCTAACCCTAAAATGCCATCAAACTCGATGTCGAGGTTACATATGAATACTTTATGGGGGTTACCATGAGTGAATGGTATAAGGGTTGACTGAGAAATGGGGATCTTTTTGTCTGTAGTTCCCTGAATAACGACATTTTCCGGGAATCGTTCAGAATAATTTCTGACGGTATGCTCTTTAAAGATAGAAATTCCTGCGCCAGTATCTATTAGTAATTTATAGTTTCCAGTCGCATCGTTAATATAGTACAGATTTTTGGAGTTTACAGTATGGAGAGTAGTTACAGAAATGTCTGTTCCGGAAAGTTTATATTCGGGTTCAGGTCGTCGAAATTGATAGTTTGGATCTGTGTTGCGAGGCTGGTCGTTATGTCTGGAGGGTGGTCTAAATTTGGAAGAGATAGAAAATCCTGATAGTTTTGATTCTCTAAGGGATCTAAATCGACAGTTTGATAGTTATCAGCAGTATGATAATTAATATTAATTGCTTCTGGATTGCATGACTGACTATAATAATCATATTCCCTTTGATCATCAGTGCTATTGTAATCATCGTAGGGTTGATTATTAACTGTATAATAATCATCGTCCTGGTTAGGGTAATTCGTATAATTTAAGTGATGTGTTTTATTTGGATTTGGGCGAAAACCGGGATTCCGTTGGATGACCGATTGGCGTGGATGTTGCGTACTTTGCTGAAACGTTCTTGGCTGGTTAGAGAACTGGTTTTGTCTGAAGGGTGACTGATTTTGCCTAGGTTGTTGATTCTGATTTTGTGAGAAATTATTAGTAAAAGGGTTTGGTCTAAAATTATTATTATTGCCGCTACTATTGTTATAGACTGGTGTCTGGTAGTTTCGAGAGCGACATTCGGACGTGTGATGTCCGAATCTTCCACATGATAGGCACTTATTAATTTGCGGATTAGGCTTTCGAAAGGGTTGATTAGGCTTAGGGGGAATTTGTTTAGGTGTTTTTTGGTTTTCGAAGTAGGACAGTTGTAATTCACGCCTAATTCGTACGTGGGCTTCTAACAGGTCTTTCGGGTTTCCGGCGCGGATGATTTGCCCTAAACGCGGTTCTAAACCGGTCAGAAGAGTGTTCAGCGCCATAGTGTCTATTAGACTCGTTTGGGCTGTCTTCTGATCTGCATTCAAATTCGAGGTTTTCTGAATATTGGCATACATTTTTGCAGTAAGTACTTGCAATCTGTTATAAAATGTGAGAGGCGATTCGTTGGGAAGTTGTCTTAGACGTTGTAAATCTTGTATGAGAGATGTCAAATCTCTAGAATCACCGAAATGAGAGTTTAAAAGTTGTTTAAGTTCCAAATAGGACGCGGGGTTGCGTGAATTAATTAATTGGGCCGCTCTGCCTTTCAGCTTATTTTTAATGTGTATAAGTAAAAGATAGCGTTGGTCGCCCGTTGACATATTATACGCGCAGTCGCACGCATCAGTGAATGTCCCTAGCGAGATTTGATCGCCCTCAAACTCAGGGACAATGGAAAAGATTTCTGAAAGCCGGTTGGGTTCAGTCTCCGGATCTGCTGAAGTTTGGGGAGATGCCATTATTTCGGTTGATTAAAAATATACGGTAATAAAAATGTTCAAAATTAAAGAAAATATCTAGAATTATCAAAACGTTTACCACGTTTTTGTTTTAAGAATGTAGAAGATTACAAAATTGTGCACAAAGTAAAATAAACCCAAATGGAAAATAGTACAATTCGGTTTAAAATGTTCCGGGATATTGAACGTCCGAACAGTAAAAATAAAATAAAATCAAAATTATATATCGATAAAATAAATTCAAATTGGTAAAACAAATATTTGCGAGATGATTACTTAATTGTTTGTACTTACATTAATCGAAACATCGAAGTTGCCGTGTTCTACGTGTTGTAGTTGGGACGTCTCGAGGTTCTTTTCTTCCTTCAAAGGATTGAAATCCACCGCTACCAGTTAAGCTTTTCTCCTAACGCCGGTTCTAGCAGCGTAATGGAATCCTACTGACTGCGCCACTTTTTATATTACGATTTTCAAAATTCACTTTTTAAAAACAATTTATTTAATTAAATACAAAAATAATAATAACAACTTTCAACTATAAGAATATAAGTCAACTAATCATCTAACGACTGAAGGTCCTACACTAGTATTTATAACATTACAAAATGATGAGTCGACACGCGTGTTAAACAAAGACAATTTAAGCGTGTCGTTTCAAAATGGATGGTCATCAGTTTTTATGTGAACTGAAAAATAAGAAGTGTACAGTTTTGGTTACTAAGTATAAATGAAAAAGGTCGAACGTGATAAAAATTACTAACAAGTATATATATATATATATATATATATATATATATATATATATATTAGGTATGTAGGATATGGGATTATTGTGACTTGACGAAGAAGGCTAATTATCGTTTAAGGTTGCAATGTGGGTACCTATAAAATGGTATTTTTCTTATCAGGTTTAAATTATTTTTAGCTTTTTAATTCTTTTAATTAACAAGTAATAAAAGCTTGTTTTTAAAAAGTTTTTTTTACTTTAATTTAGTTGTATTTTCACACACGGGTTCAGTTCAGTTCTTGAATTTATTTAAAAACACAGTCCAACTCACTCTAATTTATTTCCACTACTTTAACACAATATATATGTATATTCTAAGCTAGGAATTACGGGTAACAGCAATTACATGGAACGGCTCCAGATTCGGAACCTCTATGTGCTAGTT
The DNA here is from genome assembly GCA_034190945.1 of Octodonta nipae. Taxonomy (NCBI): domain Eukaryota; kingdom Metazoa; phylum Arthropoda; class Insecta; order Coleoptera; family Chrysomelidae; genus Octodonta; species Octodonta nipae. The sequence goes on along the minus strand of CM067217.1, from coordinate 84,088,630 downwards.
TCCCGAAAATCCTAGATGTCGGTCTTTACATCTCGCGTCTTCAAATTTAACGAAATGTATCAAATACATAAAGAAGTGTTCGAGAGGACATTCAATTGTGGGAAGCGCAACTGATGAAGGTTCCCTAACCAGAAACAATATATATTACGAAATTTACCCAAAGCCGACCCTGTTTCATTTCAGTACGACAACAATCGCTTTGAGATAAAAAATGGTTCTCGAAAAGACTCGGCACCTGTAGGAGTGATGACTGATTTTACTGGAGAATTCGACGCTGATTTTATAAAGGAAGCACGCCACTATCGCGGGTCAGTTGGTTGTATGAAGAGCTTATATGTAAAATTGTTATTGTGATATTTGAATCAGGTGTTGTATATTCGATGTAAATAAAAGTTTCTAGAAAAGTGAATGTGAATATTAGGTTTATAATTTTAAATTGAACCCACGGACTTTACAACAATATATATTGCCTTGAGTACAAAGTAATGACACCTCGAAGAGAGTATACAATTTATATTCACAGAACTATTTACAATTTATATCTACTTAAGTCTACGACCGTCGAATACTGAATTGCTCCATCGCCAGCTATCCATATTTATATATTTCTCTCGGAATTATTCTGGCAAGTCAACGAATCATCGGGAAACTTCTATCATGTGTTTTGGAAGCTTCAAGGGAATTTCCAGTAACGGCAGCGGTCGGTCTGTTGAGAGACAAAACATTTCGGATTCCCAGAAGTATCGGAAGAATGTCCCTTCCACGAATTGGAGGATGGCCGATTGCACCAGCTATCGGATGAATTCTCGTAACATTGCCCCCTCCTTAAGACCATTGCGTCCCGGAAAGTCCCGGAATCCTTCTTGGTGTGACGATTTTTGCAGGACTCTCCATTTCGACAACGGAAAGTTTGGTGGAAGTAACAGTCAACGGTCCTCGAATCTGGGATGCGAATATTGAGACAGCATACAAGGATGTCAATGCCACTGAATCCAATTTCATCAGGTTATTCTCTATCATCACATTCCTCAATTCTACCAGAGTCTTCCAAAGATCGATATATTTTGGCCTCTCCTGCGAACACGTTTTCGTTACCAAATAGAAGATGTCTCTGATACCCACTGGTTGTTTATCTTCGAGATGACGGATTTTCCCTACCACTGGATTTTGCTCCCTTAGCTTCTGGAACTGACCGTACTCCTTGGCAAACACCTTGGCTATTCCTCTGGACATCCGCAGCACAATGAGCCACACAATGAGCCAGGGCATATTCTATGGGAACATAAAACCGGTCTCGGGTTTCCTCTCTGGTTACGTCGTGCTGGACTTTCTGCCCATCAGCGTACAGTGCGATGAACTGTTCGAAGGTCACCTCGTCATCGGGTGGCTGGATGCTGCGGACTTGGGCTTGGTCAACTTCGCCGTCATGAGTTCCGGCATAAGGGGCTAACCTGTTGAAATGTACCACCTTTGGTTTTCCTCGAGGTAGCTTCCTTATTCTGTAGACAACATCGTTGATTTTCTTTACAATTTGCGGGTTGTGCAACCAAACAAGATCATAAACTTGGAATTCTCTGCCCTCGGCTTTGATGTCGTAGGCTTCCTTCATTTGGGCGCTGGCATTCTCGATATTTAACCGGAGTCGTTGATGGATGTTGTTCATCTTTTGACGTAGCTGGCTGACACAGTCTTCACCTGCGGTCTCTTCTCCTCGGAGACATCCAACCTTCAAATCGCATGGTAGTCTTAATTCTCGCCTCATAATAATACTGGCTGGGGCTGACCCGTGGACTCGTGCACAGACAAACTTTATGCCATTAGAAACTAGTGAAGATACTGGTCCCAGTCTCTTTGGTAGTCAGAGATTACCTTTGACAAATGGTCCTATTCATCCGTTCGACCATTCCATCGGATTGCGGCTGTAATGTTGTCGTCCGTGTTTTATTGATCTTCAAGAGCTTGCAGACGTATTGGAAAAGAGTAGACTCGAAATTTCTGCCTTGGTATGAGTGCATCTTCAAGGGAACACCAAAACTGCTGATCCATTCCTTGACAAGGACATCTGCAAGGGTCAAGGCTTCTTGATTCGGCAAGGCATAAGCTTCTGCCCCTTTACTGAAATAGTCCATATAGTCCATTACCACCACAATGTACTTATTTCCGGAGTCAGCTTTGAAATGGACCAGCAACATCAATGGTTACTATTTCAAATGGACTGCCCACATTATATTGCCTCATGGGGGTTTTTGCTCGCTTCTGAGGCCCATTACTTGCTGCACAAATCGTACATTTTTGGCACCAGTCCTTGACATCTGCTTGGCAGTTTATTCAACAGAAGCGTTTTCTCAACTTCCCCAGGGTTTTCTTTACTCCCAGATGTCCTCCATTTGTACCATCATATAGTTCTCGCAAAACCTCTGGTCTCCTTCCACCAGATAACCTCTTTTAACTCCGGATCTAATTTCTGGTCTTTCTTGATCCCCTCAGTTTGCCAATGGTCATCGACGGCTGTAGTTCTATAGAGAACAGCCCCTTTGTCTTCAGCTCGCTGATAATGTTTGCAATCATCAGGGCATGGTCTCCTCGATAGGGCATCAGCATTCTTATGGCTTGTTCCAGCTCGATGTTTAGTCTCGAAATCGAATTCTTGCAACAGCTCAATCCATCTGGCCACTTGTCCTAGGGGGTTTTTAAACTGCAAAAGCCACTTCAGTACTGCCTGATCAGTCCTCAGGTGGAATCTTTTACCATAGAGGTACTTGTAGACATGTTCTACCCTCTTTAACACAGCCAAGAGTTCCCTGCGAGTAACGCAGTTATTTCGTTCAGGCTTGCTCAAGGTTTTGCTGAAGTATCCGATAACTTTCTCCTGGCCTTTTTGAATATGGGAAAGCACAGCACCAATTCCGACTTTGCTTGCCTCTGTATCAAAGAAGAAGTTCCCCTCTGGTAAAGGATAACTAAAAATGGGGGCACTCGTCAATGCTCTTTTCCATTTCTCGAATGAGCGCTGACATTCCTCGTCCCACTGGTACTGTACCTTCCCCTCTGTGAGTCTAGTGAGTAGCTTGGCGACATTGGCAAATCCCGGTACATACCGACGATAGTACGTGCATAACCCCAGACAACTTCTTAACTGTTGGATGTCTTTAGGTGTTGGCCACTCTTGGACAGCTTTGATCTTCTGTTTATTAAAAGCTACTCCCTCTGCGGACACTACATGTCCAAGATATTGCACCTCTTCTTGGAACAGCTGACACTTCTTCGGGCTTAACTTTAGGCCGGAACTTCGAAGTCGCCGAAACACCTCCTCCAGGTTCTTGACGTGGTCTTCAAATGATCTTCCAACCACGATAATTTCGTCAAGATACACCAGTCATGTTTTCCATGCAAGCCCTTTTAACACTGTTTCCATCAATCTTTCAAACGTCGCTGGAGCATTACACACCCCAAACGGCATCACCGTGAATTGGTAAAGTCCTGAGCCGATGGTAACAGCAGTCTTTTCTCGGTCTTGTTTATTAGCAAGTTCCACCTGCCAATAACAGCTCTTCAAGTCCAGTGTGGAAAACATCTTCGATCCAGCCAACGTATCTAGGGTGTCGTCTATTCTTGGAAGGGCATAGCTGTACTCGTATTTCTTTGTAGCGTGGTTTAATTGCCGATAGTCCACGCAAAATCGGGTCGAACCATCTATTTTTTTAACCAACACAAATGGAGAAGCCCAAGGGCTATTGGATGGTTCAACAACACCTTCTTCCTCCATTTTGCGGACTATCCTGTCGGCTTCTTCTCTTTTAGCTAGGGATAGTCTTCTCGCCGACTGTCGAATAGGTTGAGCGTCCCCAGTATTCATTTTATGTTTCACCAGATCAGTTGTTCCTCTTTTCCATTCCCTACATCGAAGATATCCTGGTAGTTTCTAACGATGTCCCTCAATTTTGCTTTCTGGTTTTGTTTCAAATTATTAGATGAATCGAAGATGAGTCTTTCCAGTTCCTCAGATAGTTTACCTGGTGGTATTTCTGCATGCTGTGTGCTTTTGACTACAGAGGAAACTGTTGAACAATGGCCCAAAGTTGTTCCTTTCTTTAGCGTAACCGAGTAATGATTCAGGTTCAATACTCTTACGGTCACAATCTCCTTGGCACGAAACAGAGTCTTTCCTAGTGGGACTCCTCTGCCTACATTTCCGTCGTTAAGTTTGGGATCAAACATCATCACTGTTCCAGCTTTAACTTTCCCATCTAGGTAAGCATCTACAATGATTTCAGCTCTTTCCGGAACATTTACATCCTCTGCCAAGATTGCTCGAAGCATTATGTCGTCTTTCCCATGGAGCACCACTTCTTCGTTATTCACTCGCAGAATTCCCTCTTTAAAGTTTAATTCGAATCCCTTGGAGCTCATGACATCCATTCCGATGATGACTTGGTCTTCAATGTCCGCCACTAATGCCCGATGTTGAAATGCTGTATTTCCCAAGACCATTTCAACCTCTATTTCACAATGGACCTTAGCTGATCCTCCTGTCGCTCTTAGCAATTGCCACTTTGTTGGTTTTATCATGGTCTCATTTAAAACAATGTTAGGTCTTATGACTGTTTACGTCGGACCAGTATCCAGCAATATTGCACATTGCTCCTTATTAATATGGCCATCTATAAAGAGACTGTTAATGTGGTTGCGTAGCGAAGCGACATATGCGTTGGCAGTTGGGGCTTGTTGGCTTCAGGTCGACGACGGTCCCTTTACATTGGCATTGTTTAGTTTCCCCGACGAAGAAGTCGGTACTCCGTTGCTCTCATTGCAACGACTCTGGCTATGTCCTACCTTACGACACTTCCGACGTAAGGTAGAGTTAATGCGATTGCCTTCTCCTCTGCCGACCATCCGTTTAGCTTAGCTGTAGCCTCGAATTGGCACCGATAATTAGTCCATGACGATTTTGCATCAAATTGCGGAGGTTTCATCTTGTGTCTTGTTCCCTCGAAGCCAATTTTCGAATCCACTACTTCTAGACTGTTTCTGCTTTCGGTTTTTGATTGTATTTCTTATCTTTGTATTGTGACTACCTGTTCGTTTATTCTGCTGATCTCACCCTCCATTATCTGTTTTAGCTCTTCTATCCGAGCCTCGTTTTCGACTATTTTCTGTTCCAGCATTTCTGAATTTTCCTGAACCATACTTTTCAAATTTTCTTCTAAGGATTGTGAATTTTCGTGTAATTTTGTAGCTTTTCTTCCAAAGGCTTCGAATTCTCTAATATTTTGTCTTCTAAAGTTTTAGAATTTTCTAGCAGTTTGTCTTCTAGGGCTTTAGAATTTTCTTGTAATTTTTCAACTAATCTCTCTTCTAGAGCCTCTTTCAAGTTTTTAGAATTTTATAGCAGTATATCTTGTAATTTGTTTTCTAGGGTTTTAGCATTTTCTACCAATTTATCTTCTAAAGACTTCTAAAGATTTTCTAGCAATTTGTCTTGTAATGTTTCTTTTAAACTTCCTTTCATTTTTTTAAATAGCATAATCATGTCTCCATTGCCAGAAACTGCAAACAAATCAGTTACTTTCAACTGGTCCAAATTCACTGCTTTAAACATCGTTAGTCTATTTATTTTCCACTTCCAAAGTCTCACAAATACACCGAACACCTGACACCACTGTAATGTGTGTGTTTTCACACACGGTTTCAGTTCTTACATTTATTTAAAAACACAGTCCAACTCACTCTAATTTATTTCCACTACTTTAACACTATTTATATTCACAGAACTATTTACAATTTATATCTACTTAAGTATACGACCGTCGAATACTGTATTACTCCATCGCCAGCTGTCCGTATTTATATATTTCGGAATTATTCTGACAACGAACCATTGGGAAACGTTTTTCATGTGTTCTAGAAACTTCAAGGGAATTCTCAATAACGGCAACGGTCGGCCTGTTGAGAGACAAAATATTTCGGATTCCCAGAAGTATCGGAAGAATGTCCCTTCTACGAATTGGATGATGGCCGATTGCACCAGCTATCGGATGAATTCTCGTAACATTATTAATATTATTATCCTGCCCTCTGACGATTATGGCTTCATAGAAAATAAATTACAATATATATTTTTGAGATTTTTAATATCCATTCTCCTGTTCATACTATTGCAAAATTGGAAGATGTGAGCCATCTCCAAGAAACTTCTTTTATAAAGTTTATTGCTAGAATCTAAAATTTTTACACTATCAAAATCAATAGCATGGCCCTCTTGTAATTGGTGTGCCGCCAGAGCACAAGAAACTTTGTTAAGGCGAATATCACTTTTATTCAACACTAAACGGTCTTTTAAGGGTCTTTTGGTTTGTTCTATGTACTGTGCCTCATAATCAGCACATTTTATGCTATAAATGACATTGGATCTGTTCAACAAGTCTACCCTATCTTTAATATGTAAAAACACATCTCCAACCTTTTTTAAAGTTTGCTAATGATACGAATCCCTCTCACACCTTTTAAAATGTTGCATAGTTTGGGTGTAAGGTTCTTAATATATGGTAAGGAAACAAAAATGATAGGTTCAGGTTCGGACTGAATAACAACCTGTTCTAGTGAGAGACCTATTAAAGGGAAGGACTTCATTTTCTCTTCTGATGATAGGAGTTATATTAGAAGTAGAAAATAACCATTTGTTGACTAATTTTTTTGGAAAGGCATTATCTACTAATTGTTGGGCCAATAATTTTAGGTTTTATCCCACCAAATTTGGATGACAAATATTCATAATTCTGTTTTTTTTGGAATAAAATTAAATTCTTTATTTTATATTGTGTTTGTGATAGTAGTTAGTTTCTGGTACTAATCTAATACCATTTTTTGATGGTTATCTCTAATGACCCTATTATCTAAAAAGGGCACTCCATTATTAGTTTCATTTTCAATTGTGAATTGAATATTTTGATTATAAGTGTTAAAGGTTTGAAAAATATAGTTCATGTGAAGAGGAATGGCTGTGACAATGTTATCCACATATTTAATAAATACATTAAAAAAAACAAAAATCAACTTCAAAAAAAAAACTAATAAGAAAGAAATAATTTTTTGCTACAACAATTAAATACTTCGCAAATTGGCACCGACTTCAGAAAAAGTATTTAATTTTTGTAGATAAAAATTATTTCATGCTTTCACTTAATTTTTATTGAAGTCGGTTTTTTTTAAATGTATTTGTTTTACAATTTTTAGTGATGCAATGGCTTAATTGGATGCTGTTTTAAAATCTAATTAACTTTTTCGACATTGCCTAAAATAAGGTAATTTACGTTCATTTATTAGCTTGACCAACCTCGTTTACTGTTGAACAGAATAACTTATTTTCTAGATATTGTTATAAAATTTATTCCACCCCGTCCTTGGCGAAAACAAAAAAGAAGAGCTAGAAGGTTCGGATGGGAAAAAAACTGCGAATCTGCACGCTGTGCGACCAAAAATAGAACTACCAGAAAATTTTTGTAAACCTAGTTAGTTTAGTGCGTTCAGCTTATTTTTTTGTTATGATTTCGATGTAAATAATATTAGAATCAGCTGTTGGAAATATTTGATATTTTACGTGTAAATAATAGTTTCTAGAAAGTGAGAGTGAATATTAGTTTTTCAAAATAATTAAATTGAACCCACGGAGTTTATAACAATTTGGTGTCGAAGTGCAGGATTAAGTGAAGTTAAAATTGCAATATGATTTATGGAAACCCGAAGTATAGAACAAGAAAAAATGGACGACACTACCAAAAAAATATTCAAACTGGTTACGGTGGACTAGATAAAAAAATAACTCAAATTCTGAAAAAACGTGACAAAAAATTAGAAACAACATCAAGAGGATTATCAACAAATATTAGTGAAATCTTTTGATGAAAAAGTCAAAATAGAATTAGAAAATCTTGTCACTGCCATGGGAGAAAAACAACAAAATTTAATTGAAGGATTATTCTCGAAATTTGAATTAACAAGACAAAATGAATTTAAAATATTAGATGAACAGAGATAACATGAACTTAAATTATTTGCAGAAAAACAATAACAAATTGAATTAAAACGACAAAATGATTTTAAAGTAACTGAAGAGAAAATACAACTGCAATTCGAGCAATTAATGCAAATAGTATCGCAAGTTAATGAAACAGTTAATGAAAGAATGCAAATAGTGGAATCAGACATAAAAGAAATAAACGGCTACATAAAGGTCCTAAAAAATACCGTGGAAACTCTTGAAACCAAAGTAGCTGACATCTACATCTAGTGGCTACAGCTAATGGATGGGATAACTAAGAAAAATTTACGTCCCTTGTAATTTCCTTAAGAGGCCCTCCAAAGCATTCCAGTCGATGAACAAGGCAATTTCGACAATATCATCACCATCCTGGACAAAAGATACGACATCAATCCCTGAACCAAGTATACCAGGTACAACTAAGTGGAAAAACGCAAAAATCCGGAGAGATCCTCCAAGAATTCGAAGCAGAGAAGTAGAGTACCAGGTGTCAGTGAAGGAGACAGGGTCCAGTAAAGAGTTCCTACAACAGTTTGCTAACCATTTGACACACCTTACACTAGAGGAACAGAAGAAAGCCAAGCAATTATCACAAAGTCCTGGCAAATTTTTAACAGTCGAGATGGAACCACCGGTCGCACCAACATCATTCAGCACCGAATAGATACTGGAAAGGCTCAACCCACCAGAATACCACCTAGACGACTACCATTGGGGCAACAACAGGCCGCCGAGGAAAACATCGAGTCCATGTTGCAAAATGGAGTTATTGAGCCATCCATAAGCCCATGGTCTGCTCCCGTCGTGCTAGTTAAAAACAAGGATGGAACCACCCGATTTTGCGTGGATTACAGAAATCTGAATGACGTCACGAAGAAAGACAGCTATCCACTACCCCGAATCGATGACACTCTGACCACACTAGCAGGCTCCCGTTGGTTCTCCACATTAGACCTAAAGAGTGGATATTGGCAGGTTGGTCTACACGAAAACGATAGAGAGAAGAAACCGTTCTCCACCAGTAAAGAGTTGTTTCAATTCACGGTCATGCCCTTTGGGTTATGTAATGCTCCCGCTACATTTGAGATGCTAATGGAGTATTTATTGAGCGGTTTGACATAGAGAACGTGCTTAGTATACCTCGACGACATTCTGGTCATGGGTCAGACATTTGACGACCATCTGAAGAACCTGGGTGAAGTATTCTCCAGAATTAAGAACGCCAACCTAAGACTTAACCCGAAGTAGTGTTCCATGTTCCAAAAAGAAGTAGAGTTTTTGGGCCACGTCGTTTCCGAGTCAGGAATCCGCACCAACGAGGAAGCCATTCGTGCTTGGCCAGTCGCAAGAGACAGGCATGAACTCCGAAGCTGCTTGGGTCTCTGTTGAGTGTTCATACTACAGGCGATTTGAGGATAAAGTATAATTTTTGTCCACATTTTATTTAAACCACTCTTCATTTGCACCTTTTGCTAACCTTGTTTGAATCACACTGTGTAACTATAAGTTAACTTTGTTCCATATATGAGATACTCCATAAATGCAACTGCTCTTGTTCTACCCTATACAACAAAATTTTTCTACCATTTTTACGCACCCCGTACAATTATTTTCAACCTCCTGGTATATGCAACTATTTATAGCTCACCAAGTATAACTTTTTTGAACCACTTCGTATAACTAATTCCGCTCCAACTATTTTCAACCACATTGTATATAGGCAGCTGCTTATGGGTCACTTTTAATATTTTTCAAACTCATGTAATTCTACTCCGCTCTACCTATCCTATATATGGAACACCCTGTAAGATTACGCTTGACATATCAGTTGAGTTTTTGTTAATCGAAATATATTAGTTACATTGGCGTATACCAAATTTTGAATAAAAGCTAAGCTAATGCAAGTATCCAAAATTTGGTGCGTGCGGCGGAACCAATACCAACTGTGTGTTACCAAAAATCGTAGAAGTTTTTTTGCTATATCTACCGTTTCTGTCAATTTAGGAAGATAAAATGTGCACAAAACTATACACTTTGCAACAAAGGTTCAGCCAAATCAGTTCAGTAATTCTTACGTGATACCCGAACAAACAAAGAAACATACAATATAACTTTTTGAACACCTGAATATAACTCTTCTCTACCCTATATTTCAGCTATGCAACTGCTTATAGTCTACGCTGTATAATAATTATTTCTGATATTTCTGAACCACCTTTTAAAGTACAATTTCTCTTTACCCTATATTTTAATCACCCTTTAAAGGTTAAACACACTTTAATACTATAATCCTGCTTCTCCCTTGTTTCAGATATTACATATAGTAGAATACAACTGTTCAAGGTCTACCCTATATAACAATTATTTTTTAACTTTTTTACATCCATCCTGATGGATATACTGGCGAAACCCTTGGTGTGTCACAATTTTAAAAATACAGTTTTGCACCCTAACACCAAACTTTTATTTAAACATAACAAGTTTATTTATGGTATTTTTTTAACTGCTTTGTATAACTAAGTTTACTTCCATCTACATTAAAACCATGCTGAAAACACTGCTGCCAATTTGTGAAACATTAGAACTTATTTTTGAACCACCCTGTATAACCATAATTTTACTCTACAAAATATTTCAACCACCCGGTTGTGCATCCGCTTAGGGGCCCCCAAATATAACATTTAACTATAAGTCTGGTCCACTCACCATCTTATATATGCAACTGCTTATGGAGTACACCATATAACTATTTTTGAACCACCCTTGAAGGTATAATTTGTCTCAACCCTGGATTTCAACCACCCCTTATATGCAGCTGTTCCTAACATTGTTTTAATCACACTGTATGAACTATAATTTTACTTCGATCCATGTTTCAGATATTGCATATATGCAAATCCTACAAAAAAATATATCCAACTTGTTTAACCATAATTCTACCCCACCCACTATTTCAACAACCTTGTATATGCAACTACTTATCTGTCACCCAATATAACATTTTTTGTACCACCCTGTATAACTATAAATCCATCAATACCTAATATATTTCACCAAAACCGTAACTGCTTATTGGGCACCGTATATAACATTTTTTTACGGTATGATTTTGAATCACCATGTATGTATTACAACTATCCTGTACACGCTACTGCTTATTGGTTAACCAATATAACATTTTTTAAATAATTAACCATAACACCTCTCCACCCTATATTTCAACTATCCTATCTTTGCAACTTATTATGAACTACGCTATTTCACAATTTTTCCTCATATTTTTTCAACGACATTATAAAGTATAATTTCTCTCCACACTTCATTTAAACCACCCTTTATTTACAAGTTTTCTAACCTTGTTTTCAGGCAACTGCTATATAACACAATTTTTCTAGCATTTTTTACCAACCCTGTATAATTATTACTCTACACCACCCAATGTTTCAACAACCTTTTATATGCAACTAGTTATTTGCCACCCTGTATCCTTAGAATCCTACCCCACCCTATATTTCAACCATCCGGTAAATGGGACAGCTTGTAGATCATTACATTATTTATTTTTTAAACTGACGTGTATAACTGTAATTATACTCCGCGACATATATTTCACCGATCCTAAATATGCAATTGCTTGTGGATATAGAACAAGTTTTTAACCACAACATAAACTATAGTTCCACTCCATCTTATATTTCAAAGACCCTGTATAAATAACTGCTTCTAACATTTTTTCAATCCATTTCATAATTATAATATCTTATGAACATAATTCAAAGATCCTAACTGCTTACCTAACAGATTTTTTTCTAAGATTTCTTATCCAAACTATAAATATTCTACCCTTTTTCAACCAATTGGTATATGGAGCTGTTTATGGCCCACTCAATACAACTTTTTTAGACCATTCCTTATAATTAATTCCACTCTCTCTTATTTCAACCAATTTATATATATGTCAATTTAGGGAGATAAAATGCCTACCAGATTTTTAGTCAAACTGTCTTTGCAACAAAAAAAGATTCAGCAAAATCAGTTCAGTAGTTCTTACGTGATGCCCGAACAAAACAACACTCAAACAAACAAATAGACAAACTTACAATTTTATAATAGTATAGAAGAAGATATCTATCTATACTATTGTTATATAGTTCGTGGGTTCAATTTAAAATTATAACAACTAATATTTACTTTCACTTTTCTAGAACTTTATTTACATTAAAACAGCTGATTCACAATACATTCTCATATACGCTAGTCGACGCGGTATCACTCCTTGGGGATCGTGGCGTGCTTCTTTTATAACCCCAGCATAGAAAATTCTCGTCAAAACTTCATCACTCCTTCCGCTGCCGAGTCCTTTCGAGAACCGTTTATCTTAGAGCGTTTGTTGTCGTACTGAAATGAAACAGGGTCGGCTTTGGGTAAATTTCGTAACACTATTATAAAATTGTAATTTGTCTGTTTGTTAGTTAGTTTGTTTGTTTGTTTGTTCGGGCATCACGTAAGAACTACTTTACTAATTTTGCTGAATCTTTTTTTGTTTCGTAGCCTATAGTTTGACTTAAAATCTGGTAGACACTTTATCTCTCTAAACTGACTAAAACGGTAGATATGGCGAAAAAACTTCTACCATGTTGGGTAATTTAATTACTCAATTGGTTCCACCGCATGCAGAAAATATTAGATACTGGCATCAGCTTTGCTTTTATTCAAAATTCGGAATCTGCAAATGTAACATGTGTCGATTTAACAAAAATCAACATATATCAAGCGTAATTTTACAGGGAGTTTTGTATATAGGAAACTTAGAGCGGAGTAGAATTACATGGATTTAAAAAATCTAAAAAAAGTTATATTTGGTGTCCTATAAGCAGCTGGATATATACGATGTGGTGGAAATAAGGGGGACTGGAATTAGTTATACGGAGTGGTTCAAAAAAGTTATATTGAGTGGGCCATAAACAGTTCCATATACTAAGTGGTTGAAAAAGGGTAGAATACTTATGCAGTGAATAAAAAAACTTAAAAAATGTGTTAGGTAAGCACTGAGGATCTTTGAATTATGTTCATAGATATAGTTATGAAATGGGTTGAAGAAATATTAGAAGCAGTTGTTTATACAGGGTGTTTGAAATATAAGATGGAGTGGAATTATAGTTTATGTTGTGGTTAAAAACTTGTTTTATATCCACAGGTAGTTACATATATAGGATTGTTGAAATATGTAGCGGAGTATAATTACAGCTATACAGGTGGGTTTAAAAATATTATAAGCTGTTCCATTAACTGGATGTTTGAAATATACGGTGGCTTACAGTTAGAATTATACAGGGTGGGTAAAAAATGTAAAAAAATGTTATTATATAGTACTTGCTTATATAGAGTACCTGAAGTATGGTGCGCAGTAAACTTATAGTTATACAGTGTCATTCAAACAAGGTTAGAAAAAGTTGTAAATGAAGAGTGGTTTAAATGAAGTGTGGAGAGAAATTGCACTTTAATATATCTTGAAAAAATATAAGGAAAAAATGTGAAATAGCGTAGTTCATAATAAGTTGCGAAGATATGATAGTTGAAACATAGGGTGAAGAAGTGTTATGATAATTATTTAAAAAATGTTGACCAATAAGCAGTAGCGTATATAGGGTAGTTGTAATACATACAAGGTGCTTCAAAACATTATAGTTATGCAGGGTGGTAGAAAAAATGTTATACTGGGTATACGTAGTTGCAAATACAAGGTGGTTGAACTAGCGGGTGGAGTAGATTTAGAACAGGTTGGATAATTTTTTTGTAGGATACAACATGAGCTGTTGCATATATTCAATATCTGAAAAATGGATCGAAGTAAAGTTATAGTTCATAAAGTGTGATTAGAAGTACTTAAAATTTTTGTATTTTGTTACACTTAAGCAGATACATACACAGGGTGGTAAAATATTTTGTAGAGTAAAATTATGGTTATACAGGGTGGTTCAAAAATAAGTTGTATTGTTTGACAAATTGGCAGCGGTGTATACAGGATGGTTTTAATGTACATGGAAGTAGAGTTGGTTATACAAAGCGGTAAAATTTTTTTTTTAATAAAATTGTTATATACGGTGGCTAATAAGCAGTTGCAGTTTGGGTGAGGGTTTAAATAAAAGTTTGCTGTTAGGGTGCAAAACTGTGTTTTTATATTTGTGACTCACGAAGGATTCCACATCATTTCCATTAGGATGGATCAAATAAGTTTAAAAAAAATGTTATATAGGGTAGACCATAAACAGTTGCATTCTACTATATGGAATATCTGAAATATGAGGAGAAGCAAAATTATAGTTTTAGGCTGTGTTTAACACAATGTTAGGAAAAGCTATATAAAAAGGTTGATTAAATTATAGAGTAAAGAGAATTTTTACTTTAAACGGTCGTTCAAAAAATATCAGAAATAATTGTATACAGCGTATACAATAAGCAGTTGCATAGCTGAAATATGGGGTAGATAAGAGTTATAGTCAGGTGTTCAAAAAGTTATATTGGGTGACAAATAAACAGCAGCATACAGGATGGTTGCAATATAGGGTGAAGTAGAGTTACAGTTATTCAAGGTGATTCAAAAAAATGACGAATAAAATTGTTATATTGGGTGGCCCAATAGTACTTGCAGTTTGGGTGAAATATATTCGGGTTTGGTGGATTTATGGTTAAGTAGGGTGGTTGAAACAAGTTAGAATTTTTTTTATAGTATAGGATAACCCATATGTTTCATACGTTATTTTTTTTTGCTTGAACATTCCCTACGTGGGTGAAACCGCGGGCAACGGCTAGTATTGTTATAAAATTAATTTTATGCCGCTAAAAATTAAGAAACCTTTTAAGTTAATCATTATGATAAATACATTGTGAATAAGGAAAAATACAGCTGAATCTAACAATGGCAGTCCCGAAAATTCGATTAATGTGAAAAAGTAATCTATACTATTATAAAATTGTAGTTTGTTTGTTTGTTCGGGCATCTTTTTTTGTTGCAAAGCCTATAGTTTGACTTAAAATCTGGTATACATTTTATCTCCCTACATTGAGAGAAACGGTAGATATAGCGAAAAAACTTCTATCATGTTGGGTTGTACACAATTACTCTATTGGTTCCAGCGCACGCACCAAACATTTATACTTGCATCAGCTTAGGTTTTATTAAAAATTCGCAATATGTCAATGTAACATGTTTCGATTAAAAAAAATCAACTCATATATAAAGCGAAATTTTACAGGGTGTTCTATATATAGGAAACTTAGAGTGGAGTAGAATTACATGGAGTTAAAAAATCTTTAAAAAGGGTGATATTTGGTGCAACTTAAGCAGCTGCATATATACAATGTGGTTGAAATAAGAGGGGAGTGGAATTAGTTAAACGGGGTGCTTGAAAAGAGTTGAACTGAGTGGGCTATATATAATTGCATATACCAGAAGAACGGGTGGATATTTATACAGGGTGGATAACAAAATTTTATAATATTCTGCTCATAAATAGTTGCGTATAAAATGTGGTTGAAATAAGGGTAGAAAGAATTACATTTATACATTTACATTAAAAATTCTTAGAAGAAATGTTTTATGTAAGCAGTTAAGATATTTGAATTATCTTGTTGAGTTATATTTATGAAACGGGCTGAAAAGTGTTGCGAGGCAGTTGTTTATAAAGAGTTGTTGAAATATAAGATGGACTGGAATTATAGTTTATAGAGCGGTTAAAAAAATTGTTTAATATCCACAAGTAGTTGCTTATATAGGATGGTTGAAATATGTTGCCGAGTATAATTACAGTTATACAGGTGGGTTTAAAAAATATTACAAAGAAATGTTATGATCTACCAGCTGTATCATATACAGGACGGTTGAAATATAGGGTGAAGTAGAATTCTAAGAATAAAAGGTGATACTGAGCGGCTCATAAGTAGTTATATATACAAGGTTATACTATAGGGTCCAGTAGAATTATAATTATACAGTAAAGTTATAGTTACACAGTGTGATTCAAACGATGTTAGAAAAAGTTTCAAATGAAGGGTATTTAAAAAAATATGAGGAGAAATTGTGAAATATCAGTTGCACAGATAGGATAGTTAAATATAAATGGACTAGAAGTATAGTAAAGTATTTTAAAAACGGTATATTGGGTAAATAATAAGCAGCAGCATATACAGGGTGGTTATAATACTGGTTGGGATATACATACAAGGTGATACAAAAGGCCAAAGAATATTATACTGGGTGGCCGACAAGTTGTTGCAAATACTAGGTATAGAGTGAGGAGTAGAGTTTTAGTTAAACAGAGTAGATAAAAAAATGTTGGGAAAATTTTGTAGGATAGAACATGAGCTGTTGCATATATGCAATATCTAAAACATGGCGTGAGGTAAAATTATAGTTATATAGTTTGATTAAAACAATGTTAGAAAAAGTTGCATATTAGGGGTGTTTGAAATAAAAGGTGGAGAGAAAGTATACTTTCTAGGGTATTTTAATAGCTATCAGAAAAATGATTATATTGCGTAGTCAATAAGCAGTTGCATGTTTAAGATAGTTGAAATATAGAGTATATATTTGGTGGTCCCTAAAAAGATGCATATACATACAGAGTGGTTGAAATATTTTGTAGAGTGAAATTATGGTTATACGGGATAGTTCAAAAACCGATAGACAAATAAGTTATAGTGGTTGACTAATTGTCAGCAGTATAAACAGGATGGTTTAAATAGAGATGCAAGTAAAGTTGTAGTTATACAAGGCGGTTCAATAAAATAAATTGTTATATAGGGTGGCCAATAAGCAATTGTAGTTTGGGTAAAATATGTCGAGAATTGCTAGATTTATCTTTATACAGGGTGGCCAATTAGAAGTTGCATATACAATAGTTGAAATAGCGGGAGGAGTAGAATTATAGTTTTACAGCGTGGATCATAAAATGTTCTACAAAAATTTTATATAGGATAGATCATGAACAGTTGCTTCCTACTGTGTGGAATACCTAAAATATGGGGCGAAGCAAAATTATAGTGATACTGTGTGATTAACACAATGTGAGAAGTTGCATATAAAGGGTGGTTAAAATATAGGGTGGAGAGAAAAAAAGAAGGTGGCTCAAACAAAACAATTGTTATATAGCGTAGACCATAAGCAGTTGCATAACTGATATATAGGGTGGACAAAGGTATAGTTAGGTGTTTAAAAAATGTTATATGGTGTGTGTTATATATATATATATATATATATATATATATATATATAAGTGAACTCACTTGGATCTTCAGTCTGTCAACATCAGATATCCTGTTCGTGTGGTGGGGTATATATCGGTACCACTCAGCTGAGTGTGAACTGATACATAAACGATATAGCAGATTTTTGCTACTTTCAGATAACGTTATACAACATACCGATGTACTATCAACCACTTCCTATTAAGTCATAGAAATTATTATATTTGAACAAGGCTTAAAACTGAATACAATATGGTAGCACGCTCAACGGTGTGCGAAACCAAAACCAATCATGCGGCTTGCAGGCCCCGGGCCCTTGATTGCCCATGCCTAATTAGAAGACGTCCTGATCCGACAGACAGGAGTAAATACTATTCCCCCCACTCGATGGTCTTTTTTCACGTGAGCGGTCTACATGTATCACCTACGCCCGCACCGCTGAATATGCCCGCAGAGTTGCAGATGAATGGTTTGGAAGAAATTTCAATAGACCACCATAAATGAAATCCTATACAGTTTGATAACGTCAATAAAATCTATCGAAAATTGCTACTGCTATATCATGATATTTTCTTAATATAATTATCACCCTTCAACATCTGTATTCAATTAATACAATTAATGTTGTACCTGGCAATGACATATTAGCGATGCAACCATTAACAGAGAAATGCTATTCTTTATCCATAAAACGTGCGTCGTACAGAAAAAAATCAAAGATCAAATGAAATGTTCCGAAGAAGTTCTAATAAACTGCGGCAAATCAGCTCGGAAGACCATAGTTTATCCACTAGTACGAAGACACTTACAAAATAATACTCTCCCCTCAATTATTTTCTGTAACAGATAAGTACTTAGTAATAAAAATCTGAATGAAAGGTTTTTTATGAGTACTTAAACAAATTTAATACAAAGAAAAAATATTGATAATCTAAGATTCTATATTGTTGTAACTAGAAGCCTGTTTTTTATGTTTCTCGCATTTTTCAAGGAATTTGTGGTGGTCAAAATTAGATAAAAAATATGATTTTAAATGTCAATATATTTTCTGTAAACTATGTAAATAGATCTTTTAGTTTTGTATACCTAAGTCCAAATCAATTAAAACTTATCTGAGATACAGCGCTCTAAATTTTAGCTAAATTATAAAAATTGCGTTTTTGGCAATTTTCGCATGCATTTTTGGACATGTCCGATTTTTTTTCGCTGTTTTTGTTTCAGATACAGTGTTTGTAAACCCAAATAAGTTCTAACTAGTCTGATATGTCTTTTATTTGTTCTTTACAATAACGAGGCTTTCAAACTTCGCATATATTTTGAAAATAATTATTATTCTGAGTCATTTAGATACTAATATACTCTAACATGTTTTTGCTAAGTATAGTTCAGTAAAATAGAGTAAAAAGCTGTAGAGGTTTGGGGGAGTTTAGGCGCCAAATATACGGTATTAAACGAAAAATGGAAGTACCAAAAACATATAAAAGTGGTTAAAATTAAAATTTGGGGCAAGTGCTATGGTTACAGGTAAACGTAGTATGTTTTCCAGATCTTGGCAATTGATATTGTCTGTCATTTTCGTTTTGCTTATAAATTGTCGGTTGGTGATAGATTTTGATCCACCTTATTCTCTCTTCTTGTTGACGAAATGAATTCTATTATGCAGCCATGTATTAAAATACAATAACATATGCCTCGCCGCGATTTTCTTGCTTCTGCCAGACGGAAGAAGGTAAGTTGATGTTTGCAAGAGGGAAAGTAACATTAAGTAGAGTAGTCATTACTTAATCATACTTGGCCATTGGTAAACCTTATCCCAGTTTATTGTGGACTACTGTCGATATCAACTTTTAAGGTGGACAAAAGTCTGTCACCAGCTGACGATCTATAAGCATAACGAGACTAATAGACAATATTAATCCTAGAAAACATATAATGAAAATTTCTAACCCGAAAAAACTACAAATATTATTAGCTAAAAAACTTATCAAACAACAAATCACAACTACTTATCCAAATCCTCAATTTTTTAACAGATTTAAGAATTTAAGCTCAGTTCCATTTGATGAAAAAACACTATTAAGCAAAAGTTTTAAACACAATCTCAGAACTAAATTTTCACATTACAATTTAGAACTTTTAGGGGTAGAAACAGAACTTGCTTTACTTAACAAAACCAACAGCAAATCTAATCCGCCAGTCACTCAATAAAACTGTCAACAACCCTGAACTCCTACATCCAACTCGATCAAAAACATAATTAAAGACAATGATTTAGTTTTTAGCAACGCAAAGGAAACAATATTGTTGCCTTAGATAAAATTAACTAAATGAACAGAAGCAACGATTTTTTTAAACCCTTCCAATTATCCTAGTAACTTCAAGTTAAAAATACCCTTAAACAAATCAATTATTTATTTAATGATTTTCAAAAAAATACCTTAACAGTAATGAATCCATATCCCCTCGCTTATATTCATTAATTAAACTCCATAAAGATAATCACCCTATTAGACCTATTATTTCGTATTTCTCAGCTCCTTATTCAAAAATTTCCACGAGCACTCCTTGATATATTAAAACAATACTCCAAATTCACTCCCAAATACAGCACAAAAAAATCCCTACAAAAAAATCAAAATATAACCCTTCTAATAACTGCATACTATTATCCTTTGATGTAGTCAATCTTTTTCCCAGCATCCCACTAGAAGATTGTAACACCCTTATCATGAACCTATTAGAAATGAACAACACAAACCCAATTATAAAAAACGAAATATTCATTCTCTTACAACTTTGCCTTAACCAAAATTATTTTCAATTCAACAACATTCACACTTGTAAACAAGGTTTAATTATGGGTAACCCACGTTTGGCCGAAATATTTATGAACAACACAGAGGTACTAATTTTCAAATATAATCTGAACAGTAAAATCCTATATTGGTATCGATATGTTGACGACATTTTTGCTTGTTTTACTGGCACTTACAGACAACTACAGTTACTCCATAACTACATAAATCAAATCCACCCTAACATAAAATTCACCCTGAAAACTGAGACTGACAAATCATATTTTTTATCTCAATTTATCCACTATAAAATCTTGGAAAAATGCGAGAAACGTCAAAAACAGGCTTCTTGTTACAACAATATACAACCTCAGGTTATCAATATATTTTCTTTGTATAAAATTCATTTAATTACTCATTAAAGAACCTTTATTTGGGTTTTTTATACGTTAAAAGATATCAAATAGGCTCTTCTTAGCAAGCGTATCAATAAGAACAAAAATAGCTAAAAAATAGACAAAAACATTTTAAAGGCTCAAATTTCCAGGAAGCTATATTTTTAGAGAGTACGTCAACAAATTTTTTGCAAAAAAATTTTTAGGACCCACTGCGGACGGTTTGGGAAAAAATTGGTCAAGTGCGAGTTGGACTCGCATACTAAGGGTTCCGTACCACCTTCAAGATTCTAATGTTCCAGTTTCAGACAAGCAGGGAAGTGCATTTTCTTATATTTGCCCTAATATCTTTTAAAGGAAGAGTTTTAAATTTATAAAAAATACACACTTTCATTTTCCACACACAGACTTTTTATTCTATCTGCTTCAGGATTCGCTTGATTTTTATAAGAATACATATGTATTTAATTTTTGTAATTTGGCCCCCAAAAATTAACATTAGAGTTTTATTTTACTAACAAACTTTCAGGGAAGCCTTTTATAATCTATTGTCTCAATTTTGAGGCTCTGTAGATTGGAAGATATAGGGCAAAATAGGTCAAATTTTAAATTATAAATTATTAAATATATTATTCAAATTATTTAAAAATACAAATAAAATATATATTTCAAAATTTTCTAAAGTGTGAATTAAGTAGATGTTTAATATTTTTGTTAACATCTTTTAAACAAATGATTTAAAAATATGATATATTTGTAATTCACATAATGAGCCTTTTGAAAATTGAATTTTTATTTTTCACTTAATTGTATAATTTGTCCTTAAAATTACTATGGGGGTTTTCTAATAATTTTTCTTATATATTTCAAGTGAGCACCAGTACCCCTAATTATTTTCAAAATTTTAGGTAGTATGGTTTCGGGAATAAAGTGAGAAATGATAATGTTTTATAGCTTTATGTTAATATCTTGTAAACAATTAATTTTAAAAATATGAAAAATATGTATTTTTATTCCTCATAATAAACCCTTTCATTTGATGTATTGCATGATGCATTAAAAAATATTTTTTTATGTTCTGTTTAATTCTATAATTTGGCCCCGAATATTAATATTAGGGATTTTTTCGTATTTTTCCTGTAAACAAAAAAAATTAGTTCTTATACTTTGGGGAATAAAGGTGACAGAGCCAGAAATCCGGAGTGATATTATAAGGGTATCCGTATATTTTATATACGGGACCCTAAAAAGTAATATTTTAACCAATATACTCCACTATTCATATATAGTTTTAATTGAATAAAATTCTTGGTTTTTGGTCCATATGTTTTCATTTAGATTGTTTACGTTTCGAATCTACATGTGCCCTTTTTCAAAACAAATGTTGTCCTAACTAAAAGGTCTACTGTTAAAATTTTGATTATTATAATTAAAAATTAACTTACCAACTAACGTGTGTATACAACAAAACTAATTATAATTAAACTTTTTTTTGTTTCATTTCCATTAGCGGACAGCGGCGTACATTTCACAGGTGTAATTAAGGACTTTTCTATCATTTATAGCTGTTTTATTTCTTTGAATATTAGCATTCTCTCTTTCTGGTGTTTTGCTCAGATCTTATGACTTTGGAGTTTTCGAAATTGAATTTATGCTTTTTTGATGTTTCGTGCTTTGTTAGTGACGTTTGAATTTTTGGCCTATTTATGACTTTATGCGGTTCTTAAGGTATTGAGATGTTTGGCCTATGTACACGCCTTTCCAAAAAATATTTTTGTAGAGTTTAAAGAACAAATCGAAAATAAAACTGCAATCCTGTTCAAAAAAAATTAAATACAAAAACCAAAATAGAATGGCAAGGCTTATAGAAAATCAATATAATCATAAAAATGAAAAAAAACCTATTCATATCGCAGCAAAACTGGATGAATTTAACAAATTATTATGATCTACCTGATAGTGTCTCTCAGGTTTTAAGTCTAGGGCCAAATTTTGCCGTACAAATTAATAACAGGAAAGAATTACCGACCGACGACATAATGTGTAATATAGAGATTGGTATTAATCATCTGCCAACTCACGAAAAGGGCATCTTAAGGGCTAAAGCATGTAATATTTTAACAAATTTCAAACAAAAGCTAAAATCACAACAATAATAGTAATAAAAATGAGCCTTGGCAAAGAGCCACTGCCTGGGGATCGCCAGGGCATGTCTGGAGCCCTAGAACCACAACAACACTCTGTATTAGTGAGTGTGAAAGTAACAACGTGACCATCACCAACGGAGTCAAACGAGAACGAGAACTCCACCTGCAGAAAGTGTTGCGCAGGATCAACAGCCAGAGCTGACTCAAGCGGGACTGAAAAGAGAGCGCATGAAATGGACTAGCGCCATGAATGAATTTATAATGCGCACATTTTACTGACTTACGAATCTTGGCCAGGACAAGACTGGGTATCACAGAACATTGCATCAAGAGTTCTGTCGTGAATACTCAGAGCTTCAGGTTACCGAACAGAAAGTCGCAGATCAATATCGTGTTATCTTGAGAAATGACCGTATTTCGACTGTACAACTGGACACAATAAAGAGCGAAGTAGAGCTCCAAATATTTGGTCGAAATACAATAGATGCAGAACCTGAAACACCTTTGGCACAAAGACCGGACGACACTCAAGAACTTCAACAAGAACAGCCAACCAACGCTGACCTGCTTGAGAAGATCCAAGTAGAAATGGAAGGAGCTCTTGGAGAGTATAGTGGAACAGATCCACTGAAGAAGAAAGTGAAGGAGCTCTTATAGAGTACAGTGGAATAGATCCACTCATTAGATCCAGTCTGCCCAAAATAAGATCTTCAAAGAAATTTTAGTCGCTACACCCAATCATCTACTGTGCAGCAATAGCCATCAGAAGAACAACTGGAGTCATTATAAGATTAAAGCAAGACCAACACCAATTGAGACCAACACCTCGAACACCACCTTGGCGAAGAAGGCTCGAAGGGAAAATCAATTCTCTTCGGAAGGACATTGGAAGACGACCGAGTACCAACGAGGGGTCAGGAACAACAGAATAGAAAGACTTCTTAGGGCTATAATGTACAATAACCGAATTCACTCTCAGTGGGAGAAAACATCACATCTCAGCAGTGTCTGGAACAGTTTACAACAAAAGCTCTTCATCTACCCAAGTCGATTGAGAAGGGTTTTATAGAAAACATAACAATATCAATAATACTGAAGCCTTTAGCTACCCCAGAAAAACGGACATCGAGTAAATCTGGAAAACACAGCTTTCAACAACAATTTCCTATAACTCCAGAGCCAGTTGGATTAATGAGGAGGAGACTGCATGTCAGAACTGTGATACTATGCATACCAACCATTTACAACGGAAGACACATCCAACATAATGAAGCACCTCCATAATTGGAAATCACCAGGACCGCATGGTGTGCAAAATTACTGGATAAAGAAACTGTATGCAACTCACGAAACACAGCCTTTATAAATGACATAATTACCCATCCACACAAGATGCCTAGCTTCCTTACGCATGGTGCTACATAATTCTTACCAAAGGACAACCTATGTACACCGGACCCGGCAAAGTACCGATCAATCACTTGCCTCTTAACCTTATACAAACTTATAACTTCGTGCACTAATCATCGCAATTTCAAACATTGTGAGCTAAACAACATAATTACTCAAAAAAAAGGGATGCGCGAAAAATTCGATAGGGTGCAAAGAGCAACTGATAATTGATTCCGTTGTCTGCAATCAAGTCCATGCCAAACGACGAAATCTCTACATCACATATGTGGACTACAAAAAGGCCTTTGATTCAGTTCCTCATGATTGGCTCATTAAGGCACTGAAACTCTATAAAGTGTATAATTGTAATATTAACTTTTTAGAATATGCCATGTCCACCTGGTAAACCAAAATCTCACTGAATGAAGCCGGCTGTTCGATACATACTGAACCCATTCCAATCAGAAGAGGTATATTCCAGGAAGACTTTCTTAGCCCGCTGTGGTTCTGCCTTGCCATGAACCCTCTCTCAAAAGTTGATGGCAGCTACGAAATGGTAGAAGGGTTCTCTAGTGACATTCATATGCAATTTGGCCTAGACAAATGCCGAATTATTAATATAGTTAAAGGCAAAATACAGCAATGGCACTACGAAAGGAGAGATGGCACCTCAATTGAGTCTATGGCGGAAGGTCATAATTATAAATACCTTGGAATGAAGCAGGCTCAACGTATTGATCACTCCACCATGAAAAAGGACCTAATAACAGAGTTCTATAGAAGGATAAGACGACTGTTGAAAACCAAACTAAACAGTAAAAATCTGTTTCAGGCTATTAACACCTACGCGTGTTCAGTGCTCAGTTACTCTTTCCGTATAGTTAATTGGTGCATCCAAAGAGCTCTGTCGAACGTACAACTCTGCCACGGTATGAAGGAGGAAGAGGATTGGCAGATATAAGGAAACTATTAGATCAACAAATTTCTATTGTGCGTAGTCATTTCCAGAAACTCGCAGAATTTTCTGATCAACAAAGAGTCATATGCCAGGTTGATGACTCAACACCACTGCGACTGACAGAACAAGACGTCCAATTAGACCATCAGACTGATCAGAAACTGCTGAAATGTAAAGAGTAGCCCCTTCATGGAGACATATGGAAGACCAAGATTATGTCGACAGTACAGCGTCAAACTACTGGTTGATTTCTGGTCATATGTTTCCTGAATCTGAAGGCTTTATATTGGCAATCCAAGATCAAGTAAACCCAACAAAGAACTATCTAAAGTACATCGTTAACTCTTCTATTAACAACGATAGATGTACAGGTACGGTTGCCAAACACCTGAATCTATCCAGCATATCACAGGAGGTTGTCAAGCGTTGGCTGTAACTGAATACAAAAAACAACACGATGCTGTGGCATAAATACTGCACCAGGAACTAGCACTGAAACTTGAACTGTTGCAGTCGGTAAGAGTGGCGCCATACTGTGTATACAAACCACAATTTGCTTTAGAAAATAACAACTACAAGCTCCACTGGGACCGCACGATACTGACAGATCAGAGTGTTGCTCACAATAGACTAGATATAGTTTTGGTAGATAAAGTCTCTCGGAAAACAACTTTAAATGTAATTCCTAACAACAATAATATAAATATCAAGCAGGCTGAGAAAATAACTAAATATAGCGATTTGGAAATTCAAATAAAGACTGAATAGGACATGAACAACATACGAACTGTACCAATTGTTATGTCAACGACAGGAGTAGTCCCAAAACATCTATTAAACAATTTAAAATACCTCGGTCTGGAATAGCATAAAATTTTGGTGGATGCGCTGGAAAAGTTAAAAATTAAAATTATTATGTTGTCATCTAAGCGACATATACAGACTGTTACGAAATTTACCTAAGCCGGCCCTGGTTTCATACCAATACATCAATCGCTGAGAAGACAAAAAAAGTGATCTCGAAATAACTCGAGAACTGTAAAATTTACACTTGTTTGTACGAGAGAATTCGATGCTGATTTTAAAAGGAGCGACCCATCATCGCAGGAATTAGTTAGGCGGCGAAGAGTTTATGTTGCGTTATTATTGTGATATTCGAATCAGCTGTTGTGAATATTTTCATGCAAATAAAATTTTCTAGAAAGTGAGAGTGAATATGAGTTTTTTTTTCAATTTTAATTGAACCCACGGAGTTTATAACAATACAAAATGTCATTTGTATACGACGTTAGAAATAGGGCAAAATGGAATTTCAAGCTTCACTTACATTGCCAGAAACACGTGTAATACAAGCGTGTTATAATTATTTAATTACTTACCAAAACCAAACCATCTTTCTCCTTTCTCATCAAAATAGCTGCTTGATTTTCTTCATCTTGGTATATTTCTCCAATCTCGTCTACAGGCTGCAACAAAATATAATATCAAATATTTCATTAAGAACAAAGCAACATTTTCAAGATCTAGAAAAAACTATTAAATAAATAACAAAATATTTTTTATAATTTTTATACCTTTATCTTGGAAACGACATATTCAAAAAAAACAAATATTATATTAGAATGTTACGAATTATCGATGAAACTATCATTATTATTCTAATTTTTATATTTTACTATTTTTTCTGAAATATGATACATATCTTTGCAACTAGACTTCATACAAAAACTTTAAAAAACTGTATGTTTAGTGCCGTCAAATTTTGCAGTCTATTCCTACGCAATTGTTCAAAAAGATAAAGTCCGATTACGTAATGCTTTAGTGAAAACTTTCAAAAATGTTGAATTGAACAAAGACAACTGCAATTGCATTTTTAAGACAGTCCTATAGAGCCTATAAATAATTTAGATTAAACCTTATATCTTAAGTACATTTTATTTATATTATCAGTTTTCACTAATAAAACACAATCAGGCCCAGTTGAAAACCGCTTCCTTTTTGAAAGTTTGTAAAAATATCATTACGTCTAGATTATTTAAATCGCGAAGAACCTGAAATAATTACACACCTTTGTTTAGAATTTTTTGAAAGGTTAAATAACAATCCATAGACACCAACAATGCCACCAAATACTCTTACCCTCAATTTCACCTAAATGAAGTCAAAAGGAAAACATATAATATGTTAGATTAAGGTATTGTATTCGTTTATTAATTTCGCTATGGTCAACCCCAGTTTGAGTTGGCCCTAAAAATCTTGCTTTAGTTAAACAAAAGTTGAGAGTATTAATTGAATACCGAAAATTAAATTACCCAATATCTCTGATCTACCATATCTGCATGATAAATGTCAGTATTTCCTACTATAGACCTTGCCTAAGGATTCCATCAGATTGAAATTAATGAACTAAAACGGACGACTTAGACTAGAGAACTTAGAATTATATTTAGGCATATTTTTGCAAAAAAATTCCACAGGTGATTGATTAATTTTTCTTCAAGAAGGTATATAGCATAACACATAAGAAGTAATTTTTTTGATGTTTCCCTGGGAATAACACCACAATTGAAATAAAAAGCTGTATATTGAAAGAAAATACCAAACGTTTCAAAGTCGATTCTGACTTCGTTGTCAATGGCTTTAAATTATGAATTGAAAATGTAAACTTGCAAATTGGAAGTTTTATTTATGATATTTAAGTTGACATAATAAAATTTTTGTTTTTAAATATACAGGTAGCACGAAAAATTCTAAAGATCATGTATTAAGTTTAACAGCTTTCAAGTAGGAAAAATTTGAAAGAGTTGTCTTTAGAATTTATAAGTGGCGTTCCTAGGTACGACTTTGTTATAAGATAGCGCATTCGCCAAAAATGCGATCAAAGAATTCTGCTGTTTCAGTGATGGGAAAACCTAAGAAAAATTAAATCTTATGAACTATGAACTATGAGTTTGTTTTATACGTTTAGTCAATAGTTACCAAATGATCTAGTGGATTGTTTAATTTGTTATGGAGCTATTTATAAAAAAAGTCATAAATGCATGTTTTGCAATCGCTCATAGTATTATTTAAAAACATTAAAACTTTGAAACCTGGTAAAAAGTTTCAATTTTATGAAGTATTTATCTGATCAGAGTCATACCTTCATGGCTTTAAAGGTTTTCTTGCTAATGTGATTTTCTTTTGAGGACGTATTATTTTAGCTGGAGTTTACAATGTTCCCATTTTACGACAAACTAATTTTACAACCATCTGTAAGGCACATCTTAATTATTAAAATTTTGAGTACATTCCCTCATCAATTAATTTTCTTTTGGTTTTGTATTAGGGTAGGGCGGGGCTTAAAGGTCCGCGGGTAAAAATGTCCACTCTGCATATTTTTAAAACTAAAAGTCCGTTAGACAAATAGTTTCTATACAGTGGGTGTGTGAACGCGTGTCGCCCGTAAATTTCAGGCAAGTAAGAATCTCTTGTGTTATTTGATTTCAGTCTCACTTAAATTATTGAAATCCGGAAACCAGTTTTTTTTTGAATATTATTGTTAATAGTATCAAGTTTTAAATAACACTGTTCCATTTTGTATGCACTGTTTTGTTTTTTCTATATAACTTCAAATGTACGTGAAACTACACTGAGGGTAAAAAGGTCCACCGTACCACATATGGATCTTTATGACCCACAATGAACATTTTTACCCCACATGAGTAATTGTTTTTCAGAATGAGGATTTGCAAAAGAACTACTGATCCAGGTGCAAAGACTGTGTCAAATCAATATTCGATAATCTCAATTTTGCTCAAGTCAACATCTTCTCCGGAACTTGTCAGACTCTTTCCAAAGGCTGAACCTCGTAAAGTCATCAAGCGCAAACGAAGCAAAACTGCTATAGTTACAGACACTCGTGGAATAGACGCGTTCTCGCTGGAGTCAGAAGCTGAAGCAGAAGAATAGAGTAGTCGTCCGTAGGAATGCTGTAGTGAAGAAAAAGGAATAGCAACAGTTCGAGTTCTGAAGAAGAAAAATTTTATTTACATTCTGTGTGTGTCTTTCTCAGACAGTGTCTCTAGGGAAAGCTGGATTCAATAATTGGGTCCTTTCTACCCCAGCACTGGCTCTTTTTCCCCGCTTGCGGGGCATCAAGGACCATTCGACTGGACTGGCTATATCGTCAATAAGTCCAATTATCACTATTAGTAGCTGAAAGGTTACACTATCCAATACTGCGAAGATGTTAATCAGAAACATTTCACGTAAATAGTTACGAGATAATATGTGAAAAATGGACCGTTTAGCCCCGCCCTACCCTACTGTATGTAAATTTACTTTGAAAGTCTACATTTCGACTGTCTGCTTCAAATAAACTTTATTGGATGTTAGTTATCACTTCCCTTAAGTTTATCGGATTGAAGTTTCTTAAATATTTGTCTCATAGAAATATATATTAGTAGTTTTTTTATAGATTTGTATGTCCA
The DNA here is from genome assembly GCA_034190945.1 of Octodonta nipae. Lineage (NCBI taxonomy): Eukaryota > Metazoa > Arthropoda > Insecta > Coleoptera > Chrysomelidae > Octodonta > Octodonta nipae. Next base: position 84,059,187 of record CM067217.1, on the reverse strand, counting down.
CATTATTGTTAATAAGGTGTAATAAAAAAATGATAATAATAATTAATAGACAACTATTAAATTTTGAAATGCGTATTAGTTTTTATTAATTTCATAATATAAATGTAATGTTAAAAACATATTATTTGGTGTCGAGCCAAGTTTAAATTTAATGATCTGAAGACTTTTTCTTTTTGTGTTTATAATGTATTTTCAGCATTTATTCTTCATTTTTCTACTGTTATATGAATAATGAACTTAGGACTGGGTATAAGTATGTTAAGTGATACCTACCCTAATCGAAAATTTTATATTTTTAAAATAGCGTAAACCCCTTCAAATTATGAGGGCTCCATGGACCTTTAATCCAACAGCCATATGAATATATGGCCAAGGTTTAATCAGTGAATAAATCTTGGCCATATCAACTGTTTACGAGGTTTGTCAGCCCATATGAATTTAAGTTAAAATTATATAACTTTATTTTTGTTAATATTTAAAATTGTTATCAAAAAGAAGTAATCAGACTTAAAAACTGAATCTAATTATGCCGTTGCATTAAAAAATGTATAATAAATATTGTAACTTTTCCAACTATATACTAGGTTGCCACAAAAAATATCAATTTTTAAAAGTAAGCTACCTTTATTTTTTATTATATTAAATTATGATCATAAGTATATAACTCATGACATTTTTTCCAAGACACCCTCCATCTTTAAACGCAATAAATAAATATAATTCCAATACAACCATATTTGCCTGCCCCAAAATTCCACTCAACTTTTCTTGTAAAGGGGAGCTGTTAGGCGTACATGCTGTATCCAATTACCAGATTACCGCATCGACTTGACAAAGCTTTCTTAATGTTACTCTGTAAATCACTGTGAAGAAGTTTTATTTTTTAATTTTTATTTCAATAAATAATTTTTTTTAAACTCAAAAGTTTGCAACGAATCCTCAAGTTGTGTCTTTCCAAATCCTTGTGGACAAGAACTTCCAGACCGAGACGGCAGCGATTACAGCAACCAGTCAACCGTCCGCCAGGAGTATTAACGTCTATTACAAGCATCACACGATACGATTTATGTATCTTCAATATACAGGAAACATATAATTAAACACATAGATGCCTTCTGTGCTTTTGTGTTCGATACGTTCTAATACTGCAAATATACCTCATTTACTTTATTGCATCCTTGACTGTTTCTGTAACAAATTTACCTACAAAAATACCCATACACTGATTTTTTCATATTTCTATTTCTAAATATGGTTGAAACACGCCAAGGTACGGTAGAAGCGTTTTCGCTAATCCAATACGACGGCAATCCAATAAATACTTTCATCAGCTCCTGTTCGACAGAATATGGCTGTCGTAAATTAACTCTTTTAGTTTTGCACATTCAAGCTATGCAGCCGAGCTTGTTAATGCAAGCAATGCGTCGACTTGGAATGAAATAAAAACACTGCCATTTCGGTGACTCACGCGACTTGTCCGCTTTAATTCAGGATTTACAAAGAATGCGACAACTACCAACTGAATCGCGAGACTACAAAGCCACGAGGCAAAAATGCACGCGGCTGTTAACAAACAGAATCTAACAACCAAAGAAAAAGACGCGCAAATATGTCTTATAGATTCATGGCTCTAAGTCTTTTGAGGATTTAAACCAAAAATAGTTATTCGCGCTAAACCCTCCCGATATAATTACCGCGATTTCCCGAATAAAAAGAAAACTCCAACTTTGTCACTTGGAAAATCAAAAATTCTCAAATGTACGGAACCCTCAACAACATCAACCACAAAGACGACCACCTCCTCAAACTTTTGTAACAGTGTTCGCAAACGCACCGGACATTTGTATAACGAATGTCTAAAACGACAACAACAACCAAACCAACAACCACACCAAAACTTTAACAATAACAACCCGTTTAGACCGAATCTCATCAATCGGCTAATCAACTAGGCCCAATACTGATCCCAATAGGTATCCCGCACAACAAAACGACCTTCTGCCCGTGTATCAAAGTCCTAATCAATCTCGACCGAATTTTTTACAGAAACCAACAACAAAGAACCCACCACTTCCCAAGATGAGTTCTACAACCCTTTAAACAATTTAACAAACGATGACCCTTATACAAATTCATACTACCAAGACCTTATTCAGACGGAATACTCTCAAAATGACTATACTGAAACTGTTGAAAGCAATTACCCTGAATTCCCTCCTGAATTACGAAGACGACGACAAAATTTTCAAGAGGTACTTACAGTGGATAAATCACCCGATACACAGATCTGCAATCTTCAAACCCAGTTCGAACAATGAGTTTACTCGACGACTAACCCCAACCTGAATTTTCCGGAAAGCTATAAGCCGTAAATAAGAACCTTTTCTACATCATAATACCTGTTAATAGACACAGGTGCCGGTTTATCAATTTTTAAACCAAACTGTAAAAAATTTCGTCACCGATACCCAGAAAACGTTGTGATACAAGGTATCAGATTATTTAGTCCCACTTAACACCACACAAAGTAGATTAGACATCGAATTCGCTACTCTGTGTAATTCCAAAAAAGTTCCCAGATTGAAATTGAATCTCCAACAATTAACCCAACAATTTCAAACACGATTACCAAGGACACTGTAGAACACAGAACGGAAAATCATTTTGAATTTTTTTGTTCGCAACGCCTGCCTTTCGGGTTCACTGTGAAAAATGCCCCTTCAACATTCCAAACTCGGAGTGTCTTGATGGACAATATTCTGATAGTACCGCTATCCCCAAATTCACAAAGAGGATCCAGAACGAAAGATGTTTGGTCCGGGAAACAGAAATGTAGTCTATAGAAAACATGGACGATATAATCGTTTATTCGCCCACCATTCACGAAGAACGGTCATTTTGAATTTGTTCGCATGCCTTTCACTTAACATTCCAAAGGGTGATGGACAATATTCTGAAGGAATCCAGAACGAAAGATGTTTGGTGTACATGGACGATATAATCGTTTACTAAACTGACGTTTTTAAAAGACTTAGGAAGGCAAACCTCAAAATACAGCCTGACAAATGCGAGTTTCTCCGCAAGGAGGTCACTTATTTGGGACAATTAATAACTAAAGACGGTGTACAACCCAACCCGTCGAAACTTTCCTCAACCGCAGAACCCCAAAGATATTAAGTCATTTTTGGGACTTGCTGGTTATTATCGGAGGTTTATTCCAAACTTCGCGAGAATATCGAAACCCCTAACTAAACTTTTACAAAAGGATAAACTGTTTAATTTCAACGTTGAATGCGTCCTTTAACGAACTCAAACGTGCTTTAACTTCGACACCAATACTGATCTATCCGAACGTCGAGGAACCATTCATACTAACCACTGACGCCAGTGCTTTTGCAATCGGCGCTGTACTATCCCAAGGGCCAATAGGTAAAGATTTACCCATTGGATATGCTTCCAGGACACTTTGTCAAGCCGAGACAAGGTATTCGACTATTGAGAGAGAACTGTTGGCTATTGTTTGGACTGTGAAGCACTGGAGACCGATAATCTATGGCCGAAAGTTCCAACTTTTTACCGATCACCGCCCGTTGACGTGGCTGTTCTCGATAAAAGACCCCGGAAGTCGATTAGCCCGATGGAGACTTAAACTCGAAGAATATGACTACGAGATCATTTACAAACCGGGTAAAATTAACAAAAACGCCGAGGCCTTAGCACGCATTAAAATCAACCACCTTGATGAGTGCGTATTACTCCAGGCTAAAATTAAACTAACACCCCCCAAAATGTTACCCCTAAATGACGAAGATGATGACAATACCTCCGAACCTGAACAAAACGAAATAACTACCGAAACGATATCCCTGGAATTCAAAATTTTTGTTGAACGTTACTGTTTCCTTAATTGACTATAGTAAAATCGAATTTTCTAATTGCCAACTTCTAGACAAGGCAAATAAAAATATTCTAATCTTTCCCCAATCATCCAATCTTCAGGAATTCCATCACGACATATTCGAGGACATTTTCGAAGAAGTCGCTGATTTTGAAACATTTAAAATCCACGTATTCGCTAGCAAAACTGTTAGCAGGGGACAATACTTCATATGCCCGCTTCCAAACGATCCCGAAATCGTAAATGAAGTCCTTTTCGCATCTATTTTCAAAAATCAAGACGTTCTCTCCCACTCGCAAACATATTGTGTAGAAAACTGAAGGTTGTTCTTCCAATTCTGGAAATGCTATCCTTTATTTTCTCTGAAAAAGACATTAAGTGGAAGATTTGCCAAAACATCACAAAAACTCCAAAAAGATGAAATACCACTAATACTCGAGCAATATCATAACGGAAAAAACTTGCACCGCGGCATCAACGAAACCATACGTCGTGTCAAAGAGAAGGTTCAACTGGCCGGGATTTACTAAAGACATTGACAACTTCATAAAGAACTGCGTAATCTGTCAACAAACCAAAGCTTGTCGAAAAAACTTAGATAATCCCTCGTCATAACTGAGACACCTAAAACACCATTTGAAAGAATTAACATCGACATCTTAGAAATTCCTAATAGAAATAACATTTTGACTATAAGAGACGAACTGACTAAATTCTCACAAGCCTATGCTGGGCAGATAAATCCGCCAAATCTGTCGTTAGTACTATTATGTTCGGTACACCATTACGTATCCACTGCGACTATGGCAGACAATGCCATACTAAAAGATCTATGCAAACTTTATGACATCAAACTTACCTACTGTAGCGTGGGACACCCGCAAACAAATGGCTCCGTGGAACGATTTCATTCTACTCTACTAGAAATGATTCGCATTCACAAAGCTGAAAATCCCGACGAACACCCCTTAAACGTACTTCCGTATGCTATTATTGCCTATAACAATTCAACCAATAAGACCCATGGCTTCACCCCGTTCGAACTCGTTTTCGGGCATACCTCCAGCAGACCCCCAGAGACTCTTTATAATCAAAAAGAACTAATTAGCAAATATGTACGAGACCTAAATAACCGAATTTCTTACTCTTACAAAATTGCACGTGAAAAGACTAACTTACAGAAACAAAAAGCGAAAGAAAGATTTGACCAACACGTTTCGAAAAACCCTCCTGATTACAAAATCGGTGACAAGGTATACGTTAAAGAGCCACAAATAAAAGACAAACTCCAGAACAAATTTAATGGTCCATTCCAAATTATTGAGATCCACAATAACTCTGCTACACTTCTAAACCTAAGAACTAACCAACGAACGAAAGTGAACTTTGACAGAATGAAACCATATTCTGAAAACTAACTTTCTTTTCAGGTTTCTTTTGCTGCTCGGATCAGCAGTTTCACAGTACGACGTCAAACCGATTAACAACACTCTCGGTATTCTACTACCATGACGAAAGTCGAATAATTGTATCAAACTATAAATGGACTCTATTAGTTCACCGGAACTTGACAACCCTTAATCAACTATTTGAAAATAATAACAGAATCCTCAATACTTTAGAACGAATTGTCGATCCTATGCCTGGCTTCAAATTTCACGATACAGGTGCCTTTCGTGTGGACGTCCAAACACACATTAGCCTTTTAACACAAATCTCCGACTCCATCTAAACAAAATTTTCAGAAGTATTTCTAATCACTAAAAGACCCAAACGCGGATTAATAGACGTTGCTGGAACCATCTTTAAAGCAATAACTGGTAACCTAGACGCATCCAATGGCGAATTCTATACTAGCAGCATAAACAGACTTAACCAAGGACAACTACAAGTCGAAAATCTTTTAAAGAATCAAATGAGCGTTACAACGACTATTATTAAAAACTTTAATGAAACTATTCAAACACTTCAAATAGACAAGAAAATCTTTAACGAAGGCATTAACGAAATCAACCTCACGATACACGAACTAAATGACCGTATAGCCACTACTCAAGCCAAACAATCATTTCTTGAAATTTGTGAAAAACTAATGGCTAGTTATTTGTTTCTTAAAGATAACCTTAACGATATTTTAAATTCAATGACTTTTGCTCGTTTGAAAATTATTCACTCATCTATTATTACACCGGATCATTTGATTGCCGCATTACAGGAGATTTCTCAAACCTTGTTAAAAATAATTTACCGTTACCAGTCAGATTTTTAAGTGTTGCACAGTATTTAGAAGTAATTGAACTACAAGCTTTTCAAACTCACTCAGATCTAGTATTCATTTTAAAAATCCCTCTAGTAGAGCAACAGCTTTATACAGCTTACCATTTATACCCTATTCCGATTTTAGATGATAGAACTGGTTTTCATCACATCCTTTCTTTTACTCAAAAATATGTAGCGCGAAATGAAGATTCTCTTATGTACATACCAATCAAGGACTTGAGTGCGTTCAAACAGCTGACTCCACTCCGAAAACTGTGCTTTGATTTATACGAGTATCCCATATACTGAAATGCACCCTGTGAGGCGCAGCTCCTGAAAAACATTCATAGTGTCCTCGAAACTTGTAAAAGTGCCATCGTTTTCAGTGAAGGGTACAATGTTCAAAAACTTGGAACCCTTACATCTGACCATTAATTGTCCAGGAATTGACGCTAAAACTTTAGTGCTAACGAACAATTCTATCATTCGGTTACAAACGGAATGTAGTGCTTTTGTTGGGATTACGAAAATCCAAGCCGAACCACAAAAATTCATGAATATTTCGGACAATTCTCATCCAGTTTTAATTCCATTCAATTGTTGCAATTCTCATCCTGAGAAACTTGCAATTCCGGACCTTAAGCCCCTGAAGCTGGGCGACTTAAACATGGAAGAACTATCCATAGCCAACCACAAGCTGGACCAGTATTCAAGGGATCTCGACGATCTCATCAACCCTTTATTAATAAAAACATTTCCTGGTTCACGTATGCTACAATAATTATACTTGTAACAATTGTTGTTGTATACAGCTCATTGAAAATCATAAGGCACGTTAAGAGACCTCAGAAAAACGACAACTCCAATCCAGAGAGTCTGAGTACCCTGACAAAACCGTTGTCCAGGCTGATACCCAAACTGAGGCCCCAAATCGAAGAGGAACCTGAATATCCAGACTTATACATTTCTATTCTTATTTGACTTTTGTGTTTTGTATATTTTTCATATTTTATGTAACCTATTTAAACTTAATCATTATGTTCACTTTAATTTTATTTTATTTCCATATTTGTATTGTTTTTGCTACTTTAGCTAGCGTCCAGTAAATTCCAAAAGTTGATGTTACAGCATCAACTATTCTAGATAAAGGAGAGCTGTTAGGCGTAAATATCATGTAAAAATATGTATGTAAACGTGGGAACGCCTCGACTTGACCGTTCTTTTGATTAGTCAGCTTTCTTAATGTTATAAATCAGAGCGACGCGGTCCCACGGTCGTCATGTATCATTAGTATACTTGTACCATTTAGTTAGTTAATTTTTAATTTTCAATTAAAGTTTTATTCAAAGTTTTAATTTTTATATTTCAATAAATAATTTTTTTTAAAAACTCAAAAGTGATTTACAAGATATAATATATATATATATATATATATATATATATATATATATATATATGCAGCTGCTTACAGGCCACCTAATATAACTTTTTTCAAACATTATTTTAACCCATATAATTAATTCTACTCTGCTCTATGTTTCACTTATCGTATATATGGAACACCCTGTAAGATTACGCCTGATATGTCTGTTGTTTTTTTTTTAAATCGAAACATGTTATTACATTGGCATATTTTTTTTCGGGAAATGACACCACAAATTCACGAAATTACTGTATATATGTTTCGGGGTTTAGGTCAGACCCCGAAATATACAGTAATTATCTGAATTTGTGATGTCACTTCCCAAAAAGGGCTTAAACATTGACAAACTATGCCACAAATTCAGGAAACAACCCAAACCCTTATTTACTAGGAATATGCATTTACTTACAATAACATGAGAATTAATGTCTTGCATTTTTTTATGCAAGATATATACAAATATTTTAGCAGCAAACAACTAACGGTCTAATAGTTGTTTACGATTAAAATATTCTTATTTGTTATAATAGTTAATGTTATAACTATATTTATATTTGAAAGAGCTTAATCAAGTAGAATTAAAATTTATCTACGACAATTCTCGAAGTCAATTAATATCCATATGTATATATATATATATATATATATATATATATATATATATATACATATTGTTACGAAATGTACCCGAAGCCGACCCTGTTTCATTTCAGTACAACAATCGCTTTGAGATAAAAAAATGGTTTTCGAAATGACTCGACAGCTGTAGGAGTGATGACTGATTTTACTGGAGAATTCGACGCTGGTTTTATAAAGGAAGGAGGCCACGATCGCGAGGGCAGTTGATGGAGTGAAGAGCTTATGTTTAAAATTGTTATTGTGATATTTGAATCAGCTGTTGTATATTCGATGTAAATAAAAGTTTCTAGAAAAGTGAAAGTGAATATTAGTTTTATAATTTTAAATTGAACTCACGGGCTTTACAACAAATTTGGTGATCAGAAGTAAAGGATTACGTGCAGTTAAAATCGTAATTTGATTTATGGAAACTCGTAGTATGGGAAAAACCGACGAAACTACCAAAAAAGTTATCAAACAGGTTACGGAGGGACTGGATGAAAAAATAACTCAGATTCTGGAAAAACGAGACAAGAAGGAGAAACAACATCAAGAAGAAATCCAACAAAGGTTAGTAAAATCTTTTGATGAAAAAACAACAACTCTTGTTTCCACGATGGAAGAAAAACAACAAAATTTATTGGCAGGATTGTTCTCGAAATTTGAAGAAAAACGAGAAAATGATTTTAAAATATTTGAACAAAAACAAGATCAAACTGAATTAAAAAGTCAACTGCAAATTGAACAACTAATGCAAATAGTATCACAAGTTAACGAAACAGTTAATGAAAGAATGCAAATAGTAGAATCAGACATAAAAGAGATAAACGACGACATAAAGATCCTAAAAAATAATGTGGAGGCCCTTGAAACCAAAGTAGATGACATCGATTCCATACAGAGCCAGGTGAAATTTGAAATCAGTGCTATTCAAAACAAGGTAGAAACAGAAATCAAAAAATGCAACAGGACTTACAGCGAGGAAAATACCAGCACACCGTGAGTACCAAAGGTTCCGTTAGCAAACCAGACAAGAAGGAGAAACAACATCAAGAAGAAATCCAACAAAGGTCAGTACAATCTTTTGATGAGAAAACAACAAATCTTGTTTCCACGATGGAAGAAAAACAACAAAATTTATTGGAAGGATTGTTCTCGAAATTTGAAGAAAAACGAGAAAATGATTTTAAAATATTTGAACAAAAACAAGATCAAACTGAATTAAAAAGACAACTGCAAATTGAACAACTAATGCAAATAGTATCACAAGTTAACGAAACAATTAATGGAAGAATGCAAATAGTAGAATCAAACATTAAAGAGATAAACGACGACATAAAGATCCTAAAAAATATTGTGGAGGCCCTTGAAACCAAAGTAGATGACATCGATTCCATACAGAGCCAGGTGAAATTTGAAATCAATTTGAAATCAGTGCTATTCAAAACAAGGTAGAAACAGAAATCAAAAAATGCAACAGGACTTACAGCGAGGAAAATACCAGCACACCGTGAGTACCAAAGGTTCCGTTAGCAAACCACCCATATTTGATGGTAGCTCATCTTGGCCCAAGTATAAACGGCAATTTGAAGCCATGCCTACAGCTAATGGATGGGATGACCCAGAAAAATCCACGTCTCTGGTAAATTCGTTAAGAGGTCCCTAGAACTCCTCCAAAGCATTCCAGTCGATGAACAAGGCAATTTCGACAAGATTATCGCCATCCTGGACAAACGTTATGACAATCAGTCCTTGAGCCAGGTATACCAAGTCCAAAAGAGTGGAAAAACGGAAAAATCCGGTGAAAGCCTCCAAGAATTCGAAGCAGAGATTAAACGGTTAGTACACTTGTCCTACCCAGACCTGCCGGAGGGAACGAAAGACCAGTTGGCCACACAGAGTTTCATAAACGGCATCAGAGATGTGGAAGTACAACGAAACCTAAGACTAAGTGGCGTCAAGAAAAGTAATGAAGCTCTACTTCGGGCTCTGGAAGTAGAGGCCGTCATGAACATGTCCAAGCCGAGGGTCCGAGCAGTTTCCTTTAACCAGGAAGAGTCAGAGTCACCATTTCAAGCGCTGCTGGCTGTCCTGAACAAAATATTAGAAAGGTCACAAAGAACTGGCACCAGAGGGGCATGTTACCGCTGCGGACGGACAGGACACTTCCAACGTGATTGTCGAGTGAGGCCACCTGAACGATCACCGACCAGGAGTAACCAACAGAACAGCCACATGTCCAAGGATCGTCAGCCAGTCAGCATAAGGGGGCGAATGCTGACTAACCCTCCACCAGCCCCCAAAACGTTATCCATCCGGGGGTTTTGCCGAGATAGCGGCAGCCTAGTCATCAGAGGCACCATCAATGGGCGAGCAGGTACCATCACAATCGATACAGGCGCCGCTGTGTCCATTGCCAAGTCCAGGGTTTTGAGAGCATCAGAAATTCGGCCAGTTACCAATAACATCCAGCTCAGAACAGTCACCGGCGAGTCCATGTCAATACAGGGTGAGGCAGATGTCGTGCTACAGTTAGGGGAAAACATGATCCGGCATAGGGTCCTGGTAGCGAATGTTGAGAACGATTTTATACTGGGAATGGACCTAATTAGCCAGCATGGATTTATGTTCGACCCGAGATATGATGTTTTTCGGTTCCTAAATGAGGAATTTGTATTGACAAGGCCTCTCAACACATCAGTCACCACCATAAAAATTGTGGCAAAGTCTTCAGCTAGAATTCCCGGTAGAACGGAACAGATTATTCATGGGCAGCTAGACAGCAATCCTGGGAGCTGCGTTGGAATGGTAGAGCCCGTAAACTCAACTCATGACTACTTAATTGGACGGGCTATAGTTAAAAACGGACGAGATATACCAATCAGAGTCCTGAATTTGTCTAACAACGACATCAGAATTACAAATGGTCAAGAGATAGCTTGTTTCGAGCCAGTAGAGACCATCATCAATTGCGCAGAAGAGTACCAGACGTCGGTGAAGGAGATAGGGCCCAGTAAAGAGTTCCTACAACAGTTTGCTGACCATTTGACACACCTGACACCAGAGAACCAGAAGAAAGCCAAGCAATTTATCACAAAGCACTGGCAAATTTTTAACAGTCAAGATGGAACCACCGGCCGCACCAACATCATCCAGCATCGAATAGATACAGGAAAGGCTCAACCCATCAGAATACCACCTAGACGACTACCATTGGGGCAACAACAGGCAGTCGAGGAAAATATCGAGTCCATGTTACAAAATGGTGTTATTGAGTCATCCATCAGCCCATGGTCCGCTCCCGTCGTGCTAGTTAAAAAGAAGGATGGAACCACCCGATTTTGCATGGATTACAGAAAGCTGAATGACGTCACGAAGAAAGACAGCTATCCACTACCCCGAATCGATGACACTTTGACCACACTAGCAGGCTCCCGTTGGTTCTCCACACTAGACCTAAAAAGTGGATATTGGCAGGTTGGTCTACACGCAAACGATAGAGAGAAGACAGCGTTCTCCACCAGTAAAGGGCTGTTTCAGTTCACAGTCATGCCCTTTGGGGTATGTAATGCACCCGCTACATTTGAGAGGCTAATGGAGTATGTACTGAGGACGTGCTTAATATACGTCGACGACATTCTAGTCATGGGTCAGACATTCGACGACCATCTGAAGAATCTGGACGAAGTATTCTCCGGAATTAATAATGCCAACCTGAGACTCAATCCGAAGAAGTGTTCCTTGTTCCAAAAAGAAGTAGAGTTTTTGAGCCACGTAGTGTCCGAGTCAGGAATCCGTACCAACGAAGACAAGATAGAAGCCATCCGTCATTGTCCAGTTCCAAGAGACAAACATGAACTCCAAAGCTTCTTGGGCCTCTGTTCATACTACCGGCGTTTTGTTGAGTGATTTGCCACCATCGCCGCCCCTCTACATCGGCAGACCACTGAGAAAGGGACCTTCCATTGGAATCAGGATTGCCAAACATCATTCAAGCGACTGAAGGCAGCACTATGTTCCAGCCCAATCCTATCCTTTCCTACACAGTCCGGCAAATTCATCTTAGACACCGACGCCAGCAACACAGGTTTGGGGGCCGTCCTATCCCACGTGCAAGATGGTGAAGAGAGAGTGACTGAGTATTACAGCCGTGGATTCTAGAACCGGAAAGAAATTATTGCATCACCAGAAAAGAACTTCTTGCAATAATAAGGGCTGTAGACCATTTCCACAAATACCTCTGTGGTCGTCATTTCTTAATCCGAACAGATCATGCCGCACTCAAATAGCTGCTGGACATGAAGACACCGGGAGGACAACTGGCCAGATGGATGGAGAAATTACAGCAATACGACTTCAAGGGGGAACACCGTGCCGGCCGTTTGCACAATAATACCGATGCCCTATCCAGAAGACCCTGTAGAGCGGAATGCGGATATTGTCTGAAGACGGAACAGCGAGAGGGTATCTCCATCAGGCAGATTCGAGTGCAGGCCAATGAAGACTGGACAACGGAACGGAATACACGAATTAGCCCGAACGCAGATGTTGGCCACCAGTGACCGGATGAAGACGCGATACGACCTCAAGGTCAATTCAGTCGGGTTCCAGGAGAGGGACAAAGTCTGGCTGTACAACCCCCAACGGAGCAAGGGTAAATCCCCAACGCTTACACCCGCCTGGGATGGTCCTTACGAGGTGGTCAAGAGGCTGAATGACGTCGTCTACAGGATCCGTCGAAACGCCAAGGCTAAATTGAAGGTGGTTCATTTAGATCGACTCGCTCCCTACCATGGAGAGGATGTTTCTGATCAGGACGATCAGAATTAAAGGGGGGGCAGTGTTATGAAATGTACCCAAAGCCGACCCTGTTTCATTTCAGTACAACAATCGCTTTGAGATAAAAAAATGGTTCTCGAAATGACTCGACAGCTGTAGGAGTGATGAATGATTTTACTGGAGAATTCGACGCTGGTTTTATAAAGGAAGGAGGCCACGATCGCGAGGGTAGTTGATGGAGCGAAGAGCTTATATGTAAAATTGTTATTGTGATATTTGAATCAGCTGTTGTATATTCGATGTAAATAAAAGTTTCTAGAAAAGTGAAAGTGAATATTAGTTTTATAATTTTAAATTGAACCCACGGACTTTACAACAATGTATATATATATATATATATATATATATATGTTTGAAAACAAGTTGGCACGGACGGAACTATGTGTAGCTCTCTTGATGGTCCGGGTGTTCGTCCGTTGAAAGTTTTGTCCCTGTAAAGGAACTGTCGCCTGACGTTTCGCCAAAATCTCACTTGGCATTTTCATAAGGCTTTTCCTCTATTCCAACACGAAGGGTGGCTGCAGGTTCGCACCTTTCCGGACTACTTCGTATCCGAGATCGTCGGCTAGGTCGTTCTCCGCTTGGTCTGCTCTCCGTGGCGTCTGAAGTGAGCTCCGATATGTGCGCGCCGCTATTTATGCTATCTCCCGAGTCCCCTCCTATTTCTTTGCCCCGCCTCCGATTGCTGAGGGGGCGGTGCCGTTTGTTTTGATTGGGTGACACCATTGCGTTGTCGCAAATTGTACCGATGACGTGGTTCTGTTTGTACCGATGGCGGCCGCAGATGTTCGTTAGAAGGGTGGGCGTCCTGATAGTTAGCTACGACTGACGGAATGCAACGTTGTGGTTTTGTTGCGCTCTTTTTTAATTTGTTTTTCTTTTCCCGTAAGATGTTCTTCCAGGCTTGATGCAGGAGTAGAGCTTCGTTACGGTTATTGATTTCTCCTTCCTTTTCAATTTCTATAGCTTCCCTAATTGTTCTTCTTTTGAAGTTGTTTTCTGTTGCCAGATGCTTAGAGCCCTCAAAGTTGATTCTATGTCCTGTTTGCTGTTGATGTTGGAACAGGGCCGAGGTTGTGGTCTTGTTTCGTATGCTGAGTTTGTGCTCTTCGATTCGGTCTTCGATCCTACGGTTTTGTTTGACCTACATATGCTTGCTCGCATCCGCCGCAAGGTATCTTGTAGACTCCGTGACTCTCTAGTGGACGTTGGTCTTTGGGATTGCCTAGAATGTTTTTTATCGTCTTATGAGGTTTGTAGGAAGTTTTGATGTTGCTTTTCCTAAGGATTCTTCCGATCCGATCTGTCTCTCCTTGTATGTACGGAAGGGTGGTCGCTGTCTTTGGGGGGTCTTGTTGGGTTTCTTCGTGCCTTGATAGTTCTTGTTGATTCAGGGCTCGTCGTATGGTGTTGTTGCTGTACCCATTCCTCCTCAAGGTCTGTGAGATCGTGTTTAGTTCCTCGTGTTTGTGTTTGGCGTCTGCAATGCGTCGTGACCTGCACATAAGTGTTTTTGCTACTGCTTGTATTTGGGAGGGATGATGATGGGATTTAGCATTAAGGTATCTGTCGGTGTGTGTCGGCTTTCCATAGACTGTGTGTTCTAGCTTCCCTGTTGCTGTCCTTTTTAAGTAGATGTCCAGAAAAGGCATCCATCTTCTTCCATCTCCTTTCGTGTAGAGAGTTTGCCAGGTGTATGAAATTGCTGAGTTCCGTATCCCCATGAGGCCACACTATCAAGATATCGTCTACGTATCGTAGCCACTCTTTTGGTTTCAGGGGGGCTGTGTTTAAAAGGGCCGTTTCGAAATAAGGCATGAAGAGGTTTGCCACCGCTGGTGAGAGCGCCGAGCCCATAGGTGCACCGTCGACCTGTCTGTAAAGTTGCCTGTCAAAGGAGAAATATGTGTTTTTGAGGCAATGTTCCGCGAGTTGTATGATGTGCGCAGGAAGGTCTTCATTCATGGCAATTTGGTCCAAGGCTTCGTCGACGGGGATGCTTGGGTAAAGTGATTTGACGTCGACACTTGCGAGGCGGTCTTCTTCTTGTAAGTTTAGGTCCCCTATTGTTATGAGAAGATGTTCGGAATTTTTTACGTAGGATGCGGCATTTTCGACTAAAGGTTGCATGGCTGCTGCGAGGTACTTCTCGAGTTGTTGAAGAGGTGAGTTGAAAGCACTGACTATCGGGCGCATCGGGACTCCTTCCTTGTGAATTTTTGGCAGACCGTACAGCTTGGGGCATCTACTGGATTTTTCTCTCGGGATGAGTCTTTTGCGTATGTCCTCGTCTGGTATGAGAGCCTGAATCTTGGATTTGGTTGTTTTTTCCAAGTAGGTCCATCAGACCGGTCCAAGAATTGATAGAACAATAGAATTCTGTGAAACATTGTCCGGTCACATAAACAACAATTTTTTATATATTACTTGCTTCTCTAACGAAGCCTCCTTTCTTTAAATGCTGAGGTAAATGGTCATAACTGCCGATACTGGAGTAACATTAAGCCACAGTTATTTAGTGAGACTTATTCTCAGCGACCTCTAAATCTAAATGTTTGGGCAGGAATCCTAGGTAATCGAATCGTTGGACCCTTTTTCAAAGATAACAGTTTAAATGGAGATGAGTATTTAGAATTACTTGCAAATGATGTAGATTCCGGAATAACTGAAATTTTGGTCTAGTAGATGACGAACATGTTTTTCAGCACCATATTATGTCTTGCCAGTTAGAGAGTTTCTGGATAATCGATTTCCTGATAGATGGATTGGGAGACGAGGTGCCATCCAGTGAATGATCTGAGACATCGTATCCATGAAGAATGTGGCAGACTTACTCCAGATGTTTTTTCAATGAGGACAATGAATTTGATCTGTTATAATAAAATGATTTAAAATCCGTTGTCAGTTTCATTTTCCTTGTCATAATAGGAAAAAGTCTTTAAAATTATAAGCGAGTTATCTATTTTAATTATTATTCATCAATAACATCAGAGATTCGAAAAATCCTGGAATAATGTTTTTATTCGCAAATTCCTTAAATGTTGATAGAATATCAAAAACGACACACCGTTGAATTTCGTTTTAAACAGACTCTAACATGAGGTATCACTTATGTTAGGGTTCCATTTAAAAAAAATTGAATAGTTATTGTTGGGGTTATGTGGGTGCAATTTACTTAACGGTTAGTAAGACCAAACATGTCCCTTTTCGCAAATCTTTTGACGTGTTTTTGCGATTTTCAAAATAATGAGTATTTTGCGAAATATTCCAGGTGGCCCGTTTTCGTTAGGACCCCCTGTATATGAATGGACAATATTCCTCTTGGTAAACAAAATCAAAGAGTGTTTATATATAGGGATGACATAATTGTCTATTGATCCACAATTCATGAACACATTTCAAGACTTTCAGAAGTATTCAAAAAATTCGTATTCGTAACGTACTCAGATAGGGTGGAAAAATGACAACCCCGTTAGAGTTAAACCAAAAACGGAAAAGGTTAAACGTATCTTAAAATTTCCAGAACCAAAAACCCCAAAAGAATCAAAATTATAGGAAGGCTATTATGGCATATTTATTTAAAATTCCGCCGAAATATTAAAGCCACTCTCCCGACTATTCAAAAAGAAGAATTTCTATTTGACTGAGAATCTTTTGAAAAACAAATTCTTATTTCTGACCCAATTTTAAAGAACCCTGAATTTGGAAGAATTAATTTTCACAACCGATGCAAGTACTTTTGAACAAGAGTGTAGCAAGAGCCAATAGAAAAATATCTTCCAATTGCCTTTTCTTCTACAACTCTATCTACAGCTGGAACAACATACACAACCACTGAAAGAGAACTATTAGCATTTGCTTGGGCTGTTAAATTATTAGGCAGACGCTTTACACTAATAGCGGATTACCGCCATTTAACATTTTCCAACAAAAGACCCGGCAGCAGGCTAGCTAGATGGAGATTAAAACTAAAAGAATATAATTTTAAAATTATTCCCAAATTAGGAAAGATAAATAGCCTTACAAGGCATAAAAGCGAGTCACTTTAAAATCTCTGCTAATTTCCACTTAAAACAAAATTACACATGTTTCAAACTCCCAACTCTATGGTCAAACTTACAAAAATATATTAACTTTCTTTTATCAAAACAAAGGCTGAGAATTTCATAATAAAATCATAAATGACCTGTTTGAAATAAATCTAGATTTTAGTACCGAAATTAATAATATATTTGCTAGTAGTTCAGTCAGAGAACGCAGATACTATAACACCCCTTGAGTTACCAACAAAAATTTAGTTACAATCTCAACTGAAGGTCAAATACTTATTATTATAGAGCAATACCATTGGAGGAAAAAAAACTTACACATGAATTATACAAAACATTAAAACTTTTATAAAATTTGTCAAAAAGTTAAATTTTGTACAAAATTTACTTAAGCATATCCTTTAGCTGATAAAAAACTTTTTCAGCCGTTAACATCATTTTACTATATTTTTAATGCTGTGGAGTTGCACCTACATTGCGATTACGGAAATACATTGATGAAAGATCTTACAGAAAAAAATTAACATTATCAAGTATGAGAACTACCCAGAATCAAATTGCTCAATTGACATATTTTATGCTAATCAAACTTTCAGTATATATTACTGTATGGTCTTTTCTGAATAATAGTTCTGTCATCTCTCGTTTGTAATTTAGAGTTTCTTGGGAATAATATCAGCGTTACGGAAAAGGTGCTATTTTTCAAATATTTCAAACGTTTCAGGGTATAAATGACATCAATGAAAACAAAATAACAATGAAATTAAAGAAACTACTAAGTTAAAAAGTTGGCAATGAAAATGTATTGCCCTTGAGAATGATTTAGAGCCTGAAACGTTTGAAAAATTTGAAATATACAGAGTTTCCCGTTTCGTGTGGTGTTATTCCTAATAGATTCTAAAATGCAAATTACTTTAGGCTGTTATTTTGCAGCAAGCAGGTATTTATAAACACAATATACTCAAAATTCAAAACTAAACCTACCTTGGCCTGCTCACAAATTCTAGGCGGCTGCTCTTCATTAGGAACATCTATGAGTGTGGGTAAGATATTAAAAAAAACAAAATTTAATTGGATTAAAGGGCGCCAGTTAGTTCAAAAACCTGTAAGTGGACATACCTAAACCGAAAAACTAACAAACAGTTTGAGGTTGTGATGTTATTTCACAACGGCTATGTCATAAAGATATATGTTCCTTTAAAATGAACTGGTATTTTTCTCAAAAAAAATTGTGTTCAATACTTTCACTAGTGCTCAATTCAAAAATTCTCTTACTAATCGATAGTAAAAAATATGTAAAATGTAAACAGAAGAGAGTTTAATAAAAAATATAAAATGTGGTATAAAGAAAAAAAAAAGTCAAAAAAAGAAAGATTTTCTAAGGTATTCAAATTTTGAAATTCTAATATATCTACAAAACAAAACAATAGTGAAATGTAATATATACAAAGAAAAACAATCTTGAAAATTTGAAAAAAAAAACAAAATTGACATAATCAGAATGACATAAATAAAGATACCGGCATAAACTTTTAACAGAGATACCTTACCTTGTACAATTTCGTTCAGAAAAATCTTACTATGAGATATGCATACAAAACTGTTATTTGTACTGTACTAAAATTTACTGTAGTCGTAGAAACTCAAAATATTTAAAAAATGTCATGCCATAATCACGAAATTCGATCCAATAGCTACACAGTAAAGAATTCTATTAAATTAATTATTAAATAGCCATTTGATGACCAGCTACACTTTCCAAAACTGATTCCAAAACTCCAAAAATGAAAGGCTATACCGTAAAAAATCAAAGGCCTAAGCGTACCACTATGGTTCCATTACAAGCAAAACTTCCTCTATAAGGTAACCAAAATTTTCATATATCAGGGGCTCTGTAGTGACCTAAAGATTCCACTATAAAAAGTAACCTCGTGAAATTATATCTCCATAAAAACGGCTCTGTGATAAGAAATTCCACCAGGAAAAACAATGCTTTGTAAGAAAATAATCTTTCAAATAACAAGCCCAGTGCCAGAGTAAGATAGGTCCACTGTAAAATAACTCCACCGTAATATAGCTCCACCGGAAAATAGCTCCACCGAAAGAAAATGTTCCTCGCTAAAGCCCTAAAATATTACATGGCATATGACGATTTTGTTTCGACAAAATGGCTACCCCTTAGAAAAAGGGTAAACTCTAATCAGAAAGTTACTTGACCATCGACATATTTTCCCAGTACACTAAAATGTAAAACTTAGCAAATATCCTTAAGGTACATCTCAAATACAGCACAACTGCTTTAGCGAAACGCTATTTTAACTACATATTCGCGTATACCGCGTTCGACGTTGACGCTGTCGCTTTCAGAAGAACGAACGAGTTTTCCGTTTGGCACAAGGTCGAAAATCTCCACTTCTAATTTTGTCATAGAAGAGAGCGATAGAATAATTGGACTTACTATTCAGCTTTTTGCGAGTCTGTGAAGGTTTTCCCACAAATGAACTCTGAAAAATTAACCTATCCTAACTTACGATAAATTCTGTCAGATGGATCTTTATAAAACAAAGTTGTTTCAATTAAATTATTACGAGATATGAGTTAATCTAACGAGGTTTAAGTCATACCAGTGAGCTTTCGTAGTGAATATAAATTTACAGATGCTAACTGTTGTTATCACCGATTTTAAATGTATTAAATGTAACAATGATATACTGTTAAAATATCCTTCCCTTAAGGAGCATATTGTTGGACTTTGGGAACGGAAGACTGAATGGTGCTTATGCTAAAGGTCAGCTTAGTTATTGCGAGGATGCAATATTAATAATAGGGTGAAAATACCAATCAGAATATTCAAAGTATTTAATTAAGTATCTACCATTGACTTTGGGTCCAAATCAGCTAAAACAACATTATTCAAGGAGTACACGAAAATTTGCTCTCAGCCGTCTAACAAAATCCGAATAGTTGTACAATAAATTTTGTTTAAAGCAGAGAACTTACAAGCAAGAAAGCTAAGTCATAACCATGTCACTTCCTCCAATAAACAATAAATTTTATATATATGTAGTTCATCCTGATATTGTATGACTGTCTACAAGGACAAGGGGGCGCATTCTGTAAGTACATATGTGCAGTTGAAATAAAGGAACACACACACACACACACACACACACACACACACACACATATATATATATATATATATATATATATATATATATATATATAATTGCCCTAAATCAACTTTTGCTGATATGATTTCACTGGCGAAACTAGCAGAAGGGTGGGACATTGAATAGTAAATTTTTTAAAACCATGACCTATTAACTAACAATATCAATGCGTCTAAAGAACCCATTACATCCAACGAAAGCTTCTTCCATACAAAAAAGTTTTTTGCTGAAAAATTTCCAAAAGGTACTTTAGAAGCGAAAATTGTGAAACAGAACTGAATACATCTGAAAACAACATCGAAAATATAAGACACATAATTACCAATGAATGCAGTCATATATATTGCTGGGAATATCTAACAATAAGCTAAACCAACTAAAAATCCATTAGATTTTTTAAATTTTTGTACGTCAGTTAATAAACAGCTCCTGCCCAGAGGTAGAATAATTAAGATTCAACCACTGTCGTAAGCAGAAGAAAACATCGTGAAGATTCTTTTGTGGATCTGGTAATATTAAAACTGCACAACCGTCCAAAATAGGAAAGAAGGGAAACAAAAAGAACTATAAACCTGATAAGAAACATCACAAACAACCAATCTAGTCATTGACCTAATATTACCTTAGTTCTTATTTTGTTCATTTGCCTTAATAATAAAAGTTTCTACTGCTAATAAATTAATAATAAATTATTTTATTAATATCCCAAAATAGTTTTACTGTTTATTAATACCTTTACCACTTAAATATTTTTTCGTAGAGTGACCTATATTGTCATTTAAAATCAGTGTCAACAACCGTTATATTCACTACGGAAGCTTAGTGGTTTTAACACTGTAGTGTCTAAATCTGTTAGTATTTGTAAATGTACTGTTTTTCCAGAATCTCACAGATTTCTACATCCTGGTGTCAATACACGCTAACATCTGGAAATATACCACCCGGCAACCTCCTTATTTGTGTTTAAGGGACTTTTCTGCATAACAATCAGCTAGGAAACGAATCGGAATAATTTTTCTTCGGGAGCGAGGCTCCTGCCTGGACTAATTAAAGAATTATATATCAGTGACCATGATTGTCATAAACCAGTTTAACAGTACAATTCAAAAATTAGAAAAATAAGAGTACCTACACGTTTTATAAAGATCTTGAAGAAATCTGTAAATCATTTTATCAAGTGCAAATAAAGTTTTTAGACATTTGTGAATCAATTGTGAAACATTATGTATTTATCGAAGAAACTACCGATGAAATTTTAAATTCAATTTCATTTGCGAGATATAAAATATTACATAAGATTATTATCACGCACAACAGATTATTACCTTCTATTTCGAAAATTTCTGAATTACTTTATTAAAACGAGTTTATGCTAGAACAGTAGTACATACGTTGAAATAATCGAATTAGAAGCATTCAAGAATTGACACAAAAATTGTTTACATAATAAGAATTCCTGGCGTATATTCTGTAAATTATATGCTACTGTTTATACCAATTTCCTATTTTTAACAGTCGAACAACTTTATACCACATGCATCAAATTAAGCATCTATAAATTGCCAAGAAAGATGATTCACTTCTTTATTGATTGAAAATCTGTTACCAAAAGATCCAAAATTTGTCCAGGCATACTTCTATACCCAATAGACAGCGATGAAACAAACAAGTTACTTACAAAAAATTTGTCCAACGATTCTGATTTATGCCAAGAAATAGAATATTCAGGCAAATACATCAATTTACTACTCGCAGATATGACAGCACGGCATTAACACTAGCCCATATCTTGTTCGGAAAGGAAATAAGACTCCTGTGGGACTTGATTTTTGGGACGCCTCGTGAATTGGCAAGGAAGCGCATACTAGCTAGAAGTATTTAAAACGTCTCCAAACACAGATAAGCATCACACACCATGTAAAACAATATTTACATATATACAAGAATACAGGTTGATTATGTTGTAGACATCTCTTTTTCTCGGAATATGTGTATAATCAGCAGTGATCCGGGTAATTTTTAGAAATTGCCTTACTAAAAATTATAATTTGTAACCCATATAAAATTCCAAATACCTATTGTAGGAAAAATCTGAGGAGAGAAAATCCTAATGACCAGGCAATATCTCAGCAATCCGTAATTACTAGCTAAAAGTGCAAGGATGAAAACCCAGTATGATTATAAGCACTATCGACGGGAACTTAGAAAGGGGATAGAGTCTGCTTCTACAATCCATAAAGAAAGAAGGGCAAGTAATTAATACAGCTCAATGACTAAGATGAAAGTTGTCCCAATGGACCGTCTGACACTTTATCGGCATGAAGTTGAATTTAATCGGGATGATCAGAACTAAAATGGGATAGTATCACGAAAAGATATGATTGCTCTCAAGTGAAAACGCTGTAGATCGAAATTAGTTGGTAATGGTAATTTGATAGTTCCTGAAAATTTTAAGCTTTCTAGGTTGCTGAAATGAAACACGCCGGAATTTACATGATCTCTCTAGAAGGATAAAACATATATCAGTTGTTTGATATTAAACGTCGTATAGTAATTCGAGGTTGAGTTGTATTGTATCCTTGTTAATTCAAACCCAGAGTAATCCCTAACAATAAATCAAATTGTACTGTGGTATATTGAATGTTGCAACATATTTGCAGAGGAGAGTCACTGACGACCCATGGGGAAGAACACTTACACCCCTTCAGATCACGGTCATTAAGCCGAAGTAATACTGTGAAAAAAGCTGTTACTTTGTTTCGGAACAAGGGTTAACATCACTGACGGTATACTCCCATGCTCTTCTCTCAGTACAACACTAAACTATTTTTTAACATTTTGTCGGCAGTTGTATATTCACATATTTATTTTTTAATTATTTACATATGTATGTATATATATATATATATATATATATATATATATATATTGTATTGTTTTTATTTTCACACTTGGGTTCAGTTCCGTTTTCGGATTTATTTATAAACACAGTCCAGCTCACTTAAATGTATTTCTACTATTTTAATTTATATTCACATAACTATTTACAATTTATCTTAACTATAGGGCAGTCGAATATAGAAATGAATGCTTCCTCAGCTCTCCGTATTTATATATTTCTTCTGGGAATTCTCGAGAACGTCAAAGAGTCGTTGGGACTAGACTAGATTCTTAGAGAAATACATCAAAGCAAGCCGCCAACCTCGATGCGCCAGCCGACCATCTCGGATTCCCCGAAACATCGGATGAATGCCGATTCCAAGAATTATCAATTATCAGACGAATTCCCATCACAATATATATATATATATATATATATATATATATATATATATTGAAATGTAAATAAAGATACACTACAATATCAAAAAAATTAAATAAAAAATATTTGAAGGTAATGATAATAATATATTAAAACGGTAAATAATGCATTGCAACATAAAACCAATATCGGAAGGCAATAGAAAATTTTTCAGAGTGCTCCTAACCATGTAAAAGTGATATGAAAACATCAAATGCAATTAAAAGGACAATACACGTATAGAAATAATTAAAATATAAAGCTAGACCATAATCTGGTGATTTATAAATGAAAAATGCAAGTAAAACAACATAGTAAATATATTTTTGAAAACTAAATTTATTAAAAAGCAATTAGGAATTTAAACAAGCATATAAAGATATTCTATGAATTTGAAACATTATAATGAAAATCATTTAATGAATAGAAAATATAAAGTTTTACCTTAATTTTAAGACATAACATCCATAACTGACATTAGCAAAATGCAACAGTTCAGAGCTACCGTAATTTGATATTTTAGGCACGATAGGGGTAGTAATTCACAAATTTAGGATCTTGGTAGAGTATTTCGGGGTAAATAACTTTTGAAAACTTAATTTTTCCACTTAAAAAGTTCAATTGAAATATCATATGTCATAATAACTTTTGATCAAAATTTCGACAGAACTAACAATCAAAACAAGCCCAAATTCACAATACAACATAAAGACGGAACCCGGAATCGAAATATTGTTGAATCCCAGCAATGAAAGAGTTTATAAAATTTCAACAAAGGTTATGGATGAAACGTAGGTGGGAAAAGGATCATAGAACAGCAAATTATAAAATTGCATTTTAGGAAAAGTTGAAGGTATTATAAAAAATTGATTAGATAAGGAATAAAATATTGGAAAGAGGATTATTATATAGAAGAATAGGGTATGAAATATGCGGATTTAAAAAGTTAAAAATAATCAGTCCTATGTCAAAATTAAAAACTATAAAAGGAAGATCAAACATCAATGTTAAGAGAGTCTAAATTTAGAACGTTGAAAAATAAAATTTACAATTTTATTGGCAAGTTCAACGATTTTGGACAACAGACCAGGAGTAAATCAGGTTTGGAACTTGCCCAAAATTAATTTAAAAAGATCAATTACTAAAAGATATTTCCCAAAATAGTTAATTGTAAAAAATAATTGCAACAAATTTTCTATTGAATATTTAATATTGGTACTATATTTGGTTTAATTTTGATTTGATATTATTGATTTGATCTGATTTATTTCATCTTGATTTGATATTTCTGGGAATTTAGGCGATTTTTTTAAAACATATTATAATAGAACAAAAATATTATTATTTTCAATTTAAAAAATACATAACTAAAAAGGTAATAAATACATACCTAAAAAGGTAATAAAAGGGCAATAACAAGAAGAACAAACAAGAAGAATATAAACAAAGAAGGTCAAGAAGAAGACCAGATGGTACCATGGAGATGAGAAAGTATTCGAGAACCCGGAAGTGGAGGATGCAGAAGATGGTGTTGGAAGAATTGTGGAGACAGTGGCACAAGTGCATACACCGAAGAGAAGAACACCAGAAACGGCAGTGGATCTCAGCATGATATTAACAGCAATAATGGAATCCACCAATAGTATAAGAAATCTGAGGGAAGAGTTAGAGGAATCAACTGGGAACATAAGGAGTTAAACGCTGAATTAAAACAGGAATTAATGGAAATAAATGACAACAAAATGGGAAAAATAGAGGAGACAATACAAGAATTGAATACAAAAATTGACAGCAAAATACAAAATTTGGAGAGAACTTTAAGACAAGAGATGCAGGATATTCGAGAAGAGATGCACCAGGGACAAAAAAAAGGCCAGCAATGAATTAGCAATGGAGAGAAGAAAACGTCAATACCAAATAGAAAATATTAACGGAAAATTAATTCAACTACAAGAAGAGATCAAACATCATTGTTAGGAAAGTCTAAATTTGAGAGTGCAACAGTAAACATTGTTAGGGGTTATAAAGAGTTAGTTGTCAAAGTAAAAAAGTTTTCAAAATTCAAAATTAAAAAAAAGTGATTGTAAACTGAATGAAAACAATCACATCCGAAGACTAGTTGAATTAAACAGTGCAAAGTTTAATGGGAATGTACTAAAAATAATACGGGCAAAGCAGTAAAAAGATATAGCAGCAAATATAGAATCAAACAAAGTAATCCAGAAGAGAAGCTCAAAGTAAATGGTTGAAATTTGGTAGCAGAAGTAAATATCAAAGATTTTCATACATTGGTAGCAGAGGTTTTTGGCAGACAAATAGCAAATGTTTTGAACATTGGTAGCAGAAGTGTTGCAGTTAGAAAGCAGCGTGTGAGGTATCACCTGAGATACATGAAGGTGAGACAGCATCCAGCAGCAAAAGCATTTTTCAAAAGAATAAAGTGAAAACACTTTAAAAGAGTTTTAAAGTGAATAAGGTATTTACAGTTGAAATTTAATTAAACAATTTAAATTGATATTATACAGTAAGAAATTCAAAGAGTATATATATTTGGAAAATAATCATTTTAGTAACGGTATGAAATTGAATAGAATTGCATTTGATAAATCATTGAACTTAAAATTTAATTGTTTCATAAAATAGAATCATTCCGAAAAAGACAAATAGTTTTAGATGAATTACTAATCTAATTATATGGTAAATAGCCTATTGGTTGAGTAGTTTTTGAGTAAAATTGTAACAAACAAAAATCAATCATATCTCCCCGTTATACGTATATTAATTTAGATTATTTTTTGGGTGGCAATTATTTCTGAGGCAAACAAAACAGATCTGATCACGTGTAAAATGAACAATTTTGTTTCGATGTAGCACGTGGTAGGGCAACATACAATTGCCTGGGCGAAAAGTACTGTGTGCTTAAGTCTACTCATGCCAAGCCCATAGCCAGAGGGGTCAAACCCTCCCGAAATTTTGGAATTTTTGGTTTCAAGATTAAATTTTAACCCGTTAATAATCTTTTTCATAATAAATATTATGTTTATACACTTTTATATATCCTAGAAATACGTGAATACTTAATCAGCCCATCGTCAATCAAAAAAATTACTCAAGGCCCCCGAAAAAGTTATCTAACCCGCATGGAAAAAATTTCCTGGCTACGGCCTTGACTTCAGCAACTTTTGATGTTCAAGCCTGCCCTTTATTAATTGTCATTCCAAACGCTATTTTCTAATTCTGAGGGTATCATGGGAATTATTGGTATAAAAACAGTTTCACCAGTTGCGTTGCCAGTTAATATGATACATTCGATAAAAAAATAAATAAATTAACTCTTTGAATTTTGTACCGTTGCACAGTTTCAGTGGACTCTAATTTCTGAGTAATATAATGGGAGTACCTACTTTTAATATTAATTTGAAACCAATTTAGTGTCTTAGTGGATATATTACTAATATCGGGAAAACTTCTACTACATTTTGTACCAAAACACAAATATTGTGAACATTTACATATTTCCCATTTGGAGCAAGTTGCCAATCATCTTCGCTAAATGATCCACATAAAGTCCACATTTCGTTATATGTGAGAAAGGTGCGATCTTTTGAGCGATGCATTGACTTCATCTGCTCACGTTCCCCTAATTATAACTGGCAAAATTTGACAGAAATCTCTAGAGAATAAGACAGTTCAATCACCCATTGGACAGTTAGTGTTGCCCAAATCTCGCATTGTCCTGTCTAGTGCCTCAACTGAAACCTTATGAGTCATAGAAGTCTCATCCCAAATAATCAAACTGCAATCCCTCACTAATTTTCCGGCACTATTCTGTTTAGAAATATCGCAAATGCTAATGACGTCATTACTACATATTTTTATTGTCAGTTTGAATGGGGAATGGGCGGTCCGCCTGCTTTCCACAAGTGTGGCTGCTATACCTAGCCACAGCTAGGGCAATTTTTCTGTGAGATCGTACTTTTACTAATAATAATTTTATTAAACATGTTTTACTTGTGCTTCCAGGGGCATCTAAAAAACATTTTATCTTTATTACTATTATAATTTGAGGACAATATTAGGCCATAAAAATTTTTTGGTTCGGCATTCAAGCGCAATTCATCTGTTCTCAAAGTGGTTATAGTTAGTTTCTCGTAAATAAATAATGTATTAATTGTTGCAACTAAATTGAAATTTAATGGCAAGGTGAATCAAAAACTTTTATAGATTTTCCTGACAGAGATTCTACTTGTTCATTCAATTCAACTAAAGCTTGATAAAATAGTTGAGTCAAAATTATTTAATGACAAATCTTGACGTATGTGATGCATGCACACAGAAATCTTCAACCATGCTTTGATGATCATTTTGCCAAAGAAGATATGGGTCGGTAACTTGCCTGAAGGAAATCATGATGGTAAATAAATATCTAATTGAGTTAACTGAATAGTATAAGGCATCTTTAGAAAGCATACTTTCCCAGTGAGAGTCGTCTTCTACCAAAGCCCTTGCGTTACAAAGACCTTTAAATGTTTCATAAGTTATACCTTAAAAAGTATGTAGACTACTGAAATTATCATACCTACCTTTATTGTCAGAGATAAAATTATTAGCCTGGCCCGGTCTAATCACGGCGACACGAAATTAATTTCCCAACACCTCCAACAAATATTGTTATATTATAACCAATTTATATAAAAACTTAACAAATGATATACTAAAATCTTCCTCGAGAACCACTCTATCCCCTGGTGAAAACAGCATAAGAATCGGTGCAGAGGTTTTTGAGTTTATCGCGAACAGATAGATAGACAGACAGACGCGGCGGAGGACTTTGTTTTATAATATGTATAGATTCTGATATTTATATTTTTGAGTTATATTGGATTTATTTTGATTGTTTATGGTTTTGATTGATTTCTTATAATTGAGTTATATAATTATTATTGAAAAAAAGAGAAAGAGTTTGATAATATAAAATAAATAAAATTTGATGTTTTATTATTGACAAAAAGTCAATTGGCGCTTATAATTACATTTTCAGAAACAGCCTCAAGAGCCGGAGCAGTTTTGGAGAAAATGAAATTGTGTGGTGTTTTTATGGAGTGGAAAAAAAGTTACACAGTAAATATAAAATCACACCACAAAATAAAAATGCCATAACAATATGTATATATGTATATGTATATACAGGGTGTAAACTGTTTGAGTGCAAAGATTTTGAAGAACAATACTTCAGGCAAAAACAAATCAAAAAGCTTCATAACATTTTCCAAAATAAACTATAGTTTTGCCAAAAAGAACACATAAAGTTAGATTTTATGTAGCCCTTGCTACAGTGAATAATACAATAATTTCGATTTCAAAATGTCGGTAAATCTAAATATGAAAATACTCAATAGCTTATACATCTTTAATAGCCACATTAAAAATGAAAATTGATTATTTAAACTCGAAATATGCTTTTATAATTTAGTGTAAGTTTCTCCGAATAGATATGGCAACGTGGCATACAGACCAACTTATTTACTACATTTTTTACTTTAACGACGACTGAGAGTTACGATTGTTTTTTGCGATTTCGATTCTTGTAAATAATAATAGATAAACGGTAAAGTGATTTGAATGATATCTATTTGATGTAGACTTCGTGGTTTGCTTTCCATTTAATATATTTTTTAAATAAATAAAATCGGTTGTGATTAGTGTGTAAGTTCGAAAATTAAGAATAGTGCGACAGTATTTATTTGTGATAAATAATGGCCGATTATACAATTAGGGAAAGACATGACATGCTGTTAATTTATGGGGAAAGCAGACGTAATTGCAGAATAGCAAAAATGTTATACAGGGAAAGGTTTCCAAACAGACGCCTGCCCAATGCTAGGACATTCGTAGCTGTTTCGCAGAGGCTTCTGGAAACATGTAGTGTAATACCACAAATAAATAATCGCGGACCACAGCGACATAATCGTATCTTAGCTGCTGAGGATCAAATACTAGACCTTATCGACATCAACCCATATCGTAGCAACGGAGTATTGGAAGTGAGCTGCAAATTTCTCACACTGTTGTTCATAGAACATTACGGGAACAATTGCTCTATCCATATCACATGCAACGGGTTCAAGGGCTTTCAATTGATGATTTTCAACCAAGACTTAATTTCTGTCGTTGGTTCCTCAGAAAACATCGACAATTTCCTAATTTTGTGAACAATATTTTAACAACAGGTGAAGGAAGTTTTAATAGGAATGGTATAATAAATTTTCATAATACGCATTCGTGGTCTGAGGTAAATCCGCACGAAATACGCCAGTCAATATTTCAACACCAATTCTCAGTTAACGTGTGGGCTGGAATAGTTGGTGAATACTTGGTTGGGCCATTTATACTGCCTGCACGTTTGACAGGTGAGAATTACCTTTAGTTTTTGAACAACACGCTACCAGATTTGTTAGATGAAGTGAACCTACAAACACGTTCCAATATGTGGTACTTACATGACGGAGCACCTGCCTACGCAAGTCATCTAGTTGTCGACTTCTTAAATAGAACACATGAAAAGTAAGGTTTACACGACTCCAGTTATTGACGAGAATGACCTTAGACAACGCATTTTTGACGCTGCTGGCGAAATCTGAAATATTCCAGGAATTTTTTCTCGCATACGTGAAAATTTGATTAAACGGTATCGTACTTGTGTCGATAGTATTGGGGGGCATTTTGAACATTTGCTGTGAATAATCCGTTGTTTCAACTCAGTTCTATCATTATAATAAATTCGGTAAGTAGGATTACATATTTACTTGTCTAATATAAATAATATTAATTAAATCAGTAAAAATGACTCTTCGAATAATTTAACTGGTAAAAAACTGTATATACAGATCTCTTGAGTTGCATATCATATTTACTCAACTTTGTATAATTGCATAAAATAAACCGCCAAATACAAATTCTAATTGCAATACCTTGTATTAAAAACGTAAATATTTTCAACAAAATATTTCATACACTTTTATTTAATTCTAAGGTCAATGTCATCAGTCAATACAAAAATACAGTTGTTTATTTTTATGTGGGTGTAGTCATTCCTTTATTATTCGCGCTAAGAGTGAATCTGATTCGAACGCGAGCGACGTTGCCGGATTGACAATAATTTACTTAATATGTTTTAGGGATTTTCTTGGTTATTAAGTACTGACCATAGTGGTATAAGAGTTTTTTGTTTAATTTGGTGTATACTACCTCCACCTAAAATATATGCACTCAAACTATTTACACCCTATATATATATACAGGGTGTCCCATGGTTCTGGTCTCGGATGATTGCGCAGTTATGATAGAAGATAGAATTTTCAAAATTTAGGGGTATAACTTCTCGATTGGGATCTATCCAGCTAAAATATTTTCAAGGATGTACCACTTCCGGTTATAGCGGAAGTTGATACCAACTTGCTTTTTTCAAATGGAACACCCTGTAAATTATTGTATTTCTGAATTCTACGAGTAATTTTAATAATAATTCATGTATAATACCCTATACTTAAATTCAGCCCTTTTCGAGTTATTCCAAAATCTTTTTTGAAATTCACATTTTAAGGCCTTCAGATAATTGCAAATTATACAACAACAAAGAGGAATTTAGGAAAACCATTCGTTGAGAGGGTAGAATAAACTTAGTGCTTCCAGAATCTGTGAAAAAAGCATGGACATTATCTACAGAGTGTCTACAAAAAAATCCCGAAAATTCAAATTCAAAATCTGGAAAAACTCAATTTTTTCAAATGGAAACCACTATTTTTTATATCATAATCAGATTGAGCATCGAAAATAAGAGGTACTTTGTGAATAAGTACCTATACGAAATTCTGATAGTTTTCGACTTATTAAAAAAAAATAAAACATTTTCAGCATCTTTAATAAAAAGTAAGCTTAAGAACATAAGTTGGCCATGACGGTTGCTAAGGACTCTACGAAAATGTCATTTTAACAAATGTTCGAAATTCTTTTAATAAATCAATTTCAAATTTTATTTAATAGTTCGTAAATAATGGTTGCAAATGCATTTCTTATTCTTAGTCTCATATGTGAAAATTAACCAAAGGATTGATTCTCAAATATTACTAGTTAAATTATTAATATGTTATAATCATTTCAGTATATTCTTACGTCAGTTCAGAATCTTGATATAAATAATTAACCTTAAACAAAATGAATTTTACGAAAGAAGAAATGGTGGACATGATATTTGCATTAGGTGAATGTCAACGTAATAGCTTGCTCGCGTCAAGAGTGTATTACACGCAATATCCAGATCGAAGGCATCCAACTTTATGAAAAATTTGTTGATTCTGGAAATGTTTCTTATGGTAAACGTAATGTTCCAAATAGAGTAACTACTGAAGAAAACGAATTTATGATAATGCAATCTGTGATAGAAAATCCACTATGTAGCGTTAGAACTATAAGCTATTAATAAAAGTGCCGTTCATAGGGTTATAAAGAGGTACAAGTTTCACCCCTATAAAATACAAATGCACCAAGAATTGCTTGATACAGATTATGAAAAAAGAGAAGAATTTTGTAATTGGTTTATAGTTAAAATGCAGACTGAAGCTGACTTTTCAACATATGTTTTGCTTTCAGACGAAGCCACCTTCCATAAAAATGGAATCATTACTATTGTGATGAAAACCCGAAAGGTTTTAAAACAACATCTCAGACTAAATGGTCCTTAACGTGTGGGCTGGTATTGTTAGGGGTAACGTTATTGGACCTTTCTTTTTTGATGGGACAATGAATGGAGCCAAATTCCTTGAGTTCTAAAGAAACCAATTACAGCCGTTATTAGAAGACGTTCCATTAAACATAAGAAGTAAAAATGTGGCTTTAACTAGACGGCTCTTCAATTCATTATGACAGAAGAGTTCGGCGATATTTAAATAGAAAGTTTAGTGATCGTTGGATTGGACGAAACGGATCAGTTGCTTGGCCTCCACGTTCACCTTGTTTAATCCCAATGGATTTTTTTCTCTGGGGTTACAGAAAAGATATTGTGTATAAAGAGGAAGTAACGAGTAAAGAGAATATGAAAGAAAGAATAAGAAATGCATTTGCAATAATTGCACCAGAACTATTAAATAATGTTCGTAATTCATTTATTAAAAGAATAAATAAGTGCTTAGAAGTGAACATTTGTTAAAATGACATTTTCGTAGAGTCCTTAGCAACCGTCATGGCCAACTTATGTTCTTAAGCTTACTTTTTATTAAAGATGCTGAAAATGTTTTATTTTTTTAATAAGTCGAAAACTATCAGAATTTCGTATAGGTACTTATTCACAAAGTACCTCTTATTTTCGATGCTCAATCTGATTATGATATAAAAAATAGTGGTTTCCATTTGAAAAAATTGAGTTTTTCCAGATTTTGAATTTGAAATTTCGGGATTTTTTTGTAGACACTCTGTAGATAATGTCCATACTTTTTTCACAGATTCTGGAAGCACTAAGTTTATTCTACCCTCTCAAGGAATGGTTTTCCTAAATTTCTCTTTGTTGTTGTATAATTTACAATTATCTGAAGGCCTTAAAATGTGAATTTCAAAAAAGATTTTGGAATAACTCGAAAAGGGCTGAATTTAAGTATAGGGTATTATACATGAATTAGTATTATAATTACTCGTAGAATTCAGAAATACAATAATTTACAGGGTGTTCCATTTGAAATAAGCAAGTTGGTATCAACTTCCGCTATAACCGGAAGTGGTACATGCTTGAAAATATTTTAGCTGGATAGATCCCAATCGAGAAGTTATACCCCTAAATTTTGAAAATTCTATCTTCTATCATAACTGCGCAATCGTCCGAGACCAGAACCATGGGACACCCTGTATATATATATATATATATATATATATATATATATATATATGTCTAGGCGTGGAGCTTCACGCGTGGAAAAATATGAAGAAGTATTCATCCGGGAGTACATCCATTAGTTAGTTTGATTCATGTTTGAATCTTGCAAACTTTTTTTAAAATCACATCCAGACCAATGGACATCTCATAAAGATTATAATATATGCTTAACAGTTTTAAAAAATGTACACGTCTTAAATGATACTGCTGAACAAGGAGTTCAATTAACGGAATCATATAAAGAATATATATATATATATATATATATATATATATATATAATATCTTCACAAACACAAATGCTTTTAAAAAAATATATTTTTATTTAAAACACAAATTAAATATTTTACTTCAAAAATTACGTTAAACAATATAAATGAGATAATTGAATGCGATACACTTAATGACGCTCACAGTCATCGCATGTGCATTTATAAGCTACGTGTTGCATTGTCAGCATCAGCAGTTTTACACGTGCGATGGGCATTTGCGTATTTCCTGGGAATTGCTATATCGTGTAATATGACACCATGTGAACGACTCTGTAACATCCTGAGGATGTTTACAGGAATTCATAATGTACTTTTGAATTTAAATTCTTTATTCTTTTATCGGATATGTTATTTAATATTTCTTCACATAAGTATACCGAAAAACCTTATTGCGTCGTATAGAAAAATTCGCTCGTATACGAGTATACCGGGACGTTCAAGAAAATACGGAAGAAGCTAAACAGTACCGGATAAAACAATACAATAAAAAGACACGAGAGCGACATTATGAATTAGGAGATTTGGTTTATTTAAAGGATATGGGAACTATTGTAGGTAAATCGAAAAAACTGACCAAGAATTGGGTAGGACCTTACAGGATAATGGAAGAAATCGGCCCAGTGACGTATAGAATTCGAAAAGTAGGAGGTCGAGATGACCAAGTGGTGCATATAAATCGGCTAAAGGATTTTAAACCACGCCAGACAGGTGGTTATAATAAGGTGGAATCGACCGACGATGAGGAAGTCGAAACGATGATTTCGGAACCGGAGACTGAAGATGAGGAGGAGCAACCTACGCCGCGAGTAATTCTCCCCGGATGGATCGATGTTGATAAAGAGGAGTTGGAGAAATGCCTGAGTAGCACCGAGGACCCTAGACGAAGGACGCAATCAGTAGACATAGAAGGTCATATACGGAGGTCCGAGCGAACCAGAAAACCCCCCTTGCGTTTTCATTATTAAGGTAATGGCATCGCCGTGCGAAAAACGGTTGAGAATATTTTTCCCAGCTTTATTGTATTGGCTAGTAGTAAAACTCTATAAAATTAATACAAGCCCGGATGAGGGATGTAAAAATCCTGATTCCCCCTCCCTTGAAATCGCCGTGCGAAAAACGGTTGAGAATATTTTTCGCAGCTTTAATGTATTGGCTAGCTGTAAAACCCAAGCAAAATTAATACATGCCCGGATGAGGGATGTAAAAATCCTGATTCCCCCTCCCCTGAAAGTCTATAGCACATAGACTCATTTTTTCTTCTTACGTAGAATTTTCTATTCTAAAAATGCAAAGATCTATTTTTTGTCCGAATGTGAGATTACAAATTTTTTGTTGCATTAAGGTGATAATTTTGTTCTCCACACGTAAGATTTTCCTATATGACATAATGGCGGTAAACATAAACCAATTTTATTTTTGAAAATAAATGTAGAATATTAGTTTCGAGATTAGAGTCCGAGAAACATAGATAACTCAAGCGAAATGCTAAGTAACGTAATATAATCGCCGCAGAAATAAGAAGATAATATGGTATCCTATACATTGTAGCATAAATGCAATGTTAATTCTGGTAAAATTATGAAATAT
This sequence comes from Octodonta nipae, assembly GCA_034190945.1. Taxonomy (NCBI): domain Eukaryota; kingdom Metazoa; phylum Arthropoda; class Insecta; order Coleoptera; family Chrysomelidae; genus Octodonta; species Octodonta nipae. Next base: position 84,023,846 of record CM067217.1, on the reverse strand, counting down.
TTTATTAAATGTAATGAGATAAGTATTCAGACGACTTAAGAGTATTTTGAAAAATAATAAATAATTAATTCAATGCCGGATATGAAAAAATAGTGTAAACTATATAAATGAAAAGTAAACGCACGGAGTAATGTTCACTAAAGAATGTACGCTGTCAACAATTTGATAGTGTCAAGAATACGGCCTCAGCATAAGCTGTATTATATTTGAACAAAGAGCGAATAATTATTGCAAAGATTTTAGTGCCACGAGGCATGATTATAAAGAGTATGACATTTTAAAGTGCTAATGTTTTTGACTAGGTAAAAGATTTATCACAGGGGCTGTACTGTGGATATATAAGTAAAAATAAAGATAGTTGGAAGGGTCTTTAATGAGTAGTAAAGAGGAAGGTTGTATTCAGCTCTTGATAATTGAGTAAGCTTTAGAGAAATTTGATTTTGTTTTGTTTTGAAAAATGGATCAGTAATTGAGTCTTTTGATTTTTTTTTAAATAAAGTAAGATGGAGACATGCTCACCAGTAGTGAGCTGAGACAATTTTTTTAATAGACTATAGGAGTCAGTGATGGACTCACAGACCCAATATCCGTCAGATATTGGATGAATAGTACTCACAAATGGTTGCTATGAGCCAGGGCAATCATTTGGAATAAATAAGTTGGGATTTAAGTTTGGTATATTATAAACTGTTAGAGATAAATATTTTGATTTGTTTATTTGGGATATAAATGAAACTTAACAGATCAAGTTCAGACATTTGAGATGTTGATAAATATCCTTTTTGATATATATATTTATATATTGTTATTGACTTGGGATAATTAATTTGAGTTGGGATAATTTTTCATTTTTGGATTGAATATAGGGAGTTATTTATAGAAATAAGTTTATTTTAATTTGATGATTTTTGAAAATATTATTGGGACGTTGTGCGTAGAAAATGTTTAATAACATTGTTAGTTTTGATTTTTATTTTGTATTTTTGATAGAATCTTGAGATTTTTTTTGTATTGTTGTTGGAAATAACTTGGGTTTATTTTTTTTGGTTATTGTAATTAATAATTTTATGGTAAAATCATGTAATTTAAAGATTTAAAAAATGGTCTTTTGTATGGCTTCGAAGAAAGAAGTCATCAGTTTCCATTGTCATGGTCTGTGGAGAGGCAGAGATCCTGATGCAGATCTCCTACTAGCGCTTAGCTAAAATACTACGATACATATCAAGTACAGGGGATGGTCAAAAAGTTGGTAACCTGGAGTTAATAGTACGGTAATAGAGGTACGCGTAGTGCCCATGAACAGATTCACGTCAGTTCGTGCAAGGACGAATCGTGCATTTCGAAATACAAAGTAATGCGTTATAAGGTCGCGAAAGGACTTAATGGTTCGATGTCAAGTTCGGAATAAAACGGTAAGGTAAAATGTCGCGAATGTCATCGCGTCAGAATCCAGTCAATCGTGGAAATGGACATCGTAATTATGGGCAGAAGATGAAGCTTTTGGAACCAGAAGTGGCTTGAGAAAAATCAGTACTATTCAGTCAAACGTGTGCAAGTTAAAACAGATCAAGTTTATCTAGAAAAAAAAATATTTAATTTTGGTAAATAAGATGAGAGGCTGTAGGAAAAATCGTCCAGGATATAATATTGGTGTGGATACACATAGGTTAAAAGTGTATCTACACACGGAGTCGAAATGGATCCAGAGAATCCAGATGACAAATTAATGGTTTGGATACTAGAGTAGGTATCCGTAATGTTCACTTCCAGAGTGGAAGTCAAGACTTTTGGGGAAAAGTCCAGGAGAATTTTGTTTAGTGTGGCCACCGGGTTCAGGTAGGGCTACACAGGTTTCAATGATGAAGCAATGAAGCGTTGTAATAAAAGATGGCAGAAGCCATGAAGAATTTTTGGTTCCCGGACATAGGATATGTCCTAGGAATCGGTTTGCCTGAGTAAAGTCATTTGCGTTGATAAACGCATACGATATAGCGAGATAAAGATAAAGATGATAAAATATTGGTGCGAGACAAGCCAATAACCGGACGACAGTCAGCCAAATTTAACAGAGAATAAGTTCCAGAAAAGATAACTAGCCAAGGGAGAAGCAGATAACGAATTATAAGTTCCAGATATCAATGCCATATATCCAAAATAATACTAGTTCAAAAACAAACAGAAGTTCACAGTTCAATCCGCAAATTAGCCAGCCCAATTATGCATACCAGCAAGCCCAATTAATGCCGTTTGATCCAAAACAGGTCGACCGATTCGTTCACTAACGTAAGTTTTGGGAAACCGTTCGCCCCTCATTGGACTGATATTTTAGACATTTCCGCGGACGAGTGAAAGAACTTTCCAAAAACAATAACAAACTTTTAATTGCGGCGTAAAACGTATAATTTGTAAAGACAATGTAAACCCTCAAAAGTAGTGCGCGATTTGGACTTCAACCATGTTGTCTCCAACTTTGGTTTGCGTTGAAACAAGTGTGCGCAAATGACCCACTGAACTTATCTTAACGTACCTCATCTCAGCTGATAGGATTTAGCGGCGTTTAGTAGTGGAGATAGGGAGAAACTGCAGCGTCTACAAAAGCATCGAATGTGTTTGTGAAGTGCGTTCAGTTAAATTTTGTAACGGAAAAGTGCAACATTGTCAATAGACTTGCCACGACAGAAATTGTAATGAAAATTTTGCTTTACGAGGGGAGATCGAAAAGTTTTGGAATTTTTCAGGAAAATTCAAGGCTACTGAGCCTTAAATTTTTCGAAGGGGGGAATGATGTAACATCCTGAGAATGTTTACAGGAATTCATAATGTACTTTTGAATTTAAATTCTTTATTCTTTTATCGGATATGTTATTTAATATTTCTTCACATAAGTATACCGAAAAACCTTATTGCGTCGTATAGAATATAAAACATGTCGCTAGAATTATGAAATTTCACCTTTGTATACCACTTACCTATGTTGCGAAACTTAACCTATTCTCCATGTTATAATATATTTTTTTAAACAATGAATAGTTTAGGTATGTCCTTCCGTTTTGGTTTTTTTTTGTCGATTCATGGTTAGCAGAATGTTGAACTCATGTACGTGCTAAAAACCAGGTAATTAAAAGTTTGTTCTAGAATTTTTTTAAAAGCCAAAGAAAGGCACGTGCGTAGAACACGTCGGTTAATGGCGGAAGATTCAGCCAATCGGACAATGAAAAACTCACGAGGTAGGGGGTTTTGTTGTTAACTTATTCGCGAAGATAGTACCCATATGGGAGGGGCTAAAGTTCACGAGGAACTAGTCCAGAGAATTTCCAAACAATTTCGGGGCCGGAACTCAAGAAAAGGAGTCGTACGTGGCGCGACGGATTTATAGGGGACATAAAAAGGGTGGAAACCAGACTCCTAAGAGAGGAACGTTTCACCTGTCCAAATAGGGTTTTAGGAACTAAATTATAGAGTCACTATAAAATTTATCGTCGAGGGACGGGAAACGCGAAAGTCGCGAGTGTGTTTTGAACAGTGATTAGCTAGCTAAAAATTCAGTGAGGTATAATTTCTTTTAATTCACAGGTAAAACTTTTGGGATTAACGGATAAATCGCATCCGGTGAGTACCTTTATATTTTACTAACCGAGGAGTGTTAGTGCCAAACAAAACCTGTGAGTTTGTCCGAAGAGTTGTAGGTTCAGATTCTGAACCCAGGGTAGAGGTTTCTTAGACCAGCAAACGGCCGGGAAGAGACCTCGTGATAGGGACTAAGTAGCGTCGGAGTATGCACAGCTAGATTGTAAACTGGTAAAGATTTCATCTGACTCCCTGAGTCGGCAAAAGGAACGAGAGGCAAAAGTTTAGGTTTCTTGTCTTATGATACCTTGTTAAATTTGGTTTTGTTTTAGTTTGTTTTTATATATATATATATATATATATATATATATATATATATATATATATATATATATATATATATATATATATATATATATGTTTATTGGGGAGGCGTTGGATAGACGGGCTCACCAACGCTTGCTGATAAAGGGGAAGACCTATTGTAGTAGGCACCGATAGGGCTTAAATAGGGTCTAATTGTACCTGTCATTCCCAGGATTAGCGGGTATAATTAATATTGTGTCCCTTAAAGTTATTTTTCATATTTTCTTGGGGTTAATTAATTAAAAACATAAATTGGGGGAGTTACATTTGTTCTCAAGTATTGTGTAACCACTAAAAATTGAGGTTACTTCGTTTATATTTTTTTTCGTTTTTGTGTTACATATCGGGATTGTTTTATTGTTTCTAAATTTTTATTTTTTTTCATTCATTTTGTTTTCTTCAATATATGTGTCATTTTTTTTGGTTGTTTACTTTTAACTCCTTCCTTCTTCCCATACAACCACCAGCATTCGCGAAGCCTGGGGACTTACCCTCTTAGAGGAGGCTAGGTGACGAAAACCAGAAGCTACCAAGGACTGAGAGTCAAGGCAGATAAGGAGCAATAAAGTTCCTTTTATATTATTTATTTTCAGCTAACATTTACAGAGAAGGGTTCCCGGAGTCTTTCTCTCCGACACAAATTTTCTTAGGGTGGTGGCAGCATTCCCCTTTTCTCTCAGGGTTTTTTTTTCATTTTCTCCCTTACACCGTAAGCATAGGGAATAGGGTATTATTATTCTAAGTATTGTTTAGGACGTATATAACATATATATATATATATATATATATATATATATATATATATATCATTATTCATATTTCTGTCATTGTTTTTGAATAGTTGAAATTTGAATTCAAGGAATATTCAATTAGTTAATAAACTTAAAACGTGATAATGTTATAAATTAACTGTTGTATGATCACATTATTCTGATTAAATTTGTCAGAAGAGCTCTAGCTCGAACAGATTGTCACACTTTAATAAATAGATATTAGTCTTTCTTTGTTATATTGAAAATGTTTATTATTGTATAGTATGTTTAGTACAATGACCAGTGGAGTTACAATCTTTGGATGCTGAGTAATTTCATAAACACAGGTCATTGGCACTAGACGTGAATATCTGACATAATAGCGTTTCAATAACTAGGCCAGACATATTCTGCTATCAGTTGATTACTGGATTTGGTACTTTCACTTTTAGTCATCAGTTGATCAATTGTTATAGTGTAATAAATTTATTTTTACGGTGTGTTGTTGTTGCTCAAGGGGAATAATTCACAATTTATAGGTTGATAAATGTTTTTCATATATCAAACAAACTTGGTTTTTCTTGTTGTTTCCGGTATATTTTTACCTGAAAAATTGTAATTTTCAAATGCAAAAAAATCTTCAGGTGTTTGATTGTTTTTTCGTGAAAAGGGTACATAGCATAACACATAAAAAGTATTGTGAACAAATTTTTATCTTTCAATTAATCATATGGAGTATTTAAAGTTACAAAAATTTTTACAGTTGTGACTTCCACAACATAATGAAAAACGTTACTGCCCAAATAAGTTTCTTTTATACGAAGTTTTATTAGCTATTAAACGAGATCTAGCCGACTGGATTATTATTTAGTGAGTTATTTGCCCATTTTCAATCGCTTATAGTTTAATTTTTCTGAGTAAATGATCAGACTCTCCACTTCATGGCTTTGAAGGTTTTCTGGCATTTGGAACAATTTAATTCTCTGAAACGGATATCGAAATTATCAAATTTTTCAGTAAAATCCTGCATAGATTCGTTTTCTTTATTTTTGTTTTATTGAATGTAAATTAGTTTGAAAATGCATTTCCGTATTCGGATTTGGATAAAATTTAGTGCTAAACTGCAGTTTAAGATGGCGCACTATGGGTCAAATAGCATTTTTTTTAACGGAAACCTAATATCTTGAGTAAAAGATATCGAAACAATTTTTTTTAAATTAAACCTTAGGTAATGTAGATTAAGGGAAAATTATTTAGAATGTCATTATCCACTTTTATAGGGTTGAAATAGTGCAAATTTCAAAATTAGATCTTTTTTACTTTGTTTCTAGTATATCTCAAAGACAAATACATATATTTATACTGATGATTTTTTGAATTGTAAGGTTTTTATGTAGATACGAAAAATATTTATTGCAAAGCTATCCTCCCAAAAGTATAGGTGAGAATATGGGGTGAGCGGGTGAAAATGTGAAAAATACTCAAAAAATACTATTAGTGATTCATTGGGAGCTGAACACGTCACTGTGGAGATCGTATATCGTTATCTTTTTGGCTCTAAAGACATCAAAAATGGTTGTCTGATTCATTCTAATCTCTCAAAATGCAATACAAAAATTTTCTATAATTATATAGGTTTTTTGCCATTGCCAAATTGCTTCCATATCTCTATTTTTGCCCAAGATTAGGTTTTCGTTAAAACAAATGCCGTTTGACCGATAGTGTGGCGTATCGTACTAAAATGTCTTTGGCATAGAAAAATAAATTAGTAGTTTTTTATAGATATTTATGTTTACCTTATTTTTAATTAGGTAATTGTAGTAAAGAATTATAATACTTTTTCTGTATTATAATTATGAAATTATTCAATTTATTTATCTATTATATAAGCTAGATATGTACTCAAATAAACATTTTGGAATTGACGAATTGAGAAGTTCCTAAATTACATCCCAAAATTCAGTCACTCATTATACCTTGGTCATAATTTCGTTTTGGATGTGGGATTGAATATCCATAGACTCCTCAAAATTTGTAACACTATTTTGAGACAGAGATAGAGAGAGAGGGGGGAAAATTTAGAAAATTGAAAAAATTAGGCCATGATATTACAAACTTCGTTTTGGATGTGGCATTGTAGATATAGAGAATCCTTAAAATTTTTAACACTATTTTGAGTCAGAGAGAAAGGGGATAATTTAGAAAATCGAAAAAATTAGTGCATCATGTTACAAACTTCGAATCGAATAAAATTATTTTTAGGTCGAATGACCCAGTCATAAATTCTATAAATATGAAATACCCTAAAAGTACAAAAATAAAAATAATGGAAGAATATAAATTATTAATCACGATATAACTTTCCGGAGTATTACCTACAGAACAAAATATACATATTACCTTGAGCTTGAGTAGGTACAAATATTACATTAGGGAACAATGAATTCATACTTTATACGAAAATATCCTAGCGAAAAAGTACTAAAATGAAATTATTAATATAATAAACACTAAAAAAGCATACCACTCAGATGATTTGAGGGGGCTTCACCCCCTTACCCCCACCCATGGAAGTTTTTCAAACTTAAATAAGATTTTCCGATGCAAAATATCCGAACTGCAGACTCTTAAAACTGAACTTACATACAACAAAACAGAATCAGCCATAAATAGCTGAAGGACAGCAGTGAAAGATCTGATAATTGCTCCGTTTCTTTCAGACGCTTGAAAACTTAATTTGTCGCAAAATGGAAGCATTTGCTTCACCTAAAATAAAACTACGCCGAAAAAAATCACATCACCGTAAAGTTCAGATTTTGATCATTTTTTGCCAAATTTCAGCATGTTAAACAACAGCTAGGAAGGATTTTAGAAAGCCCCGATTTTTACAGTTCCTAGTAAATAACGTAATAATATAATTAATTATTTAATTGGCTAGATCAACATATTGTTTTAATGGCTAATCAAAATACTCATAAAACAAACTTTCTTTCGACATTAATCATTCTGTTGCTGAAAAGTTACAATAACTGATTTTAGCAACTTTAATTAAGGAATAAAAATTTGTAAGAACACTTTTTATGTATTATGCCTATACCTTCTCCAAGAAAAAAACATTCAAACACCTGTGGATTTTATTGGAAAAAATAAACTAGGATAAGTTCTGTAATCTAATCCGTTTATTGACTTAACCTTTCAACATACAAGTTAATTTGATATTTTCTTGGGAATAGCATTACACTTGTGGAGACCAAATAGTTTTGGGTCTAAATCAGACCCCATTTTCAATGGCGGTAAAAACACATTGTAATGAAAAGGTTCTCAATGACATTTCCAGGAAATGTACAATTTGACGTTAAACTATTTGACAAAATGAACTAACATAACTAAGAGCATTTTCTGCAATTCGATATATACAGGGTATACCAACAACTAGCAATGAGGTCGCTGGCGTTGAATTTTAGATGTGGTATTCTTTTATTGAATTGGTAAGTGCACTTAGGATGGGAGCTTTCTGAACCCGTGGTTAATGATTTTTTGAAGTTCGTAGAGGTGGGCATCGGGATGGTTTTTATTACTTTCCTTAAATACGTTATTGGCTCCAATTTTGTTGGGTTAATACTAATGTTTTGTAAGATGTCAATCATTTTGTATTACTATGGTGGCGTTGACTTTATGAGTTGGTAGACTTGAAATAGCCCCATAAATGTCTTCAAAACAATTAAGAAAGTCAAAAATAAGTAGCGTAAGAGGATTAGCAGGTAATAAAATTAATAACACTGTCCCGAACAAGGATTAAATGGAAATGTTATACCCATAAAATGATTATAAAAAGCACAAACAGATTAACTGTTGATTTTAGATCATACTAACCGAATATGGGATGTACACCTTGTTACAATTAAAAATGAAGAATTTAATGACAATGTCATTAATTTTAGCCTTTTTTAAATTTAACTAGGTGCTGGGAGTTTTCTTGAATTTTCAGAGCTTTAAATTTATTTGATCTTAGGTTTCTATACTTTAAATCTGCCACTGTCATCATTCACCTGAGGCAAACAACTGTTCCTTACCAGAGAAATGCCTAATGAGGGATGGCACTTCAACTGAATACATGGATCAAGGCAAACAAATACCTTAGCATAAAAAACAAACTCAACGAATTGAGTATTCCCTAGGAAGATGAATCTAATAAACGAATTCTGTAGAAGGCTAAGGCGATTTTCGAAGTTCAAACTTACACTAAGGATGTGTTTCAGGCTATTAACACCTACACGTGTTCAGTTATTCTATCGGTATTATTAACTGGTGTAAAGACTGAAACTGAAAAATTATAACGGAAAGTTCGAGTTCTATTAATAAATGCAACAAATCAGACAGGCAATTAGGAAAAACAGAATTATCTGATGTACTCAGAGCCATACGCCAGATTGATGACAACAACACTGCAACTGACAGGGGAACCAGTTAACTGACCAGAACCTGATCAAATGGAAAGACAAAACCCCCACATGGAAGACAGGTAAAAGAAGTCAACCAAGAATACGTGTATGGTGTAGTGTCGAACTAGTGGTTGAGCTATGGCCATATGTTTCTAGAAACGGAAAGCTTTTTACTGGTAATCCGTTATCAAGTAATTCCACCTAAAAGCTGAGTACAAAGAATTATGCGATGCGGTGGCAAATATACTACACCAGGAATTTGCACTGAAGTTTAAACTATCACAGTTAGCAATAACACCGTTCTATATCTACAAACCTCAATCTGTTTTAGAAAATAATAACTACTTCACTAGAAAACGATAACCTCTAAGACAGAGTTACCCAGATAACGCATAGTATGGACAAAAGAAACGAATCGCACTGCCTTGTGATGTTACTATACTGCAACCAGATTAGAAACGATATCAACAGGACATATATAATTTATATATATATATATATATATATATATATATATATATATATATATATATTGAAATGGAAATAAACATGGACCAAAAAAAAAAGATGAATGAAATAGTATATTAACAGATAGTAAATAATGCATTGTAACATATAAACCAATATTGGAGGCAATATAAATGTTGTACGAGTGATTCAAGTAATGTGAAAGAACTATGATAAATCAAATACAATTTAAAGATCAACACATGAACAGAAATGATTATATTATAAAACTAGACCATAAACTGGTAATTTGGAAATGATTTATATAACTAAAACAGAAAAGAAAATACATTTTTGAAAATAACAAATCTGACAGTTTAAAATAAATGTGTCAAAAAAAAAAACAATTTGGATTTGAAATGTGCATATAAAAATAATCTGTGGGTTGATATATTACAATGAAAACATCTAACGAAAAGAAAATATAAAATGTATCTTTAACTCGAGATGTAAACAACTCACCTGACAGGAGCAGAATGCTATCCTCCAGATATATAGTAACTTCATATTTTAGGCACAATATAATAATTCAAAATTTTAGGATCTTCGTAAATTATTTTGGGGTAAATAAACTTTAAAAACACATTATTTCCATACAAAATAACCAATTCAAAATTAAATGTCATGATAAAACTTTGCAGCAAGATTTTGACAGTTCTACCGATCGAAATACATTGAAATTCATAGGACAAAGCAAAATAAAGAACGGGGAATCAGGTGATAATATGTTTCGTGCCAACAATGAAAATTTTATTAAAATTTTAGTACAGGTTAAACTCAAAATAGCCGGTGCCCAAATGATGAGCACGAAACACAAAGCAAAAATTGCAATTTTAAAGAAAAGTAAAAGGTATTTTTAGGAATCTGTTTAGATAGGAAATTAAAAATAAAAATGAGTATTATATATAAAAAGGGGATTTCAAAATTGCTGATTTAAAAAGTTTAAAATGCGCAGTTCTATGACAAATGAGAAACTATAAAAGCAAGAACTGACAGCATGTAAAAAGAGTCTAAATTTGCAAGTGTAACAGTAAACATTGTTAGCGAGTACAAAATTTCAACTATTGTGAAAAAGTCAAAAAAGTTTATTAATTCAAAAGTTTGATAAAAAAGTGATTGAAATTTGAACAAAAATAATTATATCCCAGAATAGTGGAGGCACAACAGTACAAGTGAATGGTAATGTACTAAAATCCAGCAGCACATAAACATCAGTAATTGACATCAAGTTAAAGAATCCAGTTTTGGGAAGGTAAAAGTTAATAAAATTTTTACATTGGAAACAAATATAATTTGGCAGTAAAAATATAATTGGCAGCAGATATAATTGGCAGTAAATAATAGTAAAAGTCATATGGGTAACAGGGACCATTAGCAGTTAATAATAAGGTGAGCAACAGTCATCAATAAAAGCAATTTGAGGGAGTAAAGTGAATGCACTTTGATAAAAGTTTGAGAGTGAATCAGGTATTTAGATTTGAAGTTTTTAAACCATTTATTATTTTGATTTTCATTCATATTAACAATTAGATATTTTAAAACAGAAATTTGGGAAATAATCATTATAGTAACGGTATAAATTTTGGATATTTTGAATAACGTTGCATTTGAATCATCATTGATTATGAAATTTTAATTCTTGCAAATAACTTAATAATTTCGAATCGCAAATCTTGTCAAATTAATGAAAATTCGATTATAAGGTACTTTGGTATTAATATTTTGAAAGTTATTTGTTGATTTGATTTATTCGTTTATGTTTGATCTTGTTTAATGTTTATATTTTGATTTTGAAGCAGTTGAAAAATGTAATAATATATAATAATATAATATTATTGACAAAGGGTCAATTGGCGCATATAAACTTTACAGAAAAGGAGTCTCAAGAGCTGGAGTAGTCCGTTCAAATAAAGGAAAATTGTGTGGAGTTTTTACCGAGTGGACAAATTTGAAAATAAAATAAATAAAAGTTCAATCATCACCACACAGTAAAAATTCCATTACAATATATATATATATATATTTGTTTTTAAGTTTTCGCGGGCACTAAATGTTTTAGGTTGTGTCCGGGAATTCATCCGCGTAGTTGATAACTAAGTATTCGAGTAACTAGAAGCGAAAGCAGAAGGCTACGAGAATCATGCGAACCGACCTGAAGAGGGCAGATGTGACTCTGCCGAAACGTCGTCATTTTACCATCGATCCCGGCAGGGATCAGTTATCAACTACGCGGATGAATTCCCGGAAACCACCTAAAACATATATATATATATATATATATATATATATATATATATATATATAATCGGAAAATGAATCAAGGAAAATGTCACATTCAGCATACATACAAGACCCAGAAATTCATAAGAACCTTAAAAGAAAACATAATTAGCCAACTCACTCCTAGACCTATACTTTCTAATCTAAATATCAAAAATAAGATCACAGATCACAAGTATAATAAAAATCACCAAAAACAATATCATAAATATGTACATCAAGAAGAATACAACTCAACCAACAGAAAATTTCTAGTGATAAATGCTATAGGATATTTACTGAGAAGAAACCTAAGTGACAGATATGGCTAAGAGGGGAAATTGAAAAGTTAAGAAAATAAATAGGATGAACTACAAAATACATTAGCGAAAATTATAGTAAGAAAATAACACGATAAATGACAAAACAAACATCTATTAGGAAAAAATAATCAGACAATTACAAAGCGCCATAAATCAAAAACCGCAGAGATGCTTAACAGATATAAAGCGTCAAAAACCAGAAAAGTTAAAAAACAACACATTTAAAAATAAACACCATAATTTATCAAAAAATAATTTTTCAAGAAATAACAATACAGAGGCAACGACTAATGAAAAAAGTCCACAGTTCACACACAGCAAAAACAAATAACCGAAAATGCACAAGATCTGATAACTTACACAGCCTCACTACAACTCAAGGTTATCTCACCAAACAAATAAACATGATTATAAAAAAATCCACAGTTAACACCAACAAACCTAACCGAAGGAATTACATTCATCAAACCAAAATGAGTATACACACGATTCTGCAAACTATAGAGTAAACACCTGCCTCTCAACTATTTATAAGATAATAATATCATTAGTAATAAGTACCAATAACAGTATACCGACAGAAGAGCAGAAGGTTGTACAGAATACAGTCAGGGTAGTAAAGAACAACTTGTCATCGATACTGCAATGATGAAACAAGCAGAAAAAGAACAAAAACTCTCCAAGTGTATGTTACTACAAAAATACAGTTATCTACTAATAAATAATACCAACAGTATATATCAACATAAAGCAAGGAATATTTCAAGGGGATGTATATGGACGATATACGCATCAACGCATATGAAGCAGCTACGTAGAATGGTTAAAATAATATCCAGACATTATAAAGAGAGAATTTGGCATGAGTAAATACAAGATTTTACATTTGAAAAGTATAATAACGAGACGACAGACAAACCCTTGACAACGTAATACTTCAAAAAATGTAATGTAACGACCTATATAAATATTTAGGCCCCTCCAATTTAAATCTCACCGAAATTAAATAATGGCTAAAAAGGGTGTATATAAAAAAATAGAGCGGCTTCTGAAATCGAAATTAACCTCTAGAAATCCCTTAAATGTAATTAACACTTTTGGTGTACCTATATTAACTTACTCTTTTGGTATATTAAAATAGATAAGCACAGATCTCGAAAATTATTCAATACACAAAGCAGTAGTATATACAGACAATAGTTACACACCATTTGACCTATTATCACCACACCAATTACCGACTGAAAATATCTCAGATATATTCAACGTAACGTAAAACAATAAGCACATAAGCAAAGAACTAAGATACAAATCCCTGCAAACTGGGCAATTATATCCAGAGACTGAATGATCCTGGCTATTCAAGACCAGCTGATCCCAACCAACAATTATAGAAAATTTAGTATAAAAGAACTTTTCGCCAATTCTCAGAGACCATGGACCACATAAGCTCTGAGTGCAAATTGTTAGCTGGAACAGATTACACAAGTAGACACAACACAGTGGTATAGAACATCCATCAGGCACTTGTAAGATAATATACTTTCCTCACAGAAACACAACTGTATTACCGGTCCACACCTAAATCAATACATGAATACGATACCTGTAATCTGTACCTTACCGTTCTCCCACAGAGGTAAACCCTTTTAGTATGTAATATATCTGGGGTTTAGTGAATTTCCCCCTAAAGGCACGCATAGAGGGAGTGTGATGCCATACATTGGATGGTCAAGTCGGGAGCGGACGAGACTCAAGAACTACAACAAGAACAGCCAACCAACGCTGACCTGCTTGAGAATATCCAAGCAGAAAAGGAGGGAGCACTTATAGAGTATAGTGGAATCGATCTACTGACTAGACCAGCTCTTCCCAAACTAAGATGTTCTATGAAACTGGGTATAGTCTTGGAGGCCATGAACAAATTTACTATACGTTAGAGTCGCTACACACAATCATCTACTGTGCTGCAACTTCCATCTGCAGAACAATTGGGGTCGCAATAAGACCAAAGCAAGACCCTCCCCAATTTAGACAAACACCTCGACTACCACCTTGGCAAAGAAGGCTTGAAGGGAAAATCAATTCTCTTCATAAAGATGTTGGAAGACTGACCGAGTACCAACGAGGGGTTAGGAACAACAGAATAGAAAGACTTGTCAAGACTACCATGGACAATAACCTAAACTCCCAGTGTCTGGACAGTCTACGACAGAAACTCTCCGTCTACACAAGTCGATTGAGAAGGTACAAAACCAGTAACCAACGGAAAATAGACAACACACGTTGCCGACATTCAGAAAAAGGGTCTTATAGAAAACTTAACAACATCAATAATAATGAAGCTCCTAATTACCCCAATAAAACAGACATCGAGGAATTCTGGAAAACACAGCTTTCCACAACAATATCCTATAACTCCAGAGCCAGCTGGATTAATGAGGAGGATGCTGCATTTCAGAACCGTGATGCCATGCAACACCTACCATTTACAACGGCAGAGACATCCAACATAATGAAGCACCTCCATAACTGGAAAGCACCAGGACCAGATGGTGTTCAAAATTACTGGATAAAGAAACTGTACGTAACCCACGAAACACTAACAGCCCTTATAAATGACGTAATTACACAACCACACAAGATGCCTAGTTTCCTTACTCATGGTGCTACCAAAGGACAACCTATGTACACAGCACCCAGCAAAGTACCGACCAAACACTTGCCCTCCAAACTTATACAAACTCATAACATCGTGCATTAATCATCACATTTTCAAACATTGTGATCTGAACAACATAATTACTCAACAACAAAAGGGATGCGCGAAAAATTCGATGGGCTGCAAGGAACAACTGATAATTGATTCCGTTGTCTGTAATCAAGCCCACGCCAAACGAGGAAATCTATACAAAAAAATACAAATATATAGAATATAATAGAATTTTCCAACAATTCGATAAGTTCTGGATTTCACTGCGTGCGTTTAGACTGTGAGGCCTCTTCGCTAATTCAATTGCCTCTCTTACGAGTCTTGATTTCGGATGTTCTATATTTGCCAGTACTCTGGTGTTCTCAAAGTCTATTCGGTGTGACGTCGTGGTGGCGTGTTCCGCAATGGATGTTGTTTTTAGAACAACAGGGAGTGTACGAGATTCCATGTGCAGACTGTCATAAAACCTATGTGGGGCAAACTGACAGAAGAATTCAAGCTAGATGTGATGAACACCAGAATGCTATAAGAAAGCAGGAAAAAATAACATCCATTGCGGAACACGCCACCACGACGTCACACCGAATAGACTTTGAGATCACCAGAGTACCTCTCGTAAGAGAGGCAATTGAAATAGCGAAGAGGTCTCACAGTCTAAACGCACGCAATGAAATCCAGAACTTATCGAATTGTTGGAAAATTCTATTAAACACCGTACCGGCCCGGACCTGTCCAATAACAACTCAACCGGAAATAACAAATCAGCAGGTGGGAGGCGTGGAGGGCCAATCACACGCAGCCGTTCACGGTGCCAACCAATAGGCGCCGAGCCGCGACTATATAACACCGTGCGCGCTCCTGAAAATATCAGAATTCGAGTAACTAGAAGCGAAAGCAGAAGGCTACGAGAATTATGCGAACCGACCTGAAGAGGGCAGATGTGACTCTGCCGAAACGTCGCCATTTTACCATCGATATCTAGCATTGAGTTTGTTTCTTCTTAAGTTCTTTAGTTCCACATGCTCTTCAAGTTCCTCTGCAATCTTTTAATTCTTCAGGCAGGCTACACCATGAAAAATAGGTTTCGTAGGTTGTATCCGGTCTACATCCGTTTCTTGGTTTGTGCTAGGAAACCATTATGTTCCATCCGTGAAGGACTACAATCTAACATATATATATATATATATATATATATATATATATATATATATATATATAAATAGAGAATAGATGATAACGGTTGAATTAATATAAAAAATCAATTAATTGGGAAGCAGCCAGTTCACTAGGGTGTTAAAAAGAAATACTCTTTATTACTTTGAAAAGCTTTCAGAATAAGTTTATTCCTTCGTCAGTTCAACTAAAAATTACATATAAAATGACAGTAACAATTGTTAAAAAAATTTTGAATATAAACTTACGTAATGCGAGGTTCTTATTCACACTAAACTCGTCTTGGTCGTTAAATTGCACTATTGATGTTTTAATAAAATTCTTGTTAGATATTTCATGATTGACTGACATTAGTTTGTTTTGAAGTTATTTGAAAGGGATATGATTCGAGAAAAATCTATCCAATGTCAGACCTTACATAAATATTCTAAAAAGAGAGAATTAAGTTATTATAAAAATATTGTTCATGAGTGATCATTTGATATATTTGGTGTGACCTTTTTTGAAATTTTAACTTCAATATCTAACAAGTTACAATATATAACATTAAGATTTTGTAAATCCGTTCTTTTATTTATGTTGTTGACTTGATTATTAATGCAAACCATCTTTAGGAAGTTCCGTTTGAAAATATTTTTTTCTTGTTCTAATACTTTTGCATTTTTGAAATCGGCAGTGTGTTTGTTGTTGATGCAGTGTATTGCAAGAGCACAGCTTTCTTTGCCAAGCCTGATATTACTCTTATGTGAAATCATTCTGCTGTTGAGGCTTCTAGATGTTTGCCCAACATATGTAGCTTGGCAGTCTTTGCAATTAACAGAGTACACTACATTTGATTTCTTTTCATTCGGTGTTTTGTCCTTTATTTTAGTAGATATGTTAGCAACAGTTTTAACTGATTTGTAAGACACTAGCATATTGTTGTTGGTGTTAATAATTTGTGCAATTTTAGGTGAAATTAGTTGAATATATGGAATTGATACATGTATTAATGTAGTATTATTGGAGTTTATAAGAGTATTATTACTGGAAGCCGCCTGCTGTCGTGTACCCATATTTACATCCCGTGGAGAATTATAGATTAATCTTTTTAGAAAACCAGAAGGGTATGAATTTTTTATGAATAATTGATACAGGATATGTAAGTTCTTTTCCCTTAGAGAAGGATGGCTGATTTGAAATATCCTTCTTTTCATCCCAGTAATCAAATTGATTTTCATCTTCATGGGATGATCACTATCACATATGGACAACACGTTACATCAAAATTGAAGAATTGGGTAAAACTGAACAACCAACTAGCATCCCAGAGGAATAAGCGAGTCTTCCTGTTAAACTGTAGGAAGAAAGGATTAACACACATACAAAATAACACAAAATCAATTGCACAACATATCGAATTCCAGTATGGACATCACCGACAGATAATAGATAACAACAAGAAGAGGTTAAATTCCAAATTATTAAATATTGAAATAAGTGTAGTTAATGTGACCATCTCGAGATACGAGAACCTAATTTTCAGTCTAAAAGATACATTATCTCATATCTTGCCTTCAACAGTTTTAATTTTAATTTTCTAGAAGACAGTTAATCAATTATAATAAAACTTTTCATAAAATCAAACTCAGAAATTTAAAGAAAATTAATAATTTAATACAAAATCAAACTAATGTTATAAATATAAAAAATCAGTGGTTAAAAAATTTACCAGGCATTGCGTTTCCCAAAGATGTTTCTAATTTATTATCACTTCGGCCCAAATTTTGCTTACTGCCTACCAACACAGACATTTCTATTAGACGATACTTAGCAGATATTGAGTTTGCATTACAACATGTGAAAGATAACAAAACAAAAAATATTTTCTCGTCAAAAATTACCAATATTTTAACAAATTTTTTCAATAATAACACAAACAAATTCAACTATATTAATCATTGGTTTAATTTAACTAGAGGATTCTTAAACAACAACCCTAACATTTATATTGTAAATTCAGATAAAGGAAATGTCACAACTGCAATACTGAAAGATAATTATATTGAACTTGCCTTTTTTCTGAGCTTAAGAATAACAGGCAGATAGATGCAATCTTATGCAAAAAATATTCAATACATAAAGCAGTTTGTTCGAGATTTTATGCATTACCAAAAATCCACAAACCAATTCTTTCATTACGATCAATAGTTTCCTCAATTGATGCTCTCAATTCTGGGCTTATAATAAAAACAATCAATTTTATATAGAGGATTCTTTTGTTTTTGCGAACACATTCAATGACTATTTGATACCCGCAAATTATAACTTAGTAAGCTTAGATGTTATCTCGCTTTTCACCAACATTCCTGTAAATTTGGCTCTAAATAGTATTGATAAACATTGGACCACCATTTCGAAACATACTAGCATTAACAAAAATAATTTTATCAAACTCACAAAGTTCGTTTTTGGTACAACTGTATTTTCTTTTCAAAATCAATATTTCAAACAGATTTTTGGGTCTCCAATGGGCTCCAAATTATCACCCATAATTTTTCAATATGTAATGGATGATTTAGTCAATGACTGCTTATCCAAATTAAATTTTAACATCCCTTTTAAAAAAAAATATGTAGATGACATAATTTGCTGCATCCCAGCAGATGCTAAAGATTATCTATTACAAACATTCAATAATTATAACTGTCATCTAGAGTTCACTTTAGAAGAAGAAGATATTAATTGCAGTGTTCCATTTTTTAGGGTTCCGTATATACAATATACGGATACCCTTATAATATCACTCAGGATTTCTGCCTCTGTCACATCACAGCCATTTTCTCCTAAACTACTGGACGGAAGAGGTTGAAATTTGGTATCAAAAAAATTTTGAAAAAAATAGAAAATATAGAGCGTTGCCCGAACTTTACAGGAAAATTAAGGAGAAACCATTAATGTTAATTTTGGAGGGCAAATTATAGAATTAAATAAAAATTTAAAAATAAAAAATTTTTCAAACGCATCATGTAATATATCAAATGAAAGGTCTCATTCTGAGGAACACAAATATATTTTTTTCATATTTAAAAAAAATATATTTAAAAAGATATTAACGAAAATATACCAAAATTTAGCCTTTCCCCCCTCCTTATCTCCGAAACTACAAAACGTAAAGTTTTGAAAAAAAAATAGATTTATAGGTTCTGACCTGAAGTTTACTGAAAAAATAAGGAGAAACTTCTACTTTTAATTTTGGGGGGCCAATTACAGAATTAAATGGAAAATATAAAATTAAAATTGTTTCTAACCCATCATGTTATATATCAAATGAAAGGGCTCATTACGACGAAAACAAATATATTTTTTTCATATTTTTAAAATAAATAAATTAAAATATATTAACAAAAATATAAAAAAATTTACTCATTCCCCCCCTTATCTCCGAAACCATAAGCTGGAAAATTTTGAAAAAAATGGAGGTATAGCACCTCACCTGAATTTTACTGGAAAATTAAGGAGAAAACCCTAATATTTATTTGGGGGGGGGGCAAATTATAGAATTAAATGGAAAATTAAAATTAAAATTGTTTCTAACCCATCATGTTATATATCAAATGAAAGGGCTCATTATGACGAAAACAAATATATTGTTTTCATATTTTTAAAATAAATTAATTAAAAGATATTAACAAAAATATTAAAAAAATATATATTTTATTTATATTTTTAAATAATTTGAATAACAGATTTAATAATTTATAATTTAAACTTTGACCTATTTTGCCGTTTTTCTTCCAATCTACAGAGCTTCAAAACTCAGACAGTAGATTATAAAAGGCATTTCTGAAAGTTTATTAGTAAAATAAAACTCTAATGTTACTTTTTGGGGGCCAAATTAGAAAATTAAATACATATGTATTGTGATAAAAATCAAGCGAATCCTAAAGCAGATAAAAAGTCTATGTGTGGAAAATCAAAGTGTATATTTTTTATAAATTTAAAACGCTTCTTTTAAAAGATATAAGGGTAAGTATAAGAAAATGCACTCATTACCTGCTTGTCTGAAACTGGAATATTCGAATCTTGAAGGTGGTACGGAACCCTAAGTATGCGAGTCCAACTCGCACTTGACCAAATTATTAGATACAAAAATAATAAGGGGCTCTGATAATTACCTGAAAATAGACTGTTACCGAAATCCATTAAGTTCCGGGAGATATCTAAACTACCACTCAAATCATCCCATGAAGATGAAAATCAATTTGATTACTGGGATGAAAAGAAGGATATGTCAAATCAGCCATCCTTCTCTAAGGGAAAAGAACTTACATATCCTGTATCAATTATTCATAGAAAATTCATACCCTTCTGGTTTTTTAAAAAGATTAATCTATAATTCTCCACGGGATGTAAATATGGGTACACGACAGCAGGCAGCTTCCAGTAATAATACTCTTATCAATAATACTACATTAATACAGGTATCAATTCCATATATTCAACTAATTTCACCTAAAATTGCAAAAATTATTAACACCAACAACAATATGCTAGTGTCTTATAATTCAGTAAAAACTGTTGCTAACATATTTACTAAAATAAAGGACAAAACACCGAATGAAAAGAAATCAAATGTAGTGTACTCTGTTAATTGCAAAGACTGCCAAGCTATCTATGTTGGGCAAACATCTAGAAGCCTCAATAGCAGAATAATTTCACATAAGAGTGATATCAGGCTTGGCAAAGAAAGCTGTGCTCTTGCAATACACTGCATCAACAACAATCACACTGCCGATTTCAAAAATGCAAAAGTATTAGAACAAGAAAAAAATCTTTTCAAACGGAACTTCCTAGAGATGGTTTGCATTAATAATCAAGTCAACAACATAAATAAAAGAACGGATTTACAAAATCTTAATGTTATCTATTGTAACTTGTTAGATATTGAAGTTAAAATTTCAAAAAAGGTCACACCAAATATATCAAATGATCACTCATGACCAATATTTTAATAATAATGTAATTCCCTCTTTTTAGAATATTTATGTAAGGTCTGACATTGGTTGAAATCAAATTAAGATTATTATTACGATGCTTTCAGATAGATTTTTCTCGAATCATATCCCTTTCAAATAACTTCAAAACAAACTAATGTCAGTCAATCATGAAATATCTAACAAGAATTTTATTCAAACATCAATAGTGCAATTTAACGAACAAGACGAGTTTTATATTAGTATGGCCTTTTTTTCCTCTAGTAATGTTAGTGTGAATAAGAACCTCGCATTTCGTAATTCATATTCTAAAATTTTTTAACAATTCTTACTGTCATTTTATATGTAATTTTTAGTTGAACTGACGAAGGAATAAACATATTCTGAAAGCTTTTCAAAGTAATAAAGAGTATTTCTTTTTAACCCTAGTGAACTGGCTGCTTCCCAATTAATTGATTATATATATATATATATATATATATATATATATATATATATATATATATATGTATTTACATGTTAATGTTTACTTATAACTAGAAGCAGAATCGAATCATAATTATTTCTTAATTTTGTTTTCACGTTTATAACTTTCAACAAGCCTTTGTTTTGAATTTAATGTTATTGTTCAATGCTTAGAAAATATTAGTTTAAATTAAAATTTTTTATTTGCTCAAGGTAATAGAGGATACAGACTTTGATAATAGAAAATCACAGTATATTATGAATTAATTTTAACCCTTAACCTCTATTTGCAAAGAAACTATGGAAATTCCTATAAAAAAATCCAATTAAAATTTTTCAATAGTTCAAGGTCAGAGAATCCCGGTGTTTTTGCGCTTACATAATAAGCGAGAAATGTTGAACCTCTTAAAAAACGATAGATATTCGTTTTAAATATGTAATTTAATAAGTCAATATAAATTCAGCTTTAGGCTTATCTCCAATTACTATCATTCTTTTTATTATGACCGATGTGAATTACTCATATGTTTAATTAGAATTAATAGAAAGCACTTGCGTGCGAAATATATTTACGCCATTTTGTATTCGATTCTAAAATTTCTTTTGACGTTGATCTTCCGATATTCAGATTTTCAAATAATACATTAGCATGTTTTGTGAGTTTTGAACAAGCACTATTAGTTTAACAGTCTTACTGTTTGCCAAATTGTTGAGTCACTGGCAATTCATTTAAAATGCAAATAAAATACGAAGAAAACTTGGCAGGACTACCAGAGAGTCCTTATACTTGCAATTTCAAAAGAAATTATATTATATATATATATATATATATATATATATATATATATATATATGTTATATAAGTTTATGCTATGAGCTTATAACGAACTTATATAGCAACGACAATTCACGTGTAGTGTCAGATTACGGCACGGCCAACATCCGTGGGAATTGCAGCGTCGACCTTTGCTTATTCGGCATGTTATATGTTATAAATTGTAAAACTGCTCTAATGTTGTATTCATTATTACTCTGTCAGTAGTTACTTTATATTGTTGTTATTTTTCATTTTATATTTCAAACGTTATATTTTTTTGTACAAGTTAAATAAATCTTTTTTAAAAACTCAATTTTGAAAAGGTGTGATATAACAAATTGGCGCAGTCAGTAGGATCCGTCAACATTACTAGAACACGAGCTTTATTTAAACTGGTAACGGCGGATTCTATCCCTCAACGGAGCAAAGAACCTGGAAGAAGTCCCAACTGCGATAACAAGGAGAACACTGATCTTCCAATGTTCCTGTTGATGTGAGTAGTAGTGAATCGTCTAACGGTTAAGGTTTAAAGAATTTATTTGATTGATATATTTGATTATTATTATATTTTATTTAATTTGATTATTTGATTGATCATTTGATTTATTTAATTATCTTGATTTGATTTGAATTGAGATATTATTTGATTATTTGAATTACAATATTTATTTGATGTATTTTGAATTCACTTTTAAATATCTATTTTATTATTTCATTCTTTAACGTTCTATTTCAAAACCAAATCCAGAATTTGAATCTGGAAGATTTCAACCCAAATGCGAATTTTCCGGAACAAGCATTTCTCTAAGTCCTCTTCTAACAGTCAACTCCAAAAACCTATATCACATTCACGACGCTTCCGGAAAGTTCAAACTGCTCATTGATACCGGTGCTGGTATCTTCCATTTTTCAAGAAAACACCGTTAAAAATTTTCGTCAAAGATTTCCCGAAAAAGTGACAGACCAAGGTATCTCTTAGTCCACCCTCATTCCGTTCGCCGTAGGTAATCCCCATAAGGTTTTTATCTACGATCTAGATATTGAGTTTGGTCTAGATTTTCTTGAACATTATGAATGTATAGTTGACCTAAAATCCAAACAGTTAGTTACTAACTTTAAAACTATCCCCCTACATAGTAGGTACCCGATCACGATCAGTCTAATACACAACCAACAGACACACCCAATACTAACACACAAACTCTTACAAATAACAATCAAATAACTATTTCAGCAAGAACCGAACAAATTTTCACACTCAAATGCGACCTTTTTAATACTGACGCAATTTTACCGACACAAGTAATTGAAAAAGTACGACTTCCCAACGCAGTTATACGCGTTAATTCAAAGGGACAATTTCTGACCTCAATAATAAACGCGAACGCGATGCCTAAAACTGTTCATTTTTCCGATCTTCATTTAGAACCCCTTGACCATACGCACCCTCTTCTAAATTTAAATACACAAGACTACACAGACTCTCTAAACTGAGACCGAAATTTAACTATAAGGGAACGAATTCGGACAGAACACCTTAACGATGAACAGCGAGAACTTATCACGAACCTCTGTTTAGAATTCGAAGATATTTTCTCGAAGGCGATGTTTTCTCCTTTACCAACGCAGTAAAACATTCAATTGACACCAATAATGCCAAGCCCGTTTTCAGAAAATCTTACAGATATCCTCAAGTTCATAAGGAGGAAGTGAAAACTCAAATTGCCAAAATGCTATATCAGGGCATAATCAGTAATCAGTATGGGTCGTCCCCAAGAAACTCGATGCTTCTGGTAAGCAAAAGTGACGAGTTGTTATCGACTAGTTAAACGAACTAACTGTAGGCGATAAATATCCTCTGCCCAACATTTCTGACCTCCTCGATCAACTTGGTACGTGTCAATAATTTTCGACACTGGATCTCGCTTCCGGGTTCCACCAGTTGGAAATCCTTGAGGATGAGATTCCCAAGACCGGTTTCTCTGTTGATAATGGCCATTACGAATTCGTTCATATACCATTTGGCTTGAAAAATGCACCTTCTACCTTTCAGAGGGTCATGGACAACATTCTTTTGAGTATCCAAACTGAACGTTGGCTCGTGTACATGTCGAACTTAAAAATTCAACCTGACAAATGTGAGTTTCTCCGTAAGGAATTTGCTTACCTAGTTTATCTGATCACCCAAGAAGGAGTAAAGCCAAACCCTTCAAAGGTTGAATGCATCCAGAACTTTCCTCAACCCCAAACTCCTAAAGATGTTAAATATTTTCTTGGTCTCGCCGGATATTATCGACGTTTTATCCCCAATTTTGCTAAGATCTCAAAGCCTCTAACAAAACTCCTACAAAAAGACGTCAAATTCATTTTCGACGCAGACTGCAAGTCTTCCTTCAACGAACTGAAGCAAGCCCTTCTATCTGACCCTATCTTGATCTACCCAAATTTCGAAGAACCATTCCTGCTCACTACTGATGCTAGTGCTTTTGCAATTGGAGCGGTTCTCTCATAAGGCCCCGTAGAAAAGGATCTTCCTATAGCATATGCTTCCCGTACCCTCTGCACTGCAGAAACTCGATACTCTACTATCGAACGGGAACTGCTAGCCATTGTGTGGGCAGTCAAGCACTACAGACCTTATCTTTTTGGGAGAAAGTTTACTTTACTTTGTGATCACCGCCCGCTTACTTGGCTCTTCTCTATCAAAGATCCTGGCAGTCGTCTAGCCAGATGTCGCCTCAAGCTAGAGCAGTATAAATATAAAATCGAATACAAGCCCGGCAAGGTAAACTTGAACGCAGACGCTCTTTCCCGTATCAAAATTAATCACTTCAAACAATGCACCGACTTTCTTTCTAAAATCAACATTTTTGCAAATAACGAAACCGACCCAGAACAACCAGACTCCGATAATGATCAAGAACCCGATGATCATGACGAACGAATGACAACAGAGTATAATCGATTTGTTCAACTATATAAAACCGAGTCGATTATGGATTAGTGAAAAATCGAAATCTCTAACGCCCAACTTTTAGACAAAACTCAAAAACGAATAGTCACTTTCTTCTGGCAAAATAAACTCAATGAGTTGCATGACAAAATCATCGAAGACATTTTCGAAGAAGACCCAAATTTCACTACTGACACTCTAAAAGTTCTAGCCAGCAAAACTGTAAGGCATAGAAAATATTTAATTGTCCCTTTACCTTTTGATCCTGGAACAGTTGTCTCACATCTTTTAACATCCTCTATAACAACCAAGACTAGTTCGACGAATCCGAAACTTTTTGTATTGAAAACAACGTACAACTACCGATTCTTGAAACACTATCTTTTATTCTTGCAGACAAAGACGTAAAACTTAAAATTTGTCAAAATATTGTGACAACCCCTTCACAAGACGAGATTCCCGTTATACTGCAGTAGTACCACTGCGGTAAAAATAATCCGACGCATTAAAGAAAAGTATAATTGGGCTGGACTAATCAAAAGGGTATAGCAATTTATTAAGTCCTGCAGAACTTGCCAAAATGTAAAGTTCTTTAGAAAAATCTTAAGTGCTCCTTTTGTCATAAGTGAAACACCAAAAACGCCCTTCGAACGTATCAACATTGATATTTTTGAATATCCAACTAGAAGCTACGCACTGACTATTAGGGATGAACTCACCACATTTACTCAAGCTTACTCTATTGGTGACATCCATTGTGACTATGGACGTGAATTTGATAACACTCTCATAAGGGACATGTGCGAACTATATCACATAAAACTATCCTTTTCAAGTGTCCACCATCCCGAATCAAATGGTTCTATCGACAGGTTTCACGCGATTTTAACGGAAATGATAAGGGCAACTACAGCTGAACATCCGGACGAAATCCATTCAACATCCTCCCTTAAGCAGTTATCTGCTACAACAACACTAAAAACAAGACTACCGGCTTCACGGCCTACGAACTTATCTTTGGGCACACTTCTAGTAGACCTCCCGAAACAATATACGATCAGGAAAAACTCATTTCCATATATGTTAGGGACCATAACAACGGAATGAACTAATATTATAGATTTACCGCGCAAAAATCCGACCAACAAACACAAAAATCTAATGTTAGATTTGACAAACATGTTTCTACTAACCAACCAGAATACTAAGTAGGCGACCAAGTTTACTTGAAAGAGTCTCAGATTAAAAGCAAATCCGAAAACAATTCAATGAACCTTTTAAAATTACCGCGATATGAAAAAACTCTGCCACTGTTATAAATTTACAGACTAACCAAATTAGTAAAAATAACTTTGACAGACTAAACCCTATTTTCAGATTCTGTGGACTGTTTTCAGTCGTGAACCTCCAACGATACTCTCTTACACTCGTTAACAATACAATAAGAGTTTTCTTCCATGAAGAAGCCACACTTAAAATTTCTAACGACAAATGGACACTACTTAACTTCAAAGACCTCAGCCCTTTCAGAGGTGCTATTTCAAATAACGACGCCATACTAAACCGCATTTTAGAGACAATTAACTAATACACAACTAATACAAAATCATTTAAACCAAAAATACAAATACATGTTAGCTTCTTGAAACAAATTTCTAAATCCGTTAACTCTAAATATACAGACATCTTCGCTGACAATCAAGCTTACCCTACTAACAGAAGAAAACGCGGACTTATTAACGGACTGGGATCAGTTAGGAAAGCTATTTCAGGAAACTTAGACGCAACAGATGGTGAATACATAAATGACTGTATAAAATTACTAAGGACCAACACCAAATTCAAGACTTAGTAAAGAAACAAATATCTGTAACAACCTCAGTCATTACGAGCCTCAACAACACTTTACAAAATTTTCAATCCGGGGAGAAACTATTCTCGAATAACATTGAAAAAATAAGGCAGTCAATTTTATACATTTCAAATTATCTTGATTTTCATGAATTTCAAATCAATATCTTGGGTCTGCGTGAAAGCCTAATGGAGAGTTACCTATTTATCGAAAACACTCTCGATGATGTTTTAACTGCAGTCTCTTTCGCCCGCTTAGAAATTTTACATAGTTCGATCAAAGCCCCAGTAGATTTGGTCGATTCCCTTCATAAGATTTCTCAGTCACTACATAAAAATAATTTACCACTTCCTATTTACAGTTCAAACGTTGCTCAGTACATTGATTTGATAGAATTGGAAGCTTTTCAAATCAACACCAAAATCATTTTTGTATTCAAAATTCCTTTAATTGATCCTGAAATTTACACCCTTTACCACCTTTATCTGATCCCAATTTTGGATGATCGAACAGAGTTCCATCACATACTTTCAATAAAGACAAAATTTATCGCGAGAGATGAGGATTCGTTATTATACACATCCTTCGAAGACCTGGGTGACTGCAAGCCTTTTAACTAAACATCATAAGATTTGTTCCAAAGCTATATCACATCCAATAGACAAAAATGCCATCTGTGAAGGCCAGCTTCTCAGACAGCCAGCCACACTTCCAGCAACCTGCAAAACTTCCATATTCTATGCGAAAGAATATATCATACAAGAGATCGACATAAACCTCTGGTTGATCTCAATTTCTAGCCATATAGCCATCAAATGTAAGGGACAAGATGTCGTAACGCAGACCATCACGACAAATTCGCTACTGCAAATCAAGTCCGATTGCAATGCCTTTATTGACAACATCAGGGTACACGCTACGAGAACGTCAAAGAACATCCAGAACATCACATACAAAAACCATCCAGTGGACATCCCGTACAGCTGCTGTGACGGCATGCCAGCCGCAAATCAACTACCCAAAATAAAACCCCTACAATTGAAGGATATAGATGTAACAGATCTAAATGTTGCCAACCATAAGCTTGCCCAATATTTAATGGAATTGGAAAAGCTTATGAATCAACCACCATTGGAGAAGCATACATCATGGCTCACAATTACCACAATCACATTAACAGTAATTGTGAATATGTTCCTTTGTATCAAACCAATCAAGGCAAGGTTCAGGAACAACACTAAGTCCAGCCTCGATGCCGATTCAGCTCCACTTCCAGGCCCATCAAAGCCTAAGTCCACGGGAAAGCTGCACAGCCTCCTAGATCCAACCCAATGTATGGAACTTAGAACTTCCCCTAAAAGTTGATAATATACCATCAACTTTTTTATATGGATGGGAGTTGTTATATAAGTTTATGCCATGAACTTAGAAAGAACTTATATCGCAACGATAATATAACATTCCCAGCTGATTCAGCGACACATGTAGTGTCAGGTTACGGCACGGCCATCATCCGTGGGATTTGCAGCGTCGACTTTGCTTATTCGGCATGTTATAAATTGTAAAACTGCTCTAATGTTGTATTCATTATTACTCTGTCTGTAGTTAGTTTATATGGTTATTTTTCATTTTATATTTCAAACGTTATATATTTTGTACAAGTTAAATAAATCTTTTTTAAAAACTCAATTTTGAAAAGTGTGATATAACATATATATTGTTATGGTGCAGCCAAAGTTTTTCTTTAGCCCCATAAGTTGGTCGCAATTTTGTTATGGTTTTATTTTTTAATTTCTTTTGTTTAATTATTTTTCGGCTAGCTTTATTTAGTTTTAATTAAAAAAATCTTATTACTTGTTCATTGAATTTTTAAATGTATGCAAATTTAGGTTGTTAAACCATTTGGATGTAGACAATGAATCGACAAGGCACAAATTTGTTTATTTAATCTAATGTCGCTTTTGTGAGATGTTATTCTCTGTTTTAAATTTCTAGATGGGGTGATGTAACATAAAATTCATATATCTTCCTGAGTTGGTCGGTTTAATATACCAATAAAGTTTGATTTTATTCTCTTCATCTCTTATAACTTTTGTATCCAAGAAGGGAACGCTACACAGGCTATCTTCGTTTTCAATAGTAAATTGTATGACATTATTATAACCGTTGAAAACCTGCAATAATTCAGCTTTTCCTCCATTAGGAATACTGCAAATGATATCATCTACATATTTTTTCAAGTATGAATGTGGAAAGTTAATTGCGATACGCAGTTTACCCTAACAATCAGGAAAATACCACGAACTGAGAGAACCTTGTAACTGGTATAAATGAAAAACAATAAAATCTTGTTTCTACGATGAAAAGTGAACAATAAAATCTTGTCACTGCCATAGAAAAACAAACACAAAATTTAATGGAGGGGTTATTTTCAGAAATTAAAATATTAGATGAAAATAGACAAACTGATAAATTAAAGAGACAACAGCAATTTGAACAATTAATGTAAATAGAATCGCAAGTTAACAAAACAGTTAATGAAAGAATGCAAATAGTGGAATCAGACACAAAAGAGATAAATGACGACATAAAGATCCTAAAAAGTAATGTGGAGACTATTGAAACCAAAGTAATGAAGCTTTACTTCAGGCCTTGGAAGTAGAGCCAGTCATGAACATGTCCAAACCGAGGGTTTCTTCCTTCAACAAGGAAGAAACATCAAAAGTCAAAGAGAGCTGATACTAGAAGAGCATGTTACAGGCCACTTCCAATTTTATTTTCAAGAATTTGTTCGATCTCAGAAATTTTACTTGCTAAACTCTGTGTATTAAAATACATAAATTTAAAATTATCAAAACATCTATTGTCGATATTATTTGTGTAATTTATATTTTCACTAGCTTCTTTCTTGGATGCGGATAGGTCGATGGTGGTGACTTCTGAAGGCCTTCTTTCGAAAAATATATTCGCTAATCTCGATACCTTTGCGCCACATACCAGCTCTTCTTTCTAGTCAGAGTCTATATCGACTTTAAACAAGTTGGAACCTCGGTAGTTGTTTAATGCTAAGCAGATAAATTGGCAATCCGGTTTATTTTTCCTTAAGTATGATTCCAGCTTATCGACAGTATATTTAGGGTTAAAGAGATACAAAAATGATTTAACGGAGACAAAATTGAGTATTTTAGAGGTCTTTCGACTATTTACAGCAAAAAGGAAATCCAAAATTGTATTTTTTTTGTTTTTGCCTCTGCTACTTTTATTTTAAGGAATATCAAAAAATGGTCAACGGAAGTTTTTTGACATATACATACAACAAGGCGTCATAAAATCTTCACTGCTACGTTTCGTTTCTTCTTGCCCATCATCAACTACTTTTTTTAATACGAACTTGCACTTTTTTGTTTGTTTGTCAATAAATCATTGATATACCTTGGTATATCATATGATAAGTTTTATGCCACCTTTTGGGGAAAAAATATCATAGTAAAAAAATTTAGTTACGTCCTGCTTATAGCCTAAATTGATGACAGCGATGTTTTTGGAAAATCTATAATATCAAAAAATGTCAGCTTTTGTTTTTTTTTTGTAAATTAAGTAAACATTTGTAAAAGCAGGAAAATCAAAGTTTCTTGTTGATGACTTCCAAAATGTAAGAATATGATAGTTAAAACATATGCTTATAAAAGGTGTAGGTATATTGAATGGCAGCGTTGAAGTTGTAAAATATTGTTTTGTTACTGTGCAAATTGCAAGACTATTGAAACCGAGTGACCGCTTTTGTGTTGCCAAATTATGCCAGTTAGGTTTCTAAGATTTTTTTAATTTTGAAAAATTACTTTTTTCGATGTCATTTTGTAGGCATGTGCGATAATGAATTTAATGATCCAGAATATAAAAATCATGGATGAGCTATTCACAAACCCACAGTCACCATAGTCTTCCCAGCTGTAAAATCAATTATGCAACATTATACTTAGTTTTGCTGTAAATTAAAATTGTTGCTAAAATACTGAATATTTCATCACGAAATTGGTTATGTTAATTTAATAAGTAAGCTATTTATTTGAAAAATATTAATCCCTTATTACTTTTCCATCTTCTTCTTAGTCGTATTCTCGTGTCTGAAAAATGGTGATCTCAATGAAATCGGGTACACTATTTATTTTAGTTTTCCATGTTTGTCAGTCCATTGCCTCCCCATAGAAGTAAATGATTATTTCATAAATTATTACTTTTTCTGTTTGTGAAGCATGAAAAGAAAATTTGTCGATTGTATTCCATCGATCTGACTATAACCTAGAATTTTTGTATTACCTTTTCTTAGATAGCAATGTTATCCCTTCATCTGCGAGTAATCCTATATATGATGGTTGAAATATATGACAGAGTAGAATGATAGTTACAGAAGACAATAAAAAAAAGTTATGGTGGCAGCCCATAGGCAGCCGTACGAACAGGATGGTGGGTTATAGGGTGGAGTGAAATTTTAGTTAACAGGGTGGTCAAAAAATGTTAAACAAAATGTTATAAAGCTTGGTCCACGAGTAGTTTTAAATATAGTCAGGAGTAGAATTAAAGGATGATTAGAAAAATAATTGTACAGATTGGGCAATAAGCAATAATTGTTATACAGTTGTTGAAAATGTTAAAATTCTACTCCGTCCTACATTTATAGGAGGTAGTTAAAACATTTATGAATTTATGGTTGCTCGTAGGCAGTCGTATATACAGGATGGTGGAAAATAGGGTGGAGTGAAATTATAGTTATATAGGGTTGTACAAAATAGTTAGGAAAAATGTTATATAGGTCTATGAGCCTTTCTATATACAGGGTATTTGAAATATAGTCTGTAGTAGGATTATAGTTATACAGGGTAGTTAAAAAATTACATTGAGTAAACCATAAGCAGTTACGTAAACAGACTGGTTGAAATATATTATGAAGAGAAATTGTTATAGTGTTTTAAAAGAAGAGAATTTAAATTAAACTGATTCATTTTTCTTGGATACAATTAGGTTACAGAGCAAATGAAAAGTCAGCCACTAAAATAGTTATTCGGTTGCATAAATCACATTGCGTATAAAGAGAGTTCATTTGCCATAATTAAGAATTCACTTTATAATGGATAACACGATGTTTTATATTAGGTTTGTTCCTACCCGATGCGAAACAGTACATGTGACGATCACCGACATGCGCATTCAAGAAAACCTGTTCCAAACAAGTTATGACGGTTCAGTAAACGATGCATCACCGTGTTTGAATCCTTCTTTCTTCTTCTTTCAATCCTTGGTGAAGAGCAAGAATCGTTTGGTGATTCTTATTAATCATGCGCAGTAGAAAGTGTCAATATATTAAGGTTATGAAATGCAGGTCGCAGAGTTAAGATCACAAACTTGTCAGAAAACCGTTCCAACTAATATTTTTTGTGACTATACAATGGTAGTACGTTGAACGGTGCTAAACTCGCAGTTGCGCACAAATTCGATGCAGACGATTTCGTGACAGTTTCACGGCTGTACGGAAACTGCAGGTAGAAACAAACCTATTAACAACCAAGACAATAGTATCAATAAAAAGAAAGATCTACGAAATCTAAAAATAATTTATTGCAATTTATTAGAAATTGAAAACAATCTAAATTTGTTAACATTATCCCTTATGATAATTAAACTGTAGTATATATATATATATATTTTATATATATATATATATATATATATATACATATATATATATATATATATATATATATATATATATATATGTCTATATATGTTGTAGGCTTTCACAATATATCTTATAGGATAATAAAATACTCAATAGCAAATGAACAATATGAATTATCAAAATAGTTATCCGGGAATACATCCGTTTGTACAGCCGTATATTGATTTTGTGCATGTTTGAATCCTGCACAAAAATATTAGACGTTTCGTTGTGATCCTCTGCGACCTGCAGACACTTTCTACTGTCACAAACGATCTGCTCTTCACCAAGGATTGGCATTCTCACTTTGCGTTGTTAGTCATACTTGTTTGGAACTGAGGGGTGATCTACCTGAGCTTTTTATTTTATATTCTTAATTATGCTTCCTTTATACGTCGGATTTTCATTGTCGTAACCTAGCCCATGATTGGTCAGTGTTGACCCCGCCCCCTTCGCTGCCGTGTCGGGTGTGTCACTTGTTGACGGGTTTGTATTTTGACCACCCTGTACTAAATTCCACTCCACCCTATAACCCACCATCCTGCTACGGCTGCCTATTCTGTTTTATTTTGATATATTCAACCATCATATATAGTTGAATAATTGTCTAAAAAAGGTCAAAATTCATGTGTTAATACAATCGACAAATTTTGAGGTAATATTTATGCATTTACTTCTATGGGCGTCAACATGGAAAACTAAATAATAGTGTACTGTCACCATTTGACACGAGAATTAAAAGAAGATAAAAGTAATAAGGGTTAATATTTTTTCTGGTGTGAAATATTCAGTATTTTAGCACAATGGTTTGTATGGCGATCTGTTTTATGGCCTGTTGTTGCACATGTCTTGGAACAGGGCCGATGTTGTCTGTTTATTTTTTAACAACTTCAACGCTGCCACAATATACTACACCTTTTATAAGCTAATTTGTGTTTGATTTTCTGCTTTTATATAAACAAAAAAAAACAAGGGATGAAATTCTAATGTTCGTTTGTCCAACGTATCCCTTGTCGCACGTTCTCCATGTTATTAGAGTAGATATTAGAGATAGATAATTGCATGTATTTATTTACTAAAGCTTATTATAATAATTATGACTTTTTAATATGCTTCCGTCGGATGTCGTATAAAGCATGTTGACCCCGCCCCTTCGCTGTGTGTCGGGTGTGTCAAATAATGACATTGCAAACATCTTCTAAATACACAACATGTTTTCTTTTGCTGTCGATCAATTAATTACTTGACAGGTCAATATTTAAAATTCATAAGACAATAACTAAAATTATTGTTAAATACTTGATATTGATAAATATTAACTTTGATTGGCTAATCATTATGCTGCAAAGAAAAATTATGCAATCAATTGAAAGAAAAATTACTTGTTCCGGTAAATTATTTCGGCAATTGGAGAAAATCCATGCTTGAAAAATCGAAAGTTAAACATCTCGCCGCATTTACTACGCTGAATAAAACCGAATCCACTGACAGAAACAGACATTTATTTTACATTATAATTTGTAAAACTGATTTCGAATTGATGAACAGTTGATCTCATAGATAAAAATAAAGGTATTCATGCATAACGTTTAGCAAAATACATGGCATGAATATAAAAGTTATAAATAAAGTAGAATAGTATTCGAAGACATACATATATCTACTTTTAATGTTTTTGTGAAAATGAGAGAATTTTGTTGCCACCGTGAAAGCTGAATAGTACAACCTTGTCAATAACAACTGAAAAACAGCAAAACCTTGTCATTACTATGCAAAGTGAACAACAAAATTTAATTGAAGGGATATTTTAGAAATTTAAACGAAAACAGATGAATTTAAAACATTAGAAGAAAAACGGCAGGATGAACTTAAAACGTAAGAGGGAAAACGGCAGGCTGATGAATTAAAAATTCAAATGGAGTAACTATAAAAACTAATGGAATTAGTAATACAAGGTAACAAAGCAGTCTAAGAGGTCCAGAGTTAGAACTTCCGTAGCGCTTTCTTGTGAATGAACGAAGTAACTTCGAAAAGATGACTGCAGTCCTAGATAAAAGATTTGAGGGCCATTTACTGACTATACCAGGTGCAACTCAGTCAAGTATACCAGGTGCAACTGAGTGGAAAATTGGTGAAAATTTTCCAGAATTCGAGGCAGGAACTAGCTGTTTAACCGAGGTATGATGCCCAGACCTACCAGAAGACGTTAAAGACCAACTGACTACTGAAAATTTTATAAATGGTATTTAAGATGTCGAGGTTCAATTAAATCTGCGATTTCGTGGTAAAAGGAATAGTACTAAAGCTCTGCGGCGTACTTAGAAGTTGGGACTATTATACACATGTCTAAGTCAAAGATACGAGCAGTTTCCGACATTCAGAAAGAATCATACCCGTTCCTTCAAAAGATAATATTCAAAATTAACCAAATAATAGATATAAAGCAGAAACGAAGAACCAGTGGCATATTTTATTGCTGTAAACGCACAGGGAATTTCCAACAAGACTGCATGGTGAGGATACCAAACAGACCACCAGTCAAAGTTGGCCAACACAATTATACGACCTCCTGAAACAGTCTGCCTGTCAAAATGGGTCAAATGCTAAGTAATCGATCACCAGTCCAAAGACAGTACCTCCGAGAGGTTCGTGTGCAGGAATGAAGATTGGACAGCAGAAGAATGTATCCAGGACCCAATGACGGACTAGATATTCGGGCGTCCTTAAGTCATTGTGCGCCCAATGGGACTCTCCAAGAGTAGAGAATGGAATGTTAAAGAGAGTCTGGGAAAGCAATGATGGCATAGCAATCAAGTCCCAACTGGTAGTCTCAAAGAAAAACGAACCCGCTGTTTTGACCGAAGTACACAATGGGGGTATCGGAGGTCATCGGGCAATGAACAAAACTGGATAAAATTCGCCAACGATATTACTGGCTAAAATACTTCGAGAACGTCAGAGCTTCGTGCCGGAAATGTTACATTTGTGCAGCCAGTAAGGGCCCGAAGAATCGGACCAAGGACAGACTGCGGAATGATAAGAATTAAACGGTTACGCTGCCAAAAAATAAGTGTCAAGAATTTCGAATACATTCCGGAATTAGAAACTATATACGTTCGCAAATCAGAAGCAGACGGAGAAACATCGAGTGCGACTATGAGGGTATGAAGGAAGTTGATGAATACAAGCAGTTAAGTTTTATAGTGAAATAGCTAATATACTTTTGACTCGCTGTAATATTTATTGGAAGTATTAGTCCTGCAGTGTGAATTTATGGTGTGAAAATAAAGATGTTTTATTTTCCGTGTTAAAACTTGTACTGAACCCACAGGAAATTTGTAACATTATAAACAATACACGTGCCACAGTGTACTTGAAGAACATATTAAGTTGATTTCAACTCAGGTTGCGTAGGGCGCAAGGTGAACTAACATAATAACTGATTTCATTCTGTATCTGTTCAATGAGTGCTTCCTTTAATAGAGCTAATAAAAAACTACTATCTACTTCTAATTGTGACAATATAGCGGAAACTAAGGCATACGATTCGCTTAGTGAATTTTCATTAAACTCCAAGAAATTCTTTGCCATTCTGAGGTTTAGGAACTTTGACGGGTCTTACAGTAGAGCAAAATGGCAGAAATCATTCTATTAGTGTAGTGTATTGAGAAAGTGTTTAGCCCCCTAAAGGCGGAATAAATATATAAGGCGAAATAGAATTACAGTGATACAGGTTGATTTAAAAACTCTTCCAAAGAAATACTATATTGGGTGGTTGCATATACAGGGTGGTAGAAATATAAAGTGGAGTAGAAATATAGTTATACAGGTTGCATGACAGTAATGGGGTACACGTGGTGCATGAAAGAAGGGTGGAGTATAATTTTACAGGGTGGATCAAACAACAATGTCATAAAAATTTGTTATATTCACAGTTAGGATATTTGTATTACAAAATTCATATAAAGTAAAGAAAAACATTTTAGGCATCTTCTCTAGTATTTTGGAAGATTTTCTACTAAATAGGACGCAATGAAAAATGTAGGAGAAAATATAGAATTTAGAGGAAAACAATAACAAGAACATGTAGAGTTGGGTAGTTTGAGTAAGAGCAACAAGTTTTATTGGAATGGTATGATTATCCTCCATGCTAGAGGTAACTATTTTATTAAAATGCGTTAACTCCTCAGCAATTGCTAGATCCGGGTATTGGCTACTACTTACTGCGTAGTGTTTAAAAACAAAAATGAATTATAGTGAAGTATTTTCGATTCATTCATTGTAAATATGAATGCCGATCAAATTTAAACGGTGCATTTCCAAAAATTGAAACATTGTAAATAAATGCAAACTCTAAGTCTGTCAATAACCAAATGTGCGCAAAGGCCCACATAACTAACATTTCTCAACCAAATAAGAGGTGTACTCAGCATTAACTGTTCGATAATAATTCGAACAAAATAGGTGCTATTTACAAAAATAATTTTAATTAATTATCATTGATTGTTATTGTTATTAAAAACATAAACACAAATTGTATTTAATAAGAATATGTAAAATTCATAATCAAAATCCTGGTCTTTTGTTTAGATACTCAAATATTTATAAATGTAAACCACTTACTTCGTTCTTTTTTTTCATTATTTCTTTACTGAAAGTTCAAATTTACCTTATGAGCTAGAATCATTTGAAATAATTTTGTTTATAATTGAAACTTAATGTTACCAGAAAATGAAGCTGTGATTGAGTACCTACTTAAATACTTTTTAACATAAAAGGGAATGTATAAACTAATACCATATGTTTATAATCTTATTGTGAATGAGTTACTTTTGTATGTATATTCTTGGTAATGAGAAAAAAGTTATAATAAAAATCGACAAATTTTGGAAATGCTAAAACCAAATTAATAAACTTATTAATTAACTCACCTCATCAGGTATTTCCACATATTCAATGCCATGCTGCGCCGTTGCGTTCGGTTCTATTGTCCAAATTTTTAATTTTCCTTTTTTAAGAAGACCCTCAGTTGGTGCTAAACTTAGAGTGAAAGGTTTGCCAAAAATTTTCAGTGTCAAGTGTTTCTTTTCTGGAAATTTTCTAGGTGGCGATGCTTGATTTTGATCGATTACTGGTTCATCTATAAGATTTTCTTTATCGTCTGGTAAACTTCTTTTTTCAATTTGGTGTATAGGAATTAGTTCATATTCAGGCACTGAAAAAAAAATCAACTTAAGTTATGTAAGTAGTTTACTGTAAAAGAGTGCGTTTACAAATCGCAGATTTCACTTCGACATCTATTCTCGAAAGTCTGTGCAACTTGGCAGTTCAAACAATTGTCTGCGGTTTACACGAAAGTTGGATTAATGCATGTATGGCGGCATATTTATTTGTTAGTTTAAACCTCGTTCGGGAGGCACAACGAAATCACTGTGATACTGGTTTCGAAACATAACGGCACCTGCTGGGCAAATACTGGTAAGTCTGCACTGCACCGACTTTCTTCGACTTTTTCTGAAGTATATACGAAGAAAAGTCTGTTCTGTGACAACGCAAAAGTATATATATATATATATATATATATATATATATAAGTTTTTTTTGATGATCAGTATGGGGATCTCGGAAACTAGCGGAGATAGAGCAATGGTTAAATTGAGAAAGATTTGCAGTTTTACTGGCCCAGTTTAATGACACTTTCGGATTTTTGTAAAAAGTCATGGTTACTAGATAAAACGAAATTCTGTCGATTTAGTTAAATCCCTCTAGCTCCTTTGTTTTTGATTTTATAAAAAAAGTGTAAATATCAAAATTGAAGGGAATTGTATCCCGAATATGATTGTCATGTCATCGTTTGCCTGACAGCTCTCGTTTTCGAGATATGACACAAACTTATCTTTTTTTGAATAGAAACCATAGTTGGCTATGACCTCAAAAAATCAGACATTTTTAGAACTTTTCAACGATATAATACTCGATATATTTATTCATAAAAATAACGGAGTTATGGATGCTTTTCTCTCTTATTTTCACTTTTAACGTAGGTAGCCATGAAAACGATTGTTTTCACTTTGACGTTTTCTCATTTGAGAGTAATTCCATTAGTAGTGCTGAACTGACAGTCGATATTGACAAGTTTTCGTGATAAAATGGAATATTCTAACGAAGAAAAACTGAATATGGTGGAATGTTATATCATATGCCATAAAAATTCAGTTCGTGCAGCTGAGGAATACTTTCATAGATATTTTAATCGTCGTTACCTGCTCTATGTACATTTAAGAGGCTTTACGATAGTTTACGCAGATATGGATCTTCTACTAAACCACCAAAGGAACGTAATCAAATTAACGAAGCAGCGCAAATAAAAGGTTTCTCGTGAGTTTGCGGCAGAAGCTGGCACATCTCAATGAACTATAGTTAAGGTACTGAAAGCGCACAAGTTCCACCTGTACAAACTTTCACTTTCTCATATATATATATATATATATATATATATTATATTATATATATTAATAGTTCTATTTTCGAATGACATATAGGGCGACGTCCATCGATTGCTGAAACTTGGAAATCTTATAGATACTCTAATAAATATCCGTACAAACTAAATTTTAGCGCTCTAGTGCCATAGGTCAAGTTTAAATGTTGAATAATAACATTTTCAGCCTATTTTAAAAAATATTCTCTCAAAAAGAAAAGGCTCTAGTGGAGTTATTTGCACTAGGTTATGTGTCCTAGATTCTTTAGTATGTAGAAAAACATATTTCAGACTCGTAAACCGTTCGACCATTTTTTATTATAAAGTTAAACAAAGTCAAATGACAATTTTTAAATTGGCCACCAAAAATGGAACTCTCAACCGATTTGCTTCCACAAGTGTGCTTTTTAAGAAGGTAAGTTAATAAAATTTATTTGCAGTCAAAGATCGGCAATAATTTCTCACAAAATTGGTGATTTTTGAAAATTCGCTAACGTTGACTATCCTCTACACATTTCTATGAAATCCAAATCGCATAAAAATTTAGATAGACGTAGTATGTCTATCTAATCCCTAGGAGGGTTTACTTGGCCCGAACTTATGTGATTTTATAAAAAAAAATTAAATATTGGTAAAATCATAACAATTTGAATCTTTTAATGAAGCTGCTT
The DNA here is from genome assembly GCA_034190945.1 of Octodonta nipae. Classification (NCBI taxonomy): domain Eukaryota; kingdom Metazoa; phylum Arthropoda; class Insecta; order Coleoptera; family Chrysomelidae; genus Octodonta; species Octodonta nipae. The sequence continues at coordinate 83,983,816 of CM067217.1, read as the reverse complement.
ATTTCGTCTCTCAATATTTATTATTAATATATATATATATATATATATATATATATATATATATGGCGTTTTATTTGAATACGATATTACAATTTTGTAAACATAGCAAAGAATACTCAAAAATATATCTCTTGAATATCATTTAAATTTTTGCTGTGTATATGTAAGTTGAATTTTTTATTTGAAGTAATTTTTTCTAAAAGAAAAACAATTTTTCAATAACTTTTTTCCATACCACTATTCTAAAACTTTTTAGGCAGGCAAAGGGTTAATTACGATGAAAAAATATATTGTATAATACCAGAGTGGTTCTCAATGATATATACAACTTTTTGTTCATATGATAAAATCGATGATAGGTACTATTTTTATTTGTTATCAGGTACATAATAGAAGGTTTACTTTCTTTGAAGTAATTTCCGTTTACTGATATATGGCATAACTACTATCTAATATTATTCATAATTTTTACAGTCTATAGTCGGCGATTTAATTCCGTCTCATGCTTTTTTTATGTCAGTGAGGCACCCAGAATACTCTGAAAGATACACTCCCTCTAACGCATAGCGTGCGTTTAGGGGAAAAATCACTAAAGCCCAGATATCCTAGATATTAAAAGGGTTTAGCTCTGTGGGAGCATTTGCCAGGTTTTCGGGCCCGTGGTTGGAGTCGTGGCGGTAGTTTCCCAAGAATTTTCTGACCGTTCGTGTTTCTAACAGGACGGCTTTTTGCATTTGTTGGTAAAGACCGAGGTATTTTAAATTGTTTAATAGATGTTTTGGGACTACTCCTGTCGTTGACATAACAATTGGTACAGGTCGTGTGTTGTTCATGTCCCACTGAGCCTTTATTTGAAATTCCAAATCCTTATATTTGGTTATTTTTTCCGCCTGCTTGATATTTATATTATTGCTGTTAGAAATTGCAATGTCAATTAAAGTTGTTTTCCGAGACTTTATCTACCAAAACTATATCTAAATATAGTTGTTATTTTCTAAAACAGATTCTGGTTTGTATGTCTGGTATGGTAATCTCACCGACTGTAACAGTTGAAGTTTCAGTGCTAGTTCCTGGTGCAGTATTTTTGCCATAGCATCGTGTCGTTCTTTGTATTCAGTTGCAGCTAACGCTTGACAACCTCCTATCATATGCTGGATAGATTCAGATGTTTGGTAACCGTACTTGCATCTGTCGCTGTTAATAGAAGGGTCTTTAACGATGTACTTTAGATAGTTCTTAGTTAGAATTACTTGATTTTCGTTTGCCAATATAAAGCCTTCCGTTTCAGGCAACATATGTCCAGAGATCAACCAGTAGTTCGACGCTGCACTGTCGACATAATCTTGGTTGGCGTTATTTATATGTCTTCCATGATGGGGCTTCTCTTCACATTTCAGCAGTTTCTGATCAGTGGTCTGGTGGTGTAATTGGAAATGTTGTTGTATCAGTCGCAGTGGTGTTTAGTCATCAACCTGGCACATGACTCTGTGCAAATCAGAAAATTCTGCGAGTTTCTGGAAATGATTAAGCAAATAGAAATTTGTTGTTCAAATAGTTTGTTTAGATCTGCCAATCCTCTTCCTCCTTCATACCGTGTTGTACGTTCGACAGAGTTCTTTGGATGGTGATTTTGAACTTTTGTAAGTAAAATTCGAACATTTCGTTGTAATTGTTCAATGTCAGTCTTGCACTAATTAACTATAACAAAAGAGTAACTGAGCACTGAACACGCATAGGTGTTAATAGCCTGAAACAGATTTTTACTGTTTAGTTTGGTTTTTAACAGTTTTCTTATCCTCCTCTATAAAACTCTGCTGTTAAGTCCTTTTTCATGGTCAAGTGATCAATACGTTGAGTCTGCTTTATTCCAAGGTATTTATAAGTATGACGTTCCCGCATAGATTGAGGTGCCATCTCCCATTTCGTAGTGCCTCTGCTGTATTTTGTCTTTAACTATATTAATAATTCGGCATTTGTCTAGGCCAAATTTCATATGGATGTCACTAGAGAACCCTTCTACTATTTCAAGCATATCATGTTGTTTCGTAGCTCCCATCAACTTTAAGTCGTTCATATATAACCAATGGTTTATCCTTAATGCTTGTACGTTGTTGTGTTTGAGACTGATCTCAAAATTAGTCGAGTTCAGTTTGTTTGAGAGGGTTTATGGCAAGGCAGAACCACAGCGGGCTAAGAGAGTCTGCCTGAAATATACCCCTTCTGATTGGAATGGGGTCAGTTTGTATCGAAAAGTTGGCTTCATTCAGTGAGATTTTGGTTTGCCAGGTGGACATGGCATATTCTAAAAAGTTAATAATAAAATTATTCACTTTATAGAGTTTCAGTGCCTGAATGAGCCAATCATGTGGAACTGAATCAAAGGCCTTTTTGTAGTCGACATATGCCATATACAAATTTCGTCGTTTGGCGTGGGCTTGATTGCAGACAACGGAATCAATTATCAGTTGTTCTTTGCACCCCATCGAATTTTTCGCGCATCCCTTTTGATTTTACTCGAATATTATTATTCGAGTAACTAGAAGCGAAAGCAGAATGCTACGAGAATTATGCGAACCGACCTGAAGAGGGCAGATGTGACTCTGCCGAAACGTCGTCATTTTACCAGCGATCCCGGCAGGGATCAGTTATCAACTACGCGGATGAATTCCCGGAAACCACCTAAAACATTTAGTGCCCGCGAAAACTTAAAAACATATATATATATATATATATATATATATATATATATATAAATCTAATTATAATGGTAACGGCTGTTAAAATTTAGTATTCAAACGAATTGCTACCCGCAATTCGTTTGAATATATATATATATATATATATATATATATATATATATATTTATTATGGGTATTTATTATTTGTATCAAGTGTATTTTAATTATTTACTTACTGTGTTCATCTCCTTTCTTCATTAGGTTTTGCGCCAATCTTTAGGAAGCTTATAGCACTGAATATTCTTTATTTATTTCTTTTTTATTATTATTTAAATACTTTTTATTTTACCAATTTAATTTAATAATTCACTCAGAAGGTTTTATTATAATTATTTTTTTTTAAGTCATGGTAATATATTTTCTTTCATTTCTTTAAACTGATATAGTTCTGAAATATAATTTCTTTCATCAATTTAACATGAAATGAATTCAAATAACTGCAACACCGATTCTATTAATACAACCTGTTTATTAAAATCAAATTAGATCAAATATTTAACAATTCTTACCACTACTAAACCATTATTATTATTTAATATTTGAGAAATTTCTCTTACTTTTTTTATTAATGAACTATGTTTTAAAAAGAAAACATCAACAAAAGGAATTAAAACACAATTTAATTTACAATACCTTATCTAATTCATTCCCATTTTTTGTGCCTCGGCTATTCCTCTTGATAATCTCAGGTTTTATTAATGTCCATAAACCTTTATCCCTACATAATTATTATCCTTCCCATTAAATTAGCCTTTTTACTACAGTCCATTCACCATATTAACGTCTTTAAATTACCATTTTTACTAGATCTTAAGTATTTAATTAATTTTGAAGTTTTGTCTTTGTATTTCTTAGAGCATCTACTAGAGGTCACTCTTGGAGCACTTCCTTTGAAATGATCCACACTATTTCACAATATTCATCTTGTCTATTTTATTTTCTAAGCATTGACATTTTACATAACCTTACTGTCAGTTTAATTGAACAAAGAAAATGTCACCATAGCAAGATTAATCATTGAACAAAAATTTAGAGGGTTGGGTTTCGGCTCTTGGGGCCAGGGCGAAAAACGTACTTCTATGCAAGATAAAATTATGAAATTTGGGCAGTGCACTATGCACCACCTAATCTAACATCACCCTTAATTTGGTTTACCTACCCCCACGTTAGAGTGGGGTCGGGCGGTAACTACCCCCAAAAATCAAGATTATTTTTTTAAACTGTTGCTATCGAACTCTACGCATTTTACTACGTCTAGCACTCAATTTTCATAATTTTCCTATTATTTTTAATTTTTCCGATTTATCGACTTAGAAAAAATTTCGACAAAAAGTAGAGGATTTCGGCTCTTGGGGCCAGGCTGAAAAAAATACTTGTATTTGAGATAAAATTATGAAATTTGGGCAGTGCACTATGCACCACCTAATCTAACATCACCCTTAATTTGGTTGACCTACCCCCACGTTAGAGGGGGGTCGGGGGGTAACTACCCCCAAAAATCAAGATTATTTTTTTAAACTGTTGCTATCGAACTCTACGCATTTTACTACGTCTAGCACTCAATTTTCATAATTTTCCTATTATTTTTAATTTTTCCGATTTATCGACTTAGAAAAAATTTCGACAAAAAGTAGAGGATTTCGGCTCTTGGGGCCAGGCTGAAAAAAATACTTGTATTTGAGATAAAATTATGAAATTTGGGCAGTGCAATATGCACCACCTAATCTAACATCACCTTTAATTTGGTTGACCTACCCCCACGTTAGAGGGGGGTCGGGGGGTAACTACCCCCAAAAATCAAGATTATTTTTTTAAACTGTTGCTATCGAACTCTACGCATTTTACTACGTCTAGCACTCAATTTTCATAATTTTCCTATTATTTTTAATTTTTCCGATTTATCGACTTAGAAAAAAAATTCGACAAAAAGTAGAGGATTTGGGCTCTTGCGGCCAGGCTGAAAAAAATACTTGTATTTGAGATAAAATTATGAAATTTTATTAGTCCTCCAAAAGAAGAACCACCATTCTGGGCACCAGCTGGTCGCTTCAATGTGGAATGTTTGGATTTTGCCGGCCAGCATGTACCACCGATACCTGGTATGCAGCCGTATAGAGATCATACGCAGTAGAGGATTTCGGCTCTTGGGGCCAGGCTGAAAAAAATACTTGTATTTGAGATAAAATTATGAAATTTGGGCAGTGCAATATGCACCACCTAATCTAACATCACCCTTAATTTGGTTGACCTACCCCCACGTTAGAGGGGGGTCGGGGGGGTAACTACCCCCAAAAATCAAGATTATTTTTTTTAACTGTTGCTATCGAACTCTACGTCTAATGCTCAATTTTTACTTTTTGGGCCAACACTTGTGGGCAAAGGGGTTGGCAACCCTCAACGCCAAATTAGCCTTCTCGCTCAGCCACACTACTGTTAAGGGCGAAGCCCGTTCCAGTAGGTGCCCAGGGGGGACCACGTGGAGGTGGAGTTAGGCGCTTGTGAGGCACTCGACTGGAATCGGACGGAACCCTTCTAACCAGTGAGGACAACACTTCCCCCCCACACACACACACACACAACACACACAATAACAACATTATAAACGTAACATTTTTATTTCTGGATTAATAACAAAACGATTATTTCTTTGTAATAAAATAACTATCAACAAAAACGAACACTCTTCTTCAGACAAATAAACATAATTTAAATTCTTCATTAATAACAAAACAGTATTATATATTTACAATAAAATATTTATAAACGAAAACCTATTTTATCACAAGCACTTCAAAACACCATAACAAACTGTTGCTTCCTTATATTCAATCTTCTTTCTTCTGCCGGTTGGATCCGTTCTTTTAAATAGTGCATTCATGGCAATCGCATTCCAGCATTATTTCTTCTCGGGTAAGTTTCATCGGCTTTTTGTTAATTCCGGGGTAAACCCGAGAAACATCCCGAAGAAATCTTTCGAGTTTATGGCTGGTCTCCTCAAGGGAATCTAAAATATTTTTTTGGTACATGTATTGCCCAATATACTGGTCGGTCGTAGAGATGTTGTTAGTTGACCGGAGTAGACGTTTCAACTCTCTCCAAGATCTTTCGATGGTCTGCGTATGATCTCTATACGGCTGCATACCAGGTATCGGATGGTACATGCTGGCCGGCAAAATCCAAACATTCCACATTGAAGCGACCAGCTGGTGCCCAGAATGGTGGTTCTTCTTTTGGAGGACTAATAAAATTTCATAATTTTATCTCAAATACAAGTATTTTTTTCAGCCTGGCCGCAAGAGCCCAAATCCTCTACTTTTTGTCGAATTTTTTTTCTAAGTCGATAAATCGGAAAAATTAAAAATAATAGGAAAATTATGAAAATTGAGTGCTAGACGTAGTAAAATGCGTAGAGTTTGATAGCAACAGTTTAAAAAAATAATCTTGATTTTTGGGGGTAGTTACCCCCCGACCCCCCTCTAACGTGGGGGTAGGTCAACCAAATTAAAGGTGATGTTAGATTAGGTGGTGCATATTGCACTGCCCAAATTTCATAATTTTATCTCAAATACAAGTATTTTTTTCAGCCTGGCCCCAAGAGCCGAAATCCTCTACTTTTTGTCGAAATTTTTTCTAAGTCGATAAATCGGAAAAATTAAAAATAATAGGAAAATTATGAAAATTGAGTGCTAGACGTAGTAAAATGCGTAGAGTTCGATAGCAACAGTTTAAAAAAATAATATTGATTTTTGGGGGTAGTTACCCCCCCGACCCCCCTCTAACGTGGGGGTAGGTCAACCAAATTAAGGGTGATGTTAGATTAGGTGGTGCATACTGCACTGCCCAAATTTCATAATTTTATCTTGCATAGAAGTACGTGTTTCGCCCTGGCCCCAAGAGCCGAAACCCAACCGCCAATGAGGTTTTAGATTATAACTTGATATAATCTTTGTCTTTGTGCAATTAACTGTAAGTATTACTGTATACTTTTGAAACTATTTACACAACTAACAACTAATAATAAGTATAAACAATTAGGTTTCTGTTTTAACAATTTTATGTAGTATTGGATAGATAACGATTACACATTAACACTCTTTTCTATCCTGACGTTTTTTTAATGGTTGTCTCAGTTACTCTCATTCAAATTCCATGACAACATATATATATACATATTGACAACAGACAAAACAAACTTAATAATCTTCAACAAATCCTTCGACAAAACTGTTATCATCCAGACCACATTGCACGCATAACTAATCAATCGCAACAACCCCCGAATACACCAACCTCATCAGAAACAGACCAACAACACCGGAAAGCCTTCCTTCCGTACTTCGAGGAGTCACTGACAAAATAACGCGGATTCTACACCGACATCAAATAGAGACAGTCTTCAACACCAGTCAAACTATAGCCAACTTTACTGGGAACCCTAAAGATAAAGTACCTAACGAGGACCCAGGAGTTTACGAAATTCCATGTGGCGATTGCCAACAAAGCTACATCGGTCGTACCAACAGGCGCGTCAACCATCGAGTATATGAACATTCTTTGCCAGTTCGCAATAAAGATCCGACTTCAGCTCTCGCGCATCATCATATCCAAACAGGACACTCTATCAACTTCGAGGACAGTAGGATTATCATATCTCTTAATTCTCTTAGGGCATCCACTATTCGCGAAGCCATAGAAACAGAGAAAAGACCCCTCTGTCTAAATCGACGCCATGACAGCTCTCGCCTTCCTACAGCATGGACCTCCATAATTGCCAGATTAAACAAAGCAGACAGGTCTACCAACACCTAACCAATCACAACCCAGCCCCTTTATCACGTGACACCCCCTTCTAACCGACCGATTAATGTAAATAAAAGAAGCAGGGTAGATTCAAATTCAGTCAGTTACCTAGTGATCTAGACTCTGAAACTGTTTTTCTTTTTTGTCTCTTAATAATGGCTCCACAGCAGGAGTCGAAACGTCGAGCATTTAATAAACTCAGACACGGTTCTCACCTGGAAACTAATCTAGTTCATATATATATATATATATATATATATATATATATATATATATGTTATATGAGAAGTGCACTAACTTACAATTTACACGTTAAAGTTACCATAGGTGCTTGAACCGTAATTGACTTCACACAAGTATCATATTACAACTTCCTAGAATTCTTAGAAATCACGTAGACGCTTTGTTCACATGAAAACTGATGACATATCGTCAGCATTTTTACGTTATAAATGTAACCGAAAACAATTCTCAGTGTTCATTATCTTCTTTTAACTTCATACCTATAATATTGTCTTTGTAACTTAAACGTATGATTTTTTTCTAATAAATATATTTTTTAAAAAGTGAATTTAGTGAAACCAAATCTAAAAGTGGCGCAGTCAGTAGGATATTCCAGACGTAATTAGAACAAGAAACAGTCTAACTAATTACGGTGGTTTCCTAACCTTCGCGGATACAAAGAACCTACTTGGACACCAACTACCGAGCTCAACAAGGGAACAAGCAGCGGCTAACCAGTGTTCAGTGACGGATAGAACAAGTCCTATGATAGGAATAATCACGTAAGCGTTTAAAAAGTTACAATATTTAATAATTGTTGAACAACCAGTTCTATCATTTTTCCTATTTTAAATGAACCATCCTAAATATTTACCCAAGAACGAATTTTGAAATTTTATTTTGATAGTTTAAGATATTCTAAATATTTATTTACGTTTATACCTTTATTTAATTTATACTTATTTTAGAACCAGTAACAAAAAATTTATTTCTCATATTTTTCTTCATTTTAATTACAATCGCAATTATTTACTTCGCTTTTCCCAAGCTTTGTATTTTCCTAATATTGCACAATCTTGAGTAAAATTACAAAATGCCAGAAACTAGAGCTGTAGCACAAAATGTAGAGCCCTACAAGCTCTCAGAAATTTTCGCCATTATTCCCGAATACGATGGGAACCCAATATTTTTAAACACATTTATCTGTTCTTGCGATACCTCATATAATATGGCATCTGATAATCAACAAGTTCTGTTAATTCTCCACATTAAGAATAAGCTCCGTGGACGAGCGGCTGAACTAGTTAATTCACGTGACCCCAGCCATTTAGCAGATATTCAAAGTCTATTAGAAAACCATTTTGGAGATCCAAGGGATCTCTCCGCCCTTATTCAAGACCTACAAAGAATGAGGCAATTACCCAACGAATCTCCATTGACATTTTCAGCTAGGCTTCAAACACATCAAGCAAAAATGTTATCAGCTGTCAATAAACAAAATTTAACTGTAAAGGAGAAACAGGCCCAGATTGACTTAATTGAGTCAATGGCTCTAACTAGCCTACTTACGGGTCTAGAGCCGAAAATTGGCCAAATTGTGCGAGCCAGTGATCCCAGAGATATCCTGACCGCCATTTCTCGTATTAAAAGAGAATTACAGCTGTCCAATCTGGAAACTCAAAAATTCTCAGTCAACCGAAATGCACCCCAACAGACTCGTAAACCGAATAATGGTCCACCCCCAAAACAATGTTCGTTTTGCAAAAGAATAGGACATTTCAGCAGCGAATGCCTCATCAGAATGAGACAATCCCAGACTAACCAAAATTCTCACTCAAATTACTCGGGCCATCGCCCATATTATCCGAATCAGCCCGCTAATCAACCTACGAATTTTAATAATAGGCCTCAGTTTTCTCACCAACAACAACAACCCTCAACAAGTAGACCAACCCCAACTTCTAGTAATTTCAGGCCAAATCCGAGTTTTTTCAAACAACAACAGAAAACTCATCACTTAAACAACGAACAATTCGATCCGTATGAACATAACTATGATTTTTCTTACAATGAGCAACAGAACTTTCAAACGCCAACTGAATACAAAACCGTACCAGACTATTATTACCCTGATACACAAAAACACGACAAATTCGAATATCATTCCAGCGAAAATGTTTGTAATGATAATTATAACCAACAATACGATGAATATTACGATAGCGAACAGTTTTCTTCCCGACAAAATTTTCAGACTACCCCGGTAGAAACAAAACCTCCCGATCACGAGATCTCCGATCTTCAAACACAAATTCAAACGATGAACTTGGACGATTTCAATCCAAACCTAAACTTTCCCGAACAGAATTTTCTGTAAGGCCACTTCTTTCGGTCAATTCGAAAAACCTTTACTACATCACCGACTCTTCCAATACATACAAACTCCTTATTGACACCGGAGCAGGACTGTCAATATTTAAGCCCGAAACTTGCCAACGATTTAAACAACGGTTCCCTGAAAATGTTATTATTCAAGGCATCACAGATGAGAAAATTCTCATTAATGAATCCACCCTAGTGCCTTTTAACATCTCCGACCCACATAAGGTGTATATTTGTAATATTGATATTGAATTTGATGGGTTATTAGGTTCAGACTTCCTGGAACACTATAACTGTATCATAGATTTCAATAAGAAACAACTCGTTACAAATTTCAAAACTCTGCCACTATTCAAAGTTACGGATGATACGATCATGCGTAATAATAATTCTACATCTTCAACTAAATATATTCCGGTCAACACAATTACCTTGGACTCTCGAACTGAGCAAATCTGTAAATTGAAATGTAACCTCAAGAATACAGATGCTATTCTCGCTTCAATCGAAATAGAGAAAGTTCGTCTCCCGAATGCCATAGTCAAAATCAATGAAAATGGTGAATTCCTAACTTCCGTTTTGAACGCTAATGCCATTCCCAAAACCATAAATTTTGACAAACTCGATTTAGAACCAATACAGAATTTCACAATAAACACCTTCTCTGAAAACGAAACACGTAACCTAACCGAGAATGACAGACAAATGACGATAATGAACCAGCTTCGTTTAGAACATCTCAACGAGGAAGAATCTGAATTCATTTCAGAACTTTGTCTTGAATACTCCGATATCTTTTATTTAGAAGGCGACCAACTGACCTTTACGAATGAAATTAAACACTCTATAGATACCAACAATGCGAAACCATCTTTCACAAAATCATATCGATACCCCCAAATCCACAAGCAAGAGGTAAAAAGCCAAATATCCAAAATGCTAGATCAAGGGATCATACGCCCTTCTAACTCCCCATGGTCATCTCCAGTATGGGTAGTTCCAAAAAAATTGGACGCTTCCGGAACACAAAAATGGCGTGTCGTCGTTGACTACCGGAAACTAAACGAACTGACTATAGACGACAAGTACCCTCTTCCAAATATATCTGACTTACTCGACCAACTCGGCAAATGCCAGTATTTCACCACTCTCGACTTAGCTTCTGGATTTCATCAAATTGAAATCGACACCAAAGACATTCCCAAAACTGCTTTTACAGTCGACAATGGTCACTATGAATTTGTTAGGATGCCTTTTGGTCTGAAGAATGCTCCATCAACGTTTCAACGGGTTATGGATAACATTCTTCTCGGAATCCAAAACGAAAGATGTTTAGTCTACATGGACGACATCATCGTATATTCCCCGACAATTCATGAGCATATAGCCCGTCTCACCGATGTTTTCAAAAGACTACGAAAAGCCAATCTGAAAATACAACCCGACAAGTGCGAGTTCCTTCGCAAAGAAGTCGCGTATCTAGGCCATCTTATAACTCCTGAAGGCGTAAAGCCAAATCCCTCAAAAGTCGATTGCATTCTCAACTTTCCCCAGCCAAAAAACCAAAAAGACATTAAATCATTTCTAGGTTTAGCTGGCTATTATAGGCGGTTCATTCCAAACTTCGCTAAAATTTCCAAGCCACTAACAAAATTACTTCAAAAAGATGTCCCCTTTCAATTTGACTCAGAATGCGTTAAATCTTTTGAACAATTAAAAATTGCTCTTACATCTACCCCAATTCTCATATACTATAACTTCGAGGAACCATTTATTCTCACAACTGACGCCAGTTCTTTTGCTATCGGCGCAGTTCTTTCTCAAGGTCCTATAGGTAAGGATTTGCCCATAGCCTATGCCTCGAGAACCCTTTGCAAGGCTGAGACTAAGTACTCTACCATCGAAAGAGAACTTCTTGCTATAGTATGGGCTGTCAAGCACTATAGACCGCTAATTTTTGGACGTAACTTTCTACTTCTGACCGACCACCGCCCGTTAACGTGGTTATTTTCAATCAAAGACCCTGGAAGTAGACTTGCCAGATGGCGCCTCAAACTCGAGGAGTATGATTACCAAATAATCTACAAGCCCGGCAAGGTAAATAAAAATGCCGACGCTCTCTCTCGCATTAAAGTTAACAACTTTAATGAATACGTATCCTTTCAGACAAATAATCATCTAACACCGTTTGCAGTACTCCCAACAAACGAGACTGACGATGACTCACGAGAACCAGACACAAAAAGTCCCACTAACTTCCATCAAATTTCTGAGGAGTTCAGAACTTTTGTAGAGCGATACCAGACCGTCTCACTAATAGACTACGACAAAATTCAATTTTCTAACTGCCAACTATTAGACAGAGAAAAACAAAAACATTCTTGTATTCCCCCAAGGTTCTCTCATGAAAGATTTTCACCACGACATCATTGAGGACATTTTTGAGGAAAATGTCGATTTTCACACCCCACGAATAAACGTTTTTGCAAGCAAAAGTGTCAGAAAGAGACGCTATCTCATCGTCCCTCTCCCTTCTGACCCCGAAGTAGTTAACGAGATTCTTTTCGCATCTTTATACAATAGTAGAGATGTGTTTACGGAAAACGAAATATACTGTGTTGAGAATAACATAGATTTGCCCATTCTGGAAATGCTTTCGTTCATCTTTTCCGAAATTGATGTAAAATGGAAAGTTTGCCAAAATATCGTCCAAAAGGTTGAGAAAGAGCAAATACCTATAATTCTCGACCAATTCCATAATGGCAAAAATAATATACATCGAGGTATCAATGAAACCATTCGCAGAATAAAGGAAAAATACAATTGGCAAGGACTAACTAAAGACGTTGACAATTTTATCAAAAACTGTCAGACTTGCCAGAAGGCAAAAGTTTACCGAAAAAATCTCGACAGCCCACTTGTCATTACTGAAACCCCACGGACACCCTTTGAACGTGTCAACATCGATATCCTAGAAGTCCCAACAAAAAACTACGCATTGACTATCAGGGACGAACTAACAAAATTCTCTCAGGCCTACCCCATAACTGAAAAATCCGCAAAAACCGTTGTTAGTACGTTACTACTATATTTCCAACACTTCGGTACCCCATTACGGATACACTGTGATTATGGCAGGGAATTCGACAACGCTCTGATGAGAGATTTGTGTAAGCTATTTGATATCAAACTGTCCTATTCTAGTGTGGGACATCCCCAGTCGAATGGTTCATTAGAACGATTCCACTCGACCTTACTAGACATGAATAGAATCCACAAATTAGAAAATCCCGACGAACACCCCTTCAACATCCTTCCTTATGCAATCATCGCATACAACAACTCCGCAAACAAAACTCACGGATTCACTCCTTACGAACTTGTTTACGGACATACTTCGAGTAGGACTCCCGAAACTCTGTACAACCAACAATCATTGATAACTAAATACATCCGAGATCTCAACAACCGTATCACACACTATTATAAAATCGCTCGTGAAAGAACAGAAATTCAAAAGCACAAAGCGAAAGCCCGATTCGATAAACATGTTTCCGAAAATCTCCCGAATTATCAAATAGGCGATAAAGTCTATATCAAAGAATCCCAAATCAAGGACAAACTCCAAAATAAATTCAATGGTCCTTTCGAAATCCTGGAGATTCACAAAAATTCCGCGACATTACTAAATCCAAAAACCAAACAAAAAACTAAAGTAAATTTCGACAGGATGAAACCTTTCTCAGAAAGTTAATTTCTGTTTCAGGTTGTGCCTGCTGTTCGGATCAGCAGTAACCCAATATCAAGTCGAACCTATAAATAACACATTAGGGATATACTACCACAACGAAGCCCAAATAACCGTTTCTAACAATAAATGGACACTTTTGGTCCACAAAAATATTTCGGCCCTCGAACACGTTTTCACGACAAATAATAGACTTTTACAAACACTTATCGAAACTGTTAACTATAAATCTTTCGCAATGAATTACTTCCGCTCAGATGTACAAACTCATATAAATCTTCTAAACCAAATATCCACCACAATTAAAGACAAATTTATCGAAATAAATATGGACACCAAAAGACCAAAACGCGGCATACTTGATGGCGCAGGTACTCTTTTCAAAGCAATTACCGGAAACTTAGACGCGGATGACGGTAAATATTTTACTGATAGTATCACTAGGCTCAATCAAGGTCAATTACAAATAGAAAATTTACTAAAAAACCAAATCAGTGTAACTACCTCTGTCATTAAAAACTTCAACGAGACCGTCCAAAAACTGCAAATTGACGAAAAACTCTTTAACAGCAATATGAAAAAACTAGAAACTACAATCGGAAAAATTAACGATAAAGTCGGCTATATCGAAACGAAACTTATGTTGCTCGAATTATGCGAGAAACTAATGGAGAATTACCTTTACTTGGAAGATAGCCTAAATGATGTGCTAAATTCAATTACTTTCGCGCGTCTTAAAATCATACATACATCTATTTTAACGCCGGAACATCTCATTACGGCATTGCAAGAAATATCGCAAAACCTAATAAAAAACAATCTTCCACTACCAATAAAATACTCAAGCATTGGACAATACTTGGAAATTATCGAGTTAGAAGCTTTCCAAACAAACTCTGATCTTATTTTTGTCTTAAGAATTCCATTAGTAGAACAACAACCATACACCCTTTTCCGGTTATACCCTATCCCAATTTACGATGACAGAACTGGATTACATCACCTTTTGTCTTTTACTCAAAAGTACCTCGCGAAAAACGAAGACTCTTTAATGTTTATTTCAATCAAGGACTTGAGCGCGTGTAAACCGCTTGCTATCGGAAGAAAATTGTGTCCCGACCTATACGCCTATCCTATAGACTCTAACGCACCGTGTTAGGTGCAACTTCTGAAAAGTATTCAAAATGTGCCGGACAATTGCAGGAGTGCAGTAATTTTTAGTCAGGGTTACAGTGTCCAAAAACTTGAACAAAATATGTGGCTTGTCGTGACCTCCGAACCTTTACGTGTTGTGGTGAGTTGCAATCAAAAGAACTCAACTACTTTAACTCTAGTGCGCAACTCCATTCTAAAACTTCAATCGGAGTGTAGTGCCTTTGTAGGTGTTACTAAGGTCCAGGCTGAGTCTGGAAAAGAAACAGCCCTTTCCGAAGTCTATCACACAGTTACAGTACCTTACAACTGTTGCGATACAGTTCCAGAAAAGGTACAAATTCCCGAGCTGAAACCCTTCGACATAAGCAGCATCAACGTGGAGGAACTGGACGTTGCGAACCATAAATTAGAACAGTACTCCAGAGACCTAGATGGTCTTATAAATCAGCCTTTCCTAACCAAGAACATCTCTTGGTTTACGTATACGACAATAGCTGTTGTCATGATCATTTCAGCGATCATGATTTTCAACATCATCAAAAAGAAAATTGAAAAGCGCCCAAAAGCCCAAGAAAATACCGACCAACCGACGACGCCTTCATCGTCTCTAAGAATGCTGCCTAAACTAAGGCCAGTATTAAAACCAAACCCGATCACAGAGACAACTGTATAAACATTTAATTTATAACAATGTATTTTTTTTTTGTATGTTTACCCATATTTTATGTATTACCCTTTTTATTTTATTTACTAACCATTTATCGTTGTTATATTATATAAGTTTCATTTTTGACTTATTATTGACACTAACATATTTTATATTAACAATTTTAATTTTATTTTCGAATTACCTTTGTAATGTTAATACTACCATTTGACATTCCTAGCGATATTTTGTTATTTACAGATGTTTCATTTTTATTAAAAAGTTTATGTAAAGCATCAACTTTTCATGTATAAGGGGAGTTGTTATATGAGAAGTGCACTAACTTACAATTTACACGTTAAAGTTACCATAGGTGCTTGAACCGTAATTGACTTCACACAAGTATCATATTACAACTTCCTAGAATTCTTAGAAATCACGTAGACGCTTTGTTCACATGAAAACTGATGACATAGCGTCAGCATTTTTACGTTATAAATGTAACCGAAAACAATTCTCAGTGTTCATTATCTTCTTTTAACTTCATACCTATAATATTGTCTTTGTAACTTAAACGTATGATTTTTTTGTAATAAATATATTTTTTAAAAAGTGAATTTAGTGAAACCAAATCTAATATATATATATATATATATATATATATATATATATATATATATATATATATATATATATGTTATATCACACTTCCAAAATTTCACTTTTTAAAAAAGACTTTATTTATACTTGCACAATTAATAAAACTTTTAATATAAACTTGAATATAATGAAAATAATAATAACAATAAAAAAGGGAAAAAATGAGTGTTAAACTAACTAGACAAATCTGTAAGTAACAATGAATACAGACATAAGGCAATTGAACAATTTATAACATTAGTATGCTGACTAAGCTGTCGCAGCGTTTGCTGTTCTCACGGATGTACGTCGTCAAAGGTAACCTGAGACGACACGTGGATGCTGATTCAGCTTGGGAACTGTTGCTAGATGGTTTCACATAAGTCGATGGAATAACTTATATAACAACTCCCATCCATATAAAAAAGTTGATGCTACAGCATCGACTTTTAAGGGAGGTTCTGCAATTCCATATCCTCGACAGGACTAAGGAGGCTATGGAGTTTTACCCTGGGCTTGATGGTTGATGGACCTGGTGGTGGTGCTGGATCGGCAGGAGGGCTGATCGTTGGAGGCTTCTGGAATTTCTTCCTGATGATGTTCATGGAAAGGAGGGCAACCACAATTGCGGTTGTTGCCATTGTGATGATCGTACACCAGGAGGTGTGTTTCTCCAAGAATGGTTGGTCTAGGAGCTTTTCCAATTCCCTGGAGTATTGTCTAAGCTTATGGTTAGCGATATTCAGGTCTCTGGCATCCAATTCTTGTAGTCTCATGGGTTTCAACTTTGGAAGCTGACTGATGGTTGGCAGGTTGTCGCAACAGTTGTAGGGGATGTTGACTGGGTGACTCTTAAGTGTGATGTTGTCAACGTTGCTGGTGGTCCTTCTGGCATGGACCCTGGTGTTTCCGATGAAGGCATTGCAACTCGGTTGGATGGTCAGTAGAGAATTTGTCGATATGGATTGGGTAACGACATCTTCTCCCTTGCACTTGATGTTGATGGGCAACTGTCCGGAAATCGAGATTAACCAGAGGTTCAGGTCAATCTCTTGAATATTATACTCTTCGGCATATAATATTAAAGGCTTGCAAGTTGGAGGAAGGGCTGCTGGCTGTCTAAGAAGCTGTGCTTCGCAGAGGGCTTCTTTGTCTATGGTGTGTGGAATAACTTTGGAACAGATCTTATGTTCTTTAGATAATGGCTTACAGTCACTCAAGTCTTCGAAAGATGCGTACAATAGCGAATCGTCATCTCTCGCGATATATTTTAATTTTGTTGGAAGAATATGGTGAAATCCTGTTCGATAATCCAAAACTGGGATAGGATACAAGCGGTATAGTGTATACGTTTCAGGATTGACTAGGGGATTTTTAGTACAAAAACAATTTTAGTATTGATTTGAAAAGCTTCCAATTCTATTAGATCGATGTATCGAGCAACATTTGAACTATAGGTTGGAAGTGGTAAGTTATTTTCATAAAGTGACTGTGATATTTTCTGAAGGGAATCGACCAAATCTACTGGGTTTATAATTGAGCTATGTAAAATTTTTAGACGGGCGAAAGAGACTGCAGTTACTACATCGTTGAGAGTATCTTCAATGTATACGTAACTTTCCATTAAGCTTTCACACAAATCTAAGACATTGGCTTGAAGTTCATAAAAAGCAAGATCGTCTGTAATGAACACAATTGACTTCCTAATTGCTTCGATATTTTCCGAAAATATTTTCTCTTCGGACTGAAATTTTTGTATTGTGGTGTTAAGGTTCTTAATGACCGAAGTTGTTACTGATAATTGTCGTTTCATTAAGTTTTCAATTTGATGTTGGTCTTTAGTAATTTTGTTTATAGAGTCACTAAAGTATTCTCCGTCTGTTGCATCTAAGTTACCGGAAATAGATTTCCAAATCGATCCCAGTCCATTAATTAGTCCGCGTTTCTTTCTGTTGGTACTGTAAGTCTCAGTGTCAGCGAAAATTTCTGTATATTTGATGTTAACAGATTTTGATATTTGTTTCAGGAGGCTTACGTGAGTCTGTACTTTTGATTTGAAGATTTTAATGTTAGTTTTGTTGTCGTTAATAGTTTCTAAAAGTCTGTTCAGTATATTGTCGTTGTTAGAGATAGCGTCTCGAAAGGGGTTTAGATCTTTGTAAACAAGGAGTGTCCATTTTTCATTAGAAATTTTAAGGGTGCCTTCTTCATGGAAGAAAACTCCTATAGTATTGTTAACAGGCGTAATGGAGTACTGTTGAAGGTTCACGATTGAAAACAGTCCACAGAATCTGAAAAAAGGGATTTATTCAAAATAGGGTTTTAGTCTGTCAAAGTTAACTTTAGTTATTTGGTTTGTTTGTAAATTTATGACGGTGGCAGAGTTTTTTCGTATTGCGGTAATTTCGAAGGGGCCGTTGAATTTGTTTTCGGCTTTGTTTTTGATTTGGGACTCTTTTACGTAGACTTTGTCGCCTACTTTGTAATCGGGTTGTTTAGTAGAAACGTGTTGGTCAAATCGCACTTTAGATTTTTCTTTCTGTCTTTCGGTTTTAGCACGGGCGAGTCTGTAGTAATAGTCCATTCTGTTATTTAGGTCTCTTACGTATTTCGAAATCAGTTTTTCCTGGTTGTAAAGGGTTTCTGGAGGCCTACTTGAAGTGTGCCCAAATATAAGTTCGTAGGGCGTGAAACCGGTGGTTTTATTTTTCGTGTTATTATAACAGATGATGGCATAAGGGAGGACATTAAATGGGTGTTCGTCTGGATGTTCCGCTGTATTTGCCCTTATCATTTCTGCTAAGGTCGCGTGAAATCTTTCAATAGAACCGTTTGACTCGGGATGTTGAACGCTGGAGAATGTCAGTTTTATGTCGTATAGTTGGCATAGATCCCGCATTAAAGTGTTGTCAAATTCACGTCCATAGTCACAATGGATGCGAAGTGGAGTGCCGTAATGTTGAAAGAAAATCAAAAGGGTGTTTACAACAGTTGAAGCTGTTTTGTCGTTTATGGGGTAGGCTTGTGTAAATTTCGTTAGTTCGTCCCTAATAGTCAGTGCATGATTTCTAGATGGATACTCGAAGATGTCAATGTTAATACGTTCGAAAGGAGTCTTGGGTGTTTCCGTAATAACAAAAGGTGCACTTAAGTTTTTCCTACAGAACTTTACTTTTTGGCAAGTTTCGCAGGATTTGATGAATTGTTCTACAGTTTTAATTAAGCCGGTCCAATTGTATTTTTCCCTAATACGTCTGATAGTTTCGTTAATGCCACGATGGAGGTTGTTTTTACCAGAGTGGTATTGTTGTATTATTATAGGAATTTCGTCTTCGGTAGGAGTTGTAACAATGTTTTGGCAGATTTTCAGTTTGATTTCTTTGTCGGAGAGAATGAAAGATAAAATTTCGAGAATGGGAAGTTCTATGTTATTTTCTATGCAGTATGTTTCGGAGTCGTTGAATTGGTCTTGGTTGGTATAAATAATTTTGAAAAGATGTGAGACGACAGTTTCAGGGTCATAGGGCAAAGGTACAACTAAGTATTTTCTATGCCTGACAGATTTACTGGCCATGATGTTAAGAGTGTCATTACTGAAATTAGGTTCTTCTTCGAAAAAGTCATCAATAATTTTGTCGTGTAAGTCGTTAGTTTTGTTTTGCCAAAAGAATGTAACTATGCGTTTGTGGGACTTGTCTAAAAATTTTGGAAGTGTGATATAACATATATATATATATATATATATATATATATATATATATATATATATATATATATATATATATATATTCTTGAGATTATTGACCCAGAAACTTAACTATGAAGTGAGTATGTCTTGGGATGAAGGGGTCAGGTAAAATTAAAACAATTTAATCCTTAAAATCCAACGTTTCGGGGTTTATTTTTAATTCAATAATTTACCCCTTCATCAGGTAGTGAGTATATGTCTTATACCAGTGTGATATTTACAGATTATATAATTGTTTTCCATTAACAAGACAAAATAATTCCTTATGCTAATTAAAATACGATACTAAAACATTCTTAACAATTTGCAAGTCATGTTGACAAACAACAATTTGACATGAACCAACATAAACTCAGATCATACACTCATAAAGAAACATAAATAGACATTAGCGGTTTCCATAAATAACATAGGAGCTATTAATACTAAAGGAGTCTACGTTAACATATAAAATGTGTATACAATTTGATGACTGCAGTAATTGCAAATAATGCAAAATAGGGATATTTCCCACTGCAGAATGTAAGATTTCCTAACAACATGTACATTTATATAGAACATGTATACGTCACATAATAAACCACACATAGAACAAGGTCACTTATAAAAATGCAAAAACTGACATAAATAATCTGAGTTCTATCTACTCGCACCTGATTAAAGTGGACAAAACAAGAAAAAAAAAACACTCCCTGCAGCAGACACTGGATAGGCCTCGAACTCCACATAACCAATGGTACCTATTGAGAATAATGAAAACAGGGAACTCTCAGTTTGTAATCAGTTATTGTTCCTAATCATTTCAAGTTCGTTTTTATAAGTGACCTTCTTCTAAGTGTGGTTTATTGTGTGACTCATACATGTTCTATATAAATGTACATATTGTTGTTAAGAAATGTTACATTCTGCAGTGGGAAATATGCCTATTTTGCATTATTTGCAATTTCTGCAGTCATCAAATTGTATACACATTTTATATGTTAACATAGACTCCTTTAGTATGAATAGCTCCTAAGTTATTCATGGAAACCGCTAATGTCTATTTATGTTTCACTATGGTATGAGTGTATGATCTGAGTTGATGTTGGTTCATGTCAAATTGTTGTCAAGTTGTCAACATGACATGTAAATTGTTAAAAATATTTTAGTATCGTATTTTAATTAGCATAAGGAATTCTTTTGTCTTGTTAATGGAACATAAGACATATAATCACTACCTGATGAAGGGGTAAATTATTGAATTATCAATAAACCCCGAAACGTTGGAGTCTAAGGATTAAATTGTTTTAATTGTACCTGATCCCGACATCCTAAGACATACGCACTATATATATATATATATATATATATATATATATCTTGAATTCGGTTCCATTATCTGACACTATCATTTTTAGAAGGCCATGATGGGTGATAAATATTAGAAGATTTTTGATAATGCTTAATGCGTTTGCCCTTTCCACAGGATAGGCTTGTCCATATTTTGAAAAAGAATCAATAATGGTTAGAAATTTCTGCCCTGCTGCTTGGAAAGTGTCGAAATGGATAATTTACATTGGTCTCGTAGGTCTTGGGTTTACCTTAAATTTTGGTTTTGCTGGATTTCTGTCATATTGTATTGACATAATCTTCGATATCTGCTTTTATTGAAGGCCAATAATATACTATACCGCAATTGGGATTCGGCCTCATTTATTCCTCGGTGATTACTTATGCCTTCGTGGTAATTTTTGATTATTTCTTTTTGTCTTCTTTCGCAGTTTATGTCTTCTAAAATTATGTTACATTTTACTAGTCACATGCAGAATTTTTGAACAATTCTCTTTTTATTTTGAAAAGTTTGTGCAGTTTTTGATTTGAGATTTGCGGGAGAATATTTAACGAATTTCATTATTACTTGATTGTTATAATAATTCAGCGGTTTTTCTGATATGGGTATTGTAAGACTCAGCGTTTCTTGTTGTGAATGCATAGTGTTTCCACTGTCACAATCGCTTTCGTCTTGGGGTAGGTCAATAGGTTCATCAGCTGTTTCTGTAGATTAGCTGTTTGGATCTTTGCATTGTTGATTCATTTCGTTTATAATTTCAGTGTCAAGTTCATCAGGTGGATTGTTATACATAGAAATATTGTCGAGTTGTTGTTGACTGGAAAGTTCTTTGTTGAAATCGTTCATGTATTTATTTAAGTTAAATTTTTCTTTTTCTTCTACTTTTTTTGTATTAATTTCAATCATTGAAAGGGCATCTGCGTTGGTATTTATTCTTCCTTTCTTATATACATATCATAATCGACTTCTTCGAGTTTTAATCGCCATCTGACTAACTTAGAATTTGGAGTTTTTATTGAAAATAGCCATTGTAAAGGGCGGTGGTCACTCAGGACTTTAAAGGGTTTGCCCAGCAAATAAGGGCGAACAACCTTAGTTGCCCACACTATAGCAAGCATTTCTTTTTCTATAGTGGAATAGTTGGATTCACTACCATTTAAAGTTCGTTAAGCATAAGCGATTGGTTTGTATTTGCCTATAGGACCTTGAGATAGTATTGCGCCTAGGGCTACGTTACTAGCGTCTGTTGTAAGGTTGAAAGGTTGAGTAAAGTCTGGGTATTGAAGTAAGTGTTCATTGACAAGTAGTTGTTTGTAAGTTGCATAACATTCAACAACTTTTTTTGGGTGTTCTATTTTTGCGTCCTTTTTTAAACAGGCTGACAAGGGTTTTGAGGTTTTGGCAAAGTCCTTTATAAATTTTTTGATAATATCCTAATAAACCGAGAAAGCTTTTAATTTCCCTTGTTGTTTTTGGGATTGGATATTTCAATATGGCGTTAATTTTGTCGGGGTTAAGTTTTATTTCGTCGGGTGTGATGACGTGTCCTAAAAATTCTGAGTTATCACGTTGTACTTTTAAATTTGTTTCTCTGAAGCGTTGAAAGACTTTTGACAAATTTACTAAATGTTCTTGTAATGAAGAAGATATTACAATGTCATCCATGTATGTAAGACACATTTTTCCTTGGAGTCCTTTAAATCCGTTGTCCATAACTCTTTGGAACGTGGCAGGGGCATTTTTGAATCTAAAGGGCATCTTCTGCCATTTCTATCTGGTAGAAACCACTAGCAGCGTCTAGGGTGGTGAAGTATTGACAACGGCCTAATTTGTCGAGGACATCAGTTATACGTGGTAAGGAGTACTTGCAGTCGATTGTTTTTTTCATTTTTCATTTACCTTCCGGTAATCGACTACAATCCTCCATTTGATTTTTCCAGAGGCGTCCGGCTTCTTAGGGACAACCCATATTGGTGACGACCATGGTAATTCACTTGGTCTGATAATTTCTTCGTCTAACATTGATGAAATTTGTTTCTGTACTTCTTCTTTATGAACATAAGGATATCGATAACTTTTTGTAAATACAGGAACCTCGTCTTTCGTCCTTATTCTGTGTTTGACCTGATTGGTAAAAGTTAGATGTGTGTTAGGATGGTGAAAGACATCTTCATCAGTGTTATTGACCAAAGTCTAATAGTATTGAGTAAAATTGTGTTTTGTTTGTTTCGTAATAATATATAAGTAAAGTCGAGTTTTCAGTCTGGAATTTTGATTTTGGAAAGTCTAAACGTGCTTGTAATAATTTAAATTGTCTAAACCAATTAAACCATCTAATGTTTTGTGAAATTTAAATAACTAAAATTTTAATTTGTTACGACAATTAAATTCTGAAAACAAGGTATTTCAGCGCAAAATTCTTGAGAATAATTTTGAAAAATTGAGGTAACAACAAAAGGTTCATGTTTGATAAATTTTTTATAAATTTTTTCGGCGATATCAGGATTTAAAAATGATTTTGTAGCACCAGTATCGATAAGGATTTTTGACTGTAAAGGTGTGAAGTTCCGCTATGTTTTTCTCGTTGAACAGGCTTCAAGGAGGAAATTTACTGTTGGTTCTGGTGTAGTAGTTGGTTCTTCGACATGATATTCATATTAGGGGTAATCGTACTTTGGGTCTTCTTGGTTCTCAAGGTAGTACGGTTCTTCAGGGTAATCTTCGTGCTCTACGTTGAATAATTCTTCGAAAGTAAACATTGGCCTTGAATTCGGGTGTGGCCTAAAATAATTTTGGTATGGTTGTTTAACAGTGTTGTTTGACGAAATGCTCATCGGCGTCGGGGTAGGTAATTTTGAAGTGCCTGGTTTGGGTTTCCATACATCTTGTGGTTTTCCGAAAACTTGTTGGTTGGTTGGCAAAATTTGGAGTGGAAGTTGTTTCGGTGTGAGCATCACAGGTCCACTGGGAAATGGGCGTTGTTGATGCTGCTGTTGTTGCCACTGAAGTCTGTACTGATAGGGCATTGGTAATCAAAATTGTGGTTGTTGCCAATTTGGTTTATTTTGGGCTGGAATTTGGTGTTGTTTTGTTGGTGGATATATTGGCCTTTGATTTTTCTGGAGGTAGTTTATATTATTTTCTTCTTGGATGTACTGCATGGCTACCGCAAGGTTTGCTAGCCTCATTGCTCGGATGGTTGAGCCTAAGGGTTCTCTCAAACCAGCCAAAAATGTGGCTAAAGCTTGCTTTCTAAAGAAGTCTTTCTTGATAACCTTGATGATTACATTATCATTATGTAGACCGATGTAATTACACAAAGCGTTTAAAATCACCATGCATTTTTCATAAAACTGTAGTGGTTGTTCGTGTGGTAGGTGCCTCAGGTTGACCAAATCTCTAGTTAAGGAGTTTTCGTCACGTTGATCACCAAAGTTTTGTACCAACGTAATTTTCACATCATCCTATGTTTCGCAACCGTATACTGAAACAACTTCTTTTGCTAAGAATTCCTCGGAATAATAAAATGTTCTGGAGACTTCCCTAGTTCGTGCTGTCGAAGTAATGTGTAAATAAGGTGGTGAAGATATTCAAGAAATCGTGGAGTTCGTTGGGATTACCTTCGAAGTTAGGAAATATAACTAAATTTTTTACATCGATGACAGGTGGTGGTATCATTTTTATGATTAAAATATATGTCTTTATTTATTTACAATACAACTATAACTAAATTTCTGACAAATCGTTTTAAAATATTAAATGCAATATTTTCAAAAAAAAATCAGAAAATCTTATTCGCAGATTTTCGTTCAAAACTCAAAAATATTTGTTTAAATTAAACTCTGCATTCGGATCAAAAAGGATTGGTTACAGAGGAGTTGACAAGAATTTGTATTACAATAAGTAGCTGGTGATGACTCGATGCATCTGTAGCAAATGCTCTGATTTGTCCAAGTCGAAATTCCGGTTGGAAGTTGGTTCTTTCGAAGTTGTGGATAAACATTTGAACACGAAGTTTTTCCTGTTCCTGGATAACTTCCACAATGCGAATGACTCCGCCAGTAATATACTTGTTCTTTGAAACTTAGTTTTTAAAAACTTTTTATCACAAATGGGCACTACAATTATTATTTTGGACTAATTACAAGCATCTAACTACTTGGAAATTGTTATCATAATGCAGTAAAAATGCTTAATGAAATATAATCAAGGCAACAAGACGGCGCTGCTGACTCTGTGCTCGTGTCGTCTGTGCTTTGTCAGCGCATCCTTTGTGGATTGTTCATGTAACTTGCACGAAAACAAAACTTCTATTGTAAATTTTGATTTGAGTCCATAAAAACGCCAACAGCTATATAGACCGGCAGCCCCCGCCTAAATTTTTAAATTATTAATAACAGGCTGACATTTCTTGAGTGGCTTCATTTTGGCTGTGGCCGAGACGCCCAAGTTTTTCTTCTTCGAAAATTTTTGAAACAGGTAGCTCAGAGAGCTAGCAGGTGTTAAACATGTCAAAATGGTGAGAGAATTTTTTTATTAATATCAGTTAGTTTTTTAGTTAAATCTTTTAATAATTTGTTAAAAAACGCGAAAACAATTTTATCCTTCACCCCCGATGGTATGGTCAAAGCGTCCCCCGCTTTAAACATGACAATTTAACTTGGGCAAAATATTTACTCATTTTTTCAATATTGCTTGGTTATTATTATCATAATCGAATGGCATCTTTGTCCTACAAGTTAAATGAAATGTTTTCCTAGCCCTACACGCCAAATATGTCGGTTTTATGAGCTCGGAGAAATCATTAATAACTGTAGGGCAATGAAAGCACATGATTCCTTAGTGTGTTGACTGACCAAAAAACTAAATATCCTACAAAAAGATGAGTATGTATCCCTAGTCCTACAAGAAAAGTATGAATATACATTTGGTAATAATACCGGATTTGATAAATTAATGTTTTGTATTATTCTTCTTGAGATGCATATTTGTATATATTACTAGTATATGATGCCAAAATAAGGCTTATTAATAATAATAAACTTACTACACTTATTATGTTCGCACCATTCGAAAAGATGCATTTTTACAATACACTTTCATGGCGAACTTCTATTGAGTTTTTTTGCAAATACGATTGGCTTTTAATGGCACAGTGTAGCAATAACAATTTTATCAACTCACCCTTAGTACCGAGAGAGTAGTTATATAATAAACAAAGTTATTAAGTTCGATGATATCGAAGTATATTATGTAATTCTTCTAAACAAGAATTTTTTTTCTATTACTGTTCTTTATAATTCATTTTTGTTTATAATATACCATTTTTAAAATAATATTTTCGAGAATGTCTGCTTTTTATTAACACACACATACACAACGTGTCACAAAATTCAACGAAACCCAGGAGTGCACTACGCAGGGAAAATAATTTTAGAAATCGGAATCATTTTTGATATGCGCACTTTATTGGAGAAACGTCTGAAAAAATAGCCTAGACCTCATTTTTCAGTACTATAATTACAATTTTGAAAATATGCTATTTAAAATGTTTTGAATTGGTAATCAGTTAACTATTGTATAAGACACAATCCCAAATTAAACCGCAATGTACGCCGATTTATCACAAAAAAATATATTTTTACATTTATTAACAGACATTTGGAGTAAGTTAAGTTAGACACGTCATTGTACAAAAATATACCTAAAGTACTATGGTAAGATAGGCAAAAGTAAGCATCACTAATAAACTTACAAAATACACTTCTTCCAGAATTCACAAATAAACCAAGTTGGTTTGGTTGGTTCAGAAAAGTAGTTAAGTGAATTTTTATTTGTGAATTCTGGAAGAAGTGTATTTTGTAAGTTAAAGTTCTCGAATGTGAACATTCAAATATACGGTCATGAAAACTTTATTACTTACACTAGAGCAAGTGTTCAAACTGTTTGCAACTAGTATTAACCCATGCACGACATCTTATTAAAAACAACCTTTTCACCAATTGTGCATAACGCCGCGAACTGACATCAGTTCGCGAATACATATTCGGCAGCATCCAATATTCTTTGAGGTAATTCACCAATTGTTGACATAGGTTTCGAATGAATCATCTTTCAGGCTACTCCAGTAAATAAACTCCAATGGTTTTAAATTGGGAGAGCGTGATGGCCATAAAATTGACCCGATACTCTTAGTTCAGATATTGTCGCACAGGCCAGGAATAATAAGCAGGGAAACAGTCATTTTGGAACCATATTGTACGTAAAATATGTAATGGCATATCTTCTAGCAGATTTAGCAGATGGTTTTGAAAAAAATCTGGATAAATTTCACAATTCAAATTCCCTGACAATTCAAACGGTCCAATAATAGGACCACCTTTGTTGCATTTCTTCTTGATTTTGTTTCGCCGTTTTATCATGTTTTTTCAGAATCTGTAAGTCTCGCCTATTTCTGTCATACGTCTCTTAGTCTCACTACTTGTGCTACCAAATACAATAGATTTCGTGGGTTCAATTCGCAAATATTCATACTAACTTTAAGCTTCTTTATTTGTACCAAAATAAACTTAGGTATTCACAAAACACAATGACCGATAATATCAGCTGGTGTGCTACACGCTGCTTCCGACTCAAACTGCATGGCCCCAAGCTTTGAGATTGCCGAACGTCTGCCAGTTTCAAACTCGATTCATACTAACGAACGGATGTATTCCCGGTAATGTCTGTGCACTATGCATTGTTATAGACGTTATAATTTTTATTACTAGTTTTATACATTTTTTATCAATACAGACCTTTTTGTTCGTTTTAAAATCGTATCACACACATTGTCCCTAACGAACAAAACAATACTAGGTTGTTATTAATGATTTCGGCATAAAATCGACATGTTTCGCGTGTAGGACTAGGAAAACATTCCATTTAAATTGTATGACAAAGATGCCATTCGGTTATTATAATAATTACCAAGCATCAGTGAAAAAATTAGGTTTATATTAGTAAATATATTGGTCAAGTTAAATTGACATGTTTAGAGCGGGAGATGCTGCGGCCATAACATCGGGGATGTAGGACAAAATTGTTTTCGCGTTTTTTATCAGATTAAGAAAACATTCAAATAATAATTTATATTTAAAAACAACCGACTTCAGTTGACTTAAAATAAAAACCGTCTAGAAACCGTGTGCAATCAATCACTATTTTCAGATATATCTTATTTTTAATCTGATTTAAGGTAGAATTGAATTGAAAAATTTACCGTATTCTTATGTCCCTTTTTCTCCTTCTCTCTTTTTCTCCATCACTATATTTTACTCCTTGTGTATATTTTCCAAATATATTTTAACTTTTTTATTTGTTTTATTATTTGGAGCACTTTGTATATATGTAACTAATTCACACTATATTGCACTGTATATGTTTCTGTGTATTGGTCACCCCTATATAACTTATTGGTCTATCATTTTCTGAATCACCCTGTACAACTATATTTCAACTCAACTGTATAAGTATAAATCCTCTCGACACTATTGACTCTTTCAATTTTTCCATTGTTTAAATTATTTCTGTATTCCATTTATGCAACTGTCTACCCTATATAACAAAATTCACATTTTTGAACCACATTTTATAATTATAATTTTACTATACCATTTATTTCAATCACCCGGTATATGCAACTGCTTTTAAAATTCATTTAACCCATGTCTATAATTATACCCCGTTCAACGTCCTATAATTCAAATATCCTAACTGCTTAAGACTATATAACAATTTTTTTGATACATCGAATAACAATAATTTTACCTCACCCTTACTTCAAACACCTTGTCTAAGCAACTACTTATGTTCCAAACTATATAACTTTTTAATCCGCTCTGTATAATTGTAATTATACTCCACCTTACAATTCAACCATCCTGTATATTCAAGTGCTTCTGACAATTTTTAAAGCCATTTGTATAACTGTAATTATATATTCACTCTGTATAACTATAGTTTTGCTCCACTCTTATTTCAACTACCTTGTATACGCAACTACTTATATGCCACCCAATACAATATTTTTAGAACCACCCTGTATAACTAATTCAATTCCCAACTTATATTTCAACCATCCTATGTATACAACTGCTGATGGACCACCTAATATTACATGCACGCACTCACTCACCTACAACCGTATATATATATATATATATATATATATATATATATATATATATAAGCCCCCTAAATGACCTTCGTCTCTAAACAAACTACTTCAAACGAATTAAAATGAAAACCATTACAAACACCCTGTACAATATACTTTCAAGGAATATCTTGACATTTAAACTAGATATTTATGATGAAAATTTGACATTTACCATGATGTTTACAGTTTTTTGCATATATTTTTCCGATTTTCAGAAAAATTGTAAGTTTTACTTTATAGAAAAATATACGGAATCAAGCTGGAACATATCTTTGTAGAATACAAGTTATAATATTCAAATTTTTAAGCGGTTTTAGAGAAAACAGTGAAGATTCATTGAAATTCACTGAAATCTAATCCCTTATTTACTTTTTTTAATAATTTTCTGGAAAACTATAGATCTTATGTTATAGACAATTATATCGGACCTTTCTGTAATGTTCCTTAATATAATGCAGTTTAAATCATTAAAATTGCCCAAGACTTTTTGAATAAGCGTTCGTCATACATAAAAAAATAGTTGCAGACGAATTGATAACCTCCTCCTTTTTGGAAGTCTGTTAAAAAAACGAACTGATATTGATAAAAAAATTTCACTAACCATTCTTACATGTTTAACACTTGATAGCTCTCTAACAGGAAAAAGTTGATCGTCTCGGCGAAACTAAGCCACTAAAAAATTTTTAATACGCCAGTAAAGTATCTTTGACATTAGACATTTGCGCCATCTCGTGTTTTATTTGTGGAACGCTGGTTCTGTCAAGGCCGTAATTTATGTTTGCTGTGTTATTGATTAAACTTTAGTTATCCCATAAAATGGAAAGAAAAACATCAAACCGAAAGGGCGGTGTAGTTGATTTTGAAAATACATCAAGGAAAAATCAAAAATTACAATTCTACTGTTTTCCTGGATTTCTATAGCAATCGGAGAGGAAGGTAAAATGGATTAGAGCAGTTCGTCGTCAAGGGCAATTAAATTAAATTTCACGTTTTTAGTCATTACTAAATACATAAAATTAATCACAATTGTTGTTCTTTTAACAAAAATAAGATTCAATAACTCTTGTAATCAGAAAAGTTAATCATGTAAATACTTTTCTTACCAAAATAAATTGAAATTTAAGGTTAAGTTAATTTTTAATTTTTTAATTATTATTTTCTTTTAGGAGTAAAGAAAAAAAGTAACTTTTTAGTTACAGGAGGGATGAAAAGCCATGGCAACCAGGAACATATTAAAGGATCTGCTGTGCTCATTTTGATGGAGCAGAAAAATCGAACAATGTAGATACATAAAGTTTACAATTCAACTATATTTCCTGTAATATATCAATATTTATACACTTTTAAATAAATAACACTTTTTATTCTCATTATTTTTTTATGAGCGCTTCTTTATTATTAGTTATTACAGAAGCTATAAATACTATATAATTAATATTCATTTCTTTGTGAATTAACATATTTGCATCTGTTGTTGCTTTATTATCCTTGTTCCAACTGCAAAATTTTTATCTTGGTCCATTAAAACTTCATTTTCAGTGAAATCTACCAATAAATTATATATAATGAATAAAGTTAATTTGTTTTTTTCTTATATATATATATATATATATATATATATATATATATATATATTTACTTACTATTGTTAATCTCAATTGGAGCTTCATCGACTCCTGAAGATGCAATTTTTTCTTGTCGTAGGTACTCATAATCTTTCAGCCCAAAATCCAGCATGAAGATTTTGCTTTTTTATATACATATTGTAGGAAATATAGTTGGATTGTAACTTTTGTTATGTGCATTGTTTACTTTTTTCCCAAACAATTTGACCACTGCAAATCATTGAATTTGTTTATGGTTGAGATGGATTGCCCCACTGCTATAAATAAAAAATCTGTTTTGTTAATAGAACAACAGTTATGATTAATTTTATACATACAATAATGACTAACAACATGGAAATCAAATTTATTTACCCAGGATGTCGAACTGCTGCAATTCATTTTTTCTTCATCTCTAATTGCTATGGAAATCCATGAAAGTGGTATAATTGTAATTTTGAGTTTTTTCTTGGTGCATTTTCACAATCAACTACACCGCACTTTCGGTTTGACTTTTTTTCCATTTTATGGGATAATTAAATTTTAATCTATAACACATCAAACATAAATTACGGCTTTGACAGAACCAGCGTTCCACAAATAAAACACGAAATGACGGAAATGTATATTGTCAGAGATACTTTACTAGCGTATTATTAATAAAAAATAATTAGGTGTAGGATAACTGTATAAAATTTTTCAAAAGTAAGGTAGTATTAGCATATCTAATGAAGATTGAAAATCAATGGTATTTAAAAATATTACTTTTTTACGACACTCTTTTCAGCAAAATCTAATCTAATTTCAGACTGATATATGAAAACTGATAGTCGGGTTTTTTTCGAGGAGCTGGTTTCAATTAAAATATTTTCAGTTTTCTACGACTTTCAGTTCTACCGGAAGTGGATCCCAACTTTTTGGTTACAGTGGTTTTAACAGAATTTTTGAATCTAAGATGAATTTCAACATAATTTTGTTGGAAAAATTAAATGTCCGTAGAGGTCCAATTGAAAGTTATTTCTTTTTTTTAATTTTGACCGATGCGGCCCATAACAACAAAATAGTTTTTTGGAAGTAAAGCAGGCCAGGTCAAAATTTGCCAGAATTTACTTGAAAAATCTTGAAGCTTCCTAAATCTTTCATAAGTGTTCAAAAATTTATTCAGAGTGAAATTGAAATTGGTACCTAATTCTGCTAGTTCGAAAAGCGTGTAATTAGTTTTTTTTAATTTTGATCGATGCTGCCCATCATAACAAAATAGTTTTTTTGTAAATAAAGCGAGCCAGGTCAAAAATTGCCAGAATTTGCTTCCAAAAATTTGAAGCTTCCTAAATCTTTGATAAATGTTCAACAATTTATTCAGAGTGCTCAGAAATTGGTACCGCATTCTGCTAGTTCGAAAAGCGTGTAACTCATTTTTTTCAAAAGGCAGCCCCTTTTTTCCTCAACGCCAGTGGATTCTACGCTAAAAATAGGAGGAGTATATGCTCACAACCCTCTACCCAAATTAAACGGTTTGTATAAACTTGGAACAAACTAAAATTTCCCTGTGGTTATTGAGATATCTGAATTATTATTACGCTTTTTTGAAAGATTCGACAAGAAACAAATGAACATTAGTTTAATTTGTTAAATCATTTATGGAGAATTTGATATTGAAAGAGTTTGTGTAACCTTTCCTCTGCGATATCTAGATAGACCAAAACATACTCATGACACCATGACGCAGATCATTCCCAACTATAAAATACATAGGCATTTTGTTAAAAAGCAAAACAAAATTAATCTGTCATGCGAATCATCTACAATTATATACTCTCACACTTACAGGAACTAAGAAGAAATTGAACCAACTATAGTAAATGTTGGAACTGGTTGCCCCCAACTTCCAAACATTTATGAATTCTTCTTCAAAATCTGGCATGTGTGGCAGTCTTGAGTTTCATAGGAAATATTTTTAATTCGACGCCAAACAAAAAAGTTTAATGGGGTGATATCGGAAGAACGAGGAGGCCATGGATGGGGTCTATTGTTCGCTATCCAACGATATTTGTCTTGATATCACAGCTTCCAGGTCAAATCTAATGGATGTACTCGTAAATAATTTTCTAAAAATTTGAGTCTAAAAATATACGGAAAATATTTTTTATATCACCTTTCGATCTCCAATAAGCTTACCATTCAACTTTTCATCTTACAAATGCACCATAAGCAGCCCTTATTTTTTATTGCAGCAGAAACATTGAAGTTCCAGTAACGTACAAACTGTCTTTCTCTAAGTACGTGTGGATTAGTCAGTCTAGTAATGTGAGTTATGGTGGTTGAACATTACATTTTTCATAAAATTTGTCTCATACGTCCAAATCATTTTGTATAAAAAATGTTCGTCTTCCTGAACTTTAATTAATATGAATTCGCAAAAATCATTCCTTCTCTGAGCATCGCCTGTATATTTATCACTATTCTGATATCTCTTTCTGCGTCAACTAAGGAATTTTCTGGATACGCTCTGAAGTATGCCAACACTGTAACGTCATTATCTTCATTATATAAGACAGGTTTCCTTTTTTCCTGCTTTTTTTAGAAAATGCTTGTATGTTTTTTAATTCTGAATGAGTCGCGTCAGGTCTTACAGGCTCTTTTAAGAACTTGATCACATTCCCCGTAAATTATTAACAAATTGAGTTTAAAAAAGTCCATTGATAATTTAGATATCTCTAATAAATACACGAAAATTTTAGTTTATATAAATTCCGTATATATATATATATATATATATATATATATATATATAATGTAAAAATTCTGTTTTTTTATTGGTATTATTAGGGTAATAGTTAATATACACCATCTCCAAAAAATTACGTTTATAATAGTTCTGCTCACATGCCAGAAAAACCGCGTTATTAAAATTTGCCATGTGAGAATTTTGAATGCAATGTGAAGCAATGGCACAGCCTTCTTTTTCCAATCGGATGTCTCTTTTGTGGGAAATTATTCTACTTTTCAAATTTCTCGAAGTTTGTCCGATATAAGTTGCGTTACAATCATTACAATCTAATTTGTATATAACATTGGACTTCAATTCATTGGGAATGGAGTTTTTTGTTTTACTAAAGAAAATTAATAGTTTTGATTGATTATGCATAATTTTAATGTAAGTTTTTTTCTGTAAATTTTTACAAATTTTGGATGATATATTAATAATATATGGTATAGAAATATAATTAACGTTTTTATCAGAATTGTTTAAGGATGTATTACTTATAATTGGATGTTCTCTCTCTCTCGTTAATTTATATTATCATAAAGAATTTTATTAATTAACCGAGAAGGATAGGAATTATTTAAAAAAGATGTCATATAGTAATTTTAGGTTTTTTTGTATGAAAGTAGGTCGACTAATTTTGCATATTCTTTGTTTCATTATATTTCTATACCATATATTATTTATAAGTTATCAAAAATTAGTAAAATTTTACAGAAAGAATCTTATATTAAAATTATTTATAAATCAATCAAATCTGTTAATTTTCGATTTAGTAAAACAAAGGATTCCATTCCCAATGAATTGAAGTCCCATGTTATATACAAATTAGATTGTAATGATTGTAACGCAACTTATGTCGCACAAACTTCGAGAAATGTAAAAAGTAGAATAATTTCCCACAAAAGTGACATCAGATTGGGAAAAGAAAGCTGTGCCATTGCTTCATATTGCATTCAAAATTCTCACATCGCAAATTTTGATAACGCTGTTTTTCTGGCATGTGAGCAGAACTATTATAAACGTACTTTTTTGAAAATGGTGTATATTAACTATTACCCTAATAATATCAATAAAAAAACAGATATTCAAAATTTGAATAATATCTATTCTAATCTTCTTGAAATTGACAAAAAAATGTTCCGTATATGAAAATAGACTAATTTATGCAATAAAATCAACATTGTCATTTTGATGTGTTAATTTTAATGTCTTATATTTTATCAATGTCATATAATTAATCACGTATACATTTTTATATATTTATTATTTTCATATGTATATTCATTGTTACTAATTTGTGCTCTTTTATGAATCAGTACGTTGACAATTACTGCAAGTATATTTAAATTTTTATCATTTTAAAATTACATTTATGATTTTGGGTTTTCTAGTAAAAGACTGAAGAAGAAATGAATTTCGAAAGCTTTCTAAAGTAAGAAGTGTTAACTACTTATTGAACAACCACAAAGGCTTCTTTCGCGTAATATTTTCTACACACTGTGTACAAATAATCAGCCGTTATATATATATATATATATATATATATATATATATATATTGTTTTTAAGTTTTCGCGGGCACTAAATGTTTTAGGTGGTTTCCGGGAATTCATCCGCGTAGTTAATAACTGATCCCTGCCGGAATCGATGGTAAAATGACGACGTTTCGGCAGAGTCACATCTGCCTTCTTCAGGTCGGTTCGCATAATTCTCGTAGCCTTACAGTATTCAAGTAACTAGAAGCGAAAGCAAATTATAAAATTGCGGATTTTAAGAAAAATGGACGGTATTATACAAAATTGATTAAATAGGCAACAAAATATTGGAAAAAAGATTATTATATAGAAAAATAGGATTTGAAATATGCGGATTTAAAAGTTAAAAATAATTAGTTCTATGTCAAAATTAAAAACTATAAAAGAAAGATCAAACATCATTGAAGGGGGAGTCTAAATTTGATAGTGTAGCAGTAAACATTGTTGGTAATTTTAAAGTGAGAGTTAGTTGTCAAAGTCAAAAAAGTCAAACATTTTTAAAAGTAATTGTAAATTTAAATGATAACAGTCCCATCGGAAGAGTAGTAGAAGTAAACAGTGCAAAGTAAATGAGAATGCATGTGCAGTCAAGCAAAGTATTGAATGGTATAGCAGTAATTATATAATCAGATAAAATAATCCAGAGGATAAGCTGAGATTAAAGGTAGCAGTTTGGCAGCAGATATAAATACAACAAGTTTTGCATATTAGTAGCAGAGGTATTACAGATTAGTAGCAGAGATATTGCAGATTAGTAGGAGAGATTTAAGCAGATTGATAGCAGTGGTTGAGGTATCATCTAAGATAAATCAAGGTGAGACAGCATCCAGCAATAAAATGATAAAGTTAGACCACTTTAAAAATAGTTTTAGAGTGAACAAGTTATTTACATTTGGAGTTTATTTAAACAGTTTATTTTGATATTATAAAGTTAGAAATTCAAAGAGTTTATTTTTGGGAAATAATCATTTTAGGAACGGTATAGAATTTCAGATATATTGAATAAAATTGCATTTGATAAATCATTGAACTTAAAATTTAATTGTGTTCATAATATCATCCCGAAAAAGGCAAATCTTTATAGAATAATTAAAAATCTAATTATAAGGTATTTTGATATTTATATTTTCTGATTCACATTTGATTGTTGTAAAAAACACTTTTAACTTGAGTTATAATTTGATGTTATATGTTTATTGAAAAAAAAAGAGAAAATAGTTTAATAATACAAAATATATACAATTTGGTGTTTTATTATTGACAAAAGGTCAATTGGCGCTTATAAATACAGTTTCAGAAAGAGTCTCAAGAGCCGGAGCAGTTTTGGAAGAAGAAAGTTGTGGGGAATTATTATAAAGTGGAAAATTGAAAGTTATTATGTTGAGAATAAGCGAATGGCAATAGGTCCTGAGCACTATATAAATAAATGAATATTTATTTATTTTTTTAAACACATATTCATTAGTATTTGGATATTTGAAAATATACTCGATTAAATTAATACAAACAATACATAGTTGGGCAATAGTATAAGCCTCCATTAAATGTATAGTTTTTTACATTGATTGACCAATAGAAAACTTGAACTTCTGAAAAATGGCGAAACGTAACAAATCATGGAATGTCACGGTCCATTACCTTCGCCCACAGTGGCTCAATGACACCTCATAATATTTACATTGATGACACGTTTACATAACCAAGTAATTGTTTTTGTCGTAGCAATTAAGCAATAAGTTAATGTAAGTAAATTCGAAGCGTCATTATAATCTAAAATAATATGTGAGAAGTGTTCAACATTCATTCAAATAGATGTGTAAACTTTCAACCAGTCGAAAATAGCACATTTTAATTTGGAACTAATAGAATAAGAAATGCATACAATTTTGGGGCCGTATTTGTATTTTAACTCTATAGCTTGAGCTTTTATAGTTTCTGTGTTGTGCGTGGGTGTGATATAAATACTCATTTTAGATAAATAATTGCACATAAACGTTGCAATATAATCAAAATTTTGTAATTATTTTAAAATCATATAATGGTATTTTTAATGGAAATCCCGTGGAACCTTTGGTGTATCACAAATGTAAAAAAACAGTTTTGCACCCTAACACCAAACCTTTATTTAAACACTCAACGCCCTTTTAACAAGTTGTTATCGTCAATGAGTAAACCAAATTTGGTGTTAGGTTGCAAAACTTTTTTACAATGGTATTTTTGTATAATGTATCTATACTACGTTTGTGAGTTTATATTCTATACTCTTTTATTAACACTAATTTAAAGCGAACACGCTTAATTTGATATGAATGGAACAGAATGCAATATAAATAATTAAAATTAATTTCTTTATTGAAGTGCTTTTTGAAATACATGGTAATTCGTTCTTCCTTCTAGTACGTACATGAAGGTGCCAGGTTTCTCGAAATCAAAATCTCAAAATTAAAATGTTTGACATTATGAATTTAAAATTGTACAATTTCTTATATTTGCTTTTGCGAACTTTTTCATTTTACCTAGGCCCTGAAACGTTTGGGATCTTTGACATATAGAGTGTTCTCCTCAGGTGTGATGTTCTTGCCAACAAAAGCATAAATGCAAAGTAAAATCCCAAAATCATTATTCAGAAAACAACCAGTGGATATTGTGTTTTTTTATTATAAGGAACTGCTAATGACATACAGGTGAGCAAATTAAATTGTATACTAAAGCGTCGCTAGCAATGGTATGTTTTGGGCATGTCGGTAGATTTTGGTTTAGAGGACAGGGGATAAATCTTTTTTTTTTCTCTTAATATAGATAGAAATCTTATCTAAAATGCTAGCTACTAATTAAAATAAATACCAATATGTTTAAGTGTTAATAAAAGGCCAAAGAAGTCTAGGGAGGGAACTTGCTACTTGCCCCTGCTTGACGACGTCCTTGGCTGTATAGAAGACTTGTCGACCTTTTTTGAGAAAATGTCTTATGAATCATTTATCAAGGTTACCTCTCAAAGTAATGCCGTAAAATTATCAGCACTTGTTCTCAAAAATGATGCTATGCTCTATCTATCAATTTGGGATTATATAATAACCATTTCGGCAACTCATGCGACATATCTGTGGTAATCCAAGGCTCACACAAAAATGCGACAAATATCAACTAGATACCCATAATCTGTTGTAGTACATCTTCAAATTTACGAAGCCAAAACGCGCAGCTGTTAACAAACAGAAAATAGCTACCAACGAAAAAGATATACAACTTTCACAAATCAATTCAATGGCTCTCAAAAGTCTTTTGTTAGTGCTTGATCCAAAAATAGGGCAAATTATACGCGCTAATAACTCCGCTGATACTATAACCGCTGTTTTCAAAATACAAATAGAACTCCAAGTTCATTATCTATATAAATCTGTGATATGCTTTATAGCTCACTGATAATAATTAACAGCACACAAAATTACATTAATTTTTTCAATATATATATATATATATTAACTATTCAATCCGTCTAGTTTTCTTTCTAGTTTTCTTCATCAGTCTTTGTACATCCACACGATGGTACTAACAATTTTCATTGTAGGCAGTTAACCTCTTGTTTTTATTTTATACATAAAATTATACAAAATGAACGGTCTTCATACTCAAATAATAAAATTTTTGCTGTACAATTCTATAATAAACTTTGAAGGCGTAAATTTTCATTTTCACTGACAATTAACGTCAAAAATCTTTGATCAAATATAGGACGACGCGTGTAAATGTGATCAAAGATATATGTCAAATAAATATATTGTCAAATATTAGGTATTACACTATCAAATATCTATGACAAAGATGTTTAATCACAGATATTTTATCAAATATTTGATAATGTAATAGCGGCCTACTGTTGGAGAATAATTTGGGAATAAAAGTCACCACACTTATATATTAGCCTGAATATTTCAAAAGAAAAAGGTAAATTAATGTGAAGGGTTTACTATGACAAAACTTCCATGCGACAATTTTTCTAAGAAATGTGCATTGTTTTTAAGATGATTACCCTTCAGGTAATGAATGCTATTTTTCATTTAAGACAAATGGTATGAAAAGAATGCTAGGTTTGCGAACATTTTGGTACTCCATAGAAATGTGAATTTTAAGTGTATTAAGAGTTTGCGATATTGTTCAATATATTCATGTTTGTGATTTTAAAGTAAACGGTATATTTTGATTTCTACAGAACTTGAAATCGTAATTGTGTCATTCTCTCTATCTATATGTAAACTTTAAGTGAAACTAATTGAACATTGAAAGTAATATTTTTAATATGTATGTTTTTAAGGTAAATTGCTGCTTATATTATTGAGCTTTATTGTAATTTAATGTATTTGGCGTTTGTCCTATAGCATTGACTATATCAAATTTACAAATTGTTTTTCGAATAATTGCATAGTTAAATCCCATTTGTAGGCCTGCAATTTTAGGAAGTTTTAATTGGTTATCTGAGACAATAATTGGCTTTTCTTAGATTAAGATTTTAATAGTATTCATTGTTTTCAGGAATATTTTTATTTGAACGTAACAGATTAAATGCAGTACTATTTTTAATAGCATTAAATTTGTTTTCTGATAATCAGGAAGATTGTGTATATACGAATGTATGGTTGACAAATATCTTAAATCTTTTGACAAATATCTTAAATCTTTCAGAAGAATTGTCATTTCTAGACATTAACATCATGAATGAATTTTGATCTAATTAATTATATCTGAGATATGTAATGACTTGTATTTGATATATTTAGGGTGCTCAAAAAGCACTTATCGATAATAATGCTATTTCACCTTGGAAAAAATTGAAAGAATTATCTTCAATTTTAGTCTAAGCTGAAACTTTATCATAAGTGATATTCTTGTGTCCTGCATATATCAAATAACAATAAATAATCTTAGTTTTGTCGCATAAAATTGTCTTTTTATTTTTAAAAGTGTGTTGGTGAATATTTATCGTTTTTAGGTAAATATTAATAAAATTGGCGGCCACGCAGTAATAGATATTCCACCAAAATTCATTATTAGGGTTCCGTATATACAATATACGGATACCCTTATAATATCATTCCGGATTTCTGCCTCTGTCACATCACAGCAATTTTCTCCTAAACTACTAGACGGAAGAGGTTGAAATTTAGTATCAATGTATAGTTTGGTGACCCGATCAGGAGTACATATC
Organism: Octodonta nipae; assembly: GCA_034190945.1. Taxonomy (NCBI): domain Eukaryota; kingdom Metazoa; phylum Arthropoda; class Insecta; order Coleoptera; family Chrysomelidae; genus Octodonta; species Octodonta nipae. The sequence continues at coordinate 83,943,316 of CM067217.1, read as the reverse complement.
TTAAAAGAAGAAATTTTGATTTTAGGGGTACTTTTGGGGTGAAAAAATAACGCATCATGTTATATAACAAATGAAAGGGCTTATTATGACGAAAACAAATATATTTTTTTAATATCTTTAAAATAAATTAATTAAAAGATATTAACATAAATATAAAAAAAATTCCTCTCCCCCTCCCCTTATCTCCTAAACCAGAAGCTGTAAAATTTTGAAAAAAAAGGTATAGCGCCTCACCTGAACTTTACTGGAAAAATAAGGAGAACCCCCTAATATTCAATTTGGGGGGCAAATTATAGAATTAAATGGAAAATAAAAAATTATGATTGTTTCTAAGGGATCAAGTAATACTTCAAATCAAAGGGCTCATTATGACAAATACAAATTAGTTTTTTTAAAATTTTAAAATAAATTATTTTAAAGATTTTAATAAAACAATTAAAAAAAATACCCAGTCCCCCCCCTTATCTCAGAAACTCTAAGACGCAAACATTTGAAAAAAATATAGAGGTGTAGCCCCTCACATTAACTTTACTGAAAAATAAGGAGAAACCCCCTAATATTGATTTTGGGGGGCAAATGACAGAATTAAATGAAATATAAAAAATTAAACTTGTTTCTAACGGATCATGTTATATGTCAAATCACAGGGCTCATTATGACGAAAACAATTATACTTTTTTAAATGTTTTGAAAATGAATATTTTAAAATGTATTTAAAAAAATATTAAAAAAATACCCATTCCCCCTTTATTCCCCAAACTATAAGACCCCATTTTTTTTGTTTACAGGAAAAATACGAAGAAATCCCAACATTAATATTGGGGGCCACATTATAGATTTAAATGAAAAAAAAATTTAATGCATCATGCAATAAATCAAATTATGAGGAATACAAATATATATTTTTCATATTTTTTAAATTAATTGTTTACAAGATATTATCAAAAAGATATAAAAAATTCTCATTTCTCGCTTTATTTCCGAAACCATACTACCTAAAATTTTGAAAATAATTAGGGGTACTGGGGCTCACTTGAAATTAATAAGAAAAATTATTAGAAAACCCCCATAGTAATTTTAGGGACAAACTGTACAATTAAATGGAAAATAAAAATTCAATTTTCAAACGCATCATGTAATATATCAGATAAAAGGCTCATTATGTGATTTACAAATATATCATATTTTTAATCATTTGTTAAAAACATGTTAACAAAAATATTAAACATCGACTTAATTCCCACTTTAGAAACTACACTATTTAAATTTTGAAAAATATATTTTATTTGTATTTTTAAATAATTTGAATAACATATTCAATAATTTGTAATTTAAAACTTGACCTATTTTGCTCTTTAACTTCCAATCTACAGAGCCTCAAAATTCAGAGAGTAGATTATAAAAGGCTTCCTTGACAGTTTATTAGTAAAATAAAACTCTAATGTTAATTTTTGGGGGCCAAATTAGAAAATTAAACACATATGTATTCTTATAAAAATAAAGCGAATCTTGAGGCAGATAAAATAAAAAGTATATGTGTGGAAAATAAAAGTGTATATTTTTTATACATTGAATAAAATGCTTCCTTTAAAAGATAACAGGGTAAATATAAGAAAATGCATTCATTCCCTGCTTGTCTGAAATTGGAACATTAGAATCCTGAAGGTGCTACGGAACCCTTAGTATGCGAGTCCAACTCGCACTTGACCAAATTATATATTTTTTAACATTACTGGGGTTCTTTTGTCAAAGAGTATATCTCTATAAAAAAAGTAAGCGAGAACTTTGCTATCCCTATTACTTGACTTAATTACATTTATAGAGATTAGTTTTTAATTTTATACGTTGTATTTATTTATTTTTACATAAAGAATTCCAAATATATTGGTGTGATAGAAAATAAATTATCTATAAGATAAGAAATAGTGTTAGAAAACGGTAACTGACTGGTAGATTACCAACCCAAAAATAATTAAAATATTCTTACTTTAAATAATTTTAGACATATAATTACAATTTTCAATATAATTTACAATATAATAAATTTGAAATACTTTTTAAGAACTCTATATTGAATAGTAAAGTGATATTAAACAAAATATTTTTTAATTAGTTAACATCTACGTTTAAGTTTTCTCGAAAGATTGAAAAATTGCAATAGTTATAATGTGTATATTAGTGAGTAATTGAATGACATTAAAATCGTTATTAAAATATTTTAGAAGAGATTTGAACCCAAATGAAGTTAAGATGTTAAGATTCAGTATAAGTTCATTAATTTAAATTAAACATACATATAAAGCCATGACTATTTCTCTTTTATATCGCAAATATAAAGAATTACAATGTAATGTTAATTAATATTAACTATATCTATTTTTGTTCACAATGTTTCTCAGTGAACTGAAATTGAAATCTTGAAATAATCTGTTGACAACTTTTCTCTTTGATTTGAATTGAAAACTCTTAATGTAATAAATAGCTAACAAAGTTATGGCCATATTGTCAATAATTTTTGCTTTTTTGGGGTCAAGGTCGTCAACAACTAATGAACAAAAAAAAACTCGAAAAAATCGATTCAGGAATAGCCGAGAATATTGACCTGAACTGTTTTGACTTTGCCTATTTATCTAGGGTAATTAAAATTCGACTCTGGCCATTATGATCTAGGAACCTACACGAGATACGGTGAAGTTTAAATGGAGGCAAAATTGTGTAATTTAATGCTTAAAAAATGTCGAAGATATCGGAAAAATAGAAAATTAAAGAAAAACGAGATATGTAAAGATTATTACAAATTTGATAGAAATATTACGAAAACAGCAGAAATGTATTTTGAATTATATCTGAAAGGCAACAGCCGCATAGAACATTATTTAAAATTTTTGTCGATCATTAAGAGAAATATCTATATTAAAATATATATATAAAAAATATAGTGCTCAACTTGACGACCTTCCTCTTGGACAAATAAGCGAATACGTGGATTTAAATTGGTGACAGCTCTCAAAAACGTCTCCTCTTCTAATAGATCTAAATTGTGTAATTATCTTTTCTCTAAGTTCTTCTATAGTGTTATTCTATCGTTCTCCATATACTATATTTTTCAATGTCCCACAAAAAAGTATAGAGAACTGCCAGCCTCGAATTTCCTATCCACTTTATGTGGAAATTTTTAATCTAAATAGTGACAAAACGCTCTAGAATTACGTGAAGTGGCCGTGTGATAGTGAAACTATTTTAACTGACAACTGGCAACTCGTCGACATAGTCTTTAAATTGGGTGCAGGCAAGGCCAACTAAGGTGATGTTTCTTGTTATTGAATAATTTGTGCTTTTCAAAATTTAGCATTCATAAGAAAAAAAATTGATGATGGTAGCCGAAAAACGAAACGTCAGATGGCATCTGAGAAGATCCACGTATAGGTGAAAAAAGTGCCAATGAAAAGGTGTTTGTGATTTTACGTCTTCTCGTCAAATAAAGGTATAAAAAAAGAAATCTCCAATTTTCTGTAATATAGATCCTTAATTATTTGACATTTTGAAAATGTATAAGTTAGAGAATGAAACCATCGCAAATATAAATTCTATAAGGTACAAGACAATATAGACAATAATGTCTCCAACTGTTATGCTGTAGTTCAAACGTAGGCAATTTTTAATTCGTGGTACTGTTTTCACCGATAAAATTATTCAATTCAATGCTGTCCCGCATTGTTCATATTTTGATTTCTGAAATTCTTCTTTGATTAGCGATACGCCCAGATTGAACTCTGGATTTTCTTAATGGTTTTCTGCATATGATTTCACGGTTTACTGATTCATTACGGTCGACTTACTGCACCTTTCAGAATTATGATTTGAAATTATATTTAGCTTCCCATTGCCTAGAAGTAGAGAAAATTATTCTTAAGTGTATCTAGTTGACCGTGAATATAAAAACAACTTCCATTTCCGAATTCTTGCAAATCTATCTATTACTGATTTGAAATGTTCTATTTCAGGATTACATAGTAATTATTCTCACGAACTTACAATATAATCAACAGAACTGAACGAGATTTCAAAATGATTTTATTCAGTCATATAAATAGATTCTTATCGTCGATAGATGTCTACTTTTCGTGTATAATTCATACATAAAAATATACATTACTTTGAGTACGAAAATCTACAAATTTTATTGTAACTGAATAATTTCTAATTACTATAGTGGTTCTTGATTTTCTCCATTACAAACACGGCTAGGGTAGCTTAAGACTTGAGCTGCAGTAGCTGTTGTTCCTTAGAAACTCCTTAAGCACAAATTTAGCTTAGTGATTTTCGTGCGGGTGCCCTGAGGTGGCTTTGAACACTACTTTGGGATATTATTCCACCTAGCAATTTATACTATTGTTTTCTGGGCTGTTTTGCCGTGGTGTATTGGAATTTCTTTGGAAAGTTTCATTTGCCAATACGGGAACATTTTCGGTAGTGCTGCCATAAGTGACACCTCACGGGGAACAATATCGTCGAGCGGTAGGGAACTGGAATTTAGTTTGGTCTGTCGGGCCATGACAAAATACTAGTTCCCCACCGCTTCCACCAAAGAATTCTATGAGTTATCACTTACGCCCGCCCCGCTGAATATGTCTGCGGGGTTGCAGATGAAATGTTCATAAGAAATCCCAATACACCACAGCAAAACAGCACAGAAACCATACTTTAACAGCTGAAACTAATGATTTGTTAACGGTGATTAAAAATCAGGAATTCACAAGACAAATAATTAACTAATAAACTCTAAATTTGAAGACGCGAGATGTAAGACCGACATCTAGGGTTTTCGCGTCTTCAAATTTAACGAAATGTATCAAATAAATAAAGAAGTGTTCGAGAGGACATTCAATTGTGGGAAGCGCAACTGATGAGACACCAATAACCAAGGCTTATTTACCGTATGTCAAGGGTTTCACGGACACTATTGCGAGAATTCTACGGAGAGACAATATCGATACTATTTTCCATACAGGCAAAGAAATAGGCACAGTGTTGAGGACTCCGAAGACGAAGATCGCTTTAGAACAACAGGGAGTGTACGATAAAACCTATGTGGGGCAAACTAACAGAAGAATTTAAGCTAGACGTGATGTACACCATAAGAAAGCAAGAAAAAACAACATCCATTGCGGAACACGCCACCACGACGTCACACCGAATAGTCTTTGAGAACACCAGAGTACTGGCAAATATAGAACTACCGAAATCGAGACACGTAAGAGAGACATTTGAAATAGCGAAGATGCCTCACAGTTTAAACGCACGCAATGAAATCCAGAACTTATCGAATTGTTGGAAACACCGTACCGGCCCATCCCGGCCATATAACAACTCAACCGGAAAAAACAGTCAGCAAGCGAGAGGCGTGGCCACTGAACCCCAAGGGCCAATCACACACAGTCGTTCACGGTGCCGAGCCGCGACAATATAACAGCGCGCAAGTTTCTGAAAATCTTAGTATTCTAGTAGAGTAGGTAGAAGGCTAAGACAATTATGCGAACCGGCTGAAGAGGGATGTGATTCTGCCGAAACGTCGTCATTTTACCATCGATCCAAGCAGGGATCAGATATGGACTACGCGGATGAATTCCCGGAAACACATTTAGTGCCCGCGAAAACTTAAAAACATAAATATATACAGGGTATTGCATCTCAAACGGGCCACCTTGAATATCTTGGTTATTTTCAAAACTATTGCAATACGAAAAAACCGGTCGATTTTCTAATTTTTCTATTATCAATGCATTCATTTCATTTTCCAATATATTGTGATAAATTTCACCTTTTAAATTACTAGGAATAAACATGGGTCCAATTAGATGATTTCCCAATCCCCGCCCAAACGTTTAGTTTTACCGAATGTTGACTATGAGTTTGTTGAGGATTTGTATCGCTCTAAAATTTACAGTTATGTCGGTTAAACTCCCCATGAAGTAAAATAGTGCACTCATCCGAAAAGCAAACATTGTACAAGAAATTTGGGTTTTCGATCATACGCCGGGTCATAATTTCGCAAAACTCTTGCCTTCGATCTCAGCCGTCCTCATTCAATACATGAAGTAATTTAATTTTGTACGGATGAAATTTGTACTTATGCAAAATTCTAAAAACGTTAGCTTTGTTAATACCGGAAGCTGCAGAGATTTGCTGTACAGACTGCGTGTTTGGTATGAGTTGGACATGGCCCAATGTAGCCACAGCTACTCCTTTATAATTCCACTCCAATGGGACCTCTTTTTTATTTATTACTGAGTCCGTCTCAATAAATTTTAAAATCAACTCCAAGATGTATTTATGACGAACGTTACGTTAGGGATGGTTTCGGTTAAAAACCCTTGCAGCAGATCGAGCACAATTTTCATTTTGGTAATAAAGACTTACCAGCTCAACACGTTCTTGCAATGTGTATACCATAATTATCTTTTAATTTTTCAACAAATCAGTAAAGTAATAACTTGAAAGATAAATGTACAATGCTTCAAGTGATCGAATAAAGGTCAGAACAGATAACAAACTTGCTGTAAATATCAGCAAATAATAATGTAAAATAAATGAATGTTACATTTAATGTTTTTCTTTTATTGTGTGTTATTACAGGATGCGGCAGTGAAACAGGATGGTTGAAGAGCGTACAATAAAAGAACTCCTTTTTAATACTTTTCCATGCAGAAAAAAATTTTAATTTAATAATCCGGTTTTACTACTAGGTCCCTTAGGTTTTCTGTTACATGAACAGGAATTGCAATGAAAAAAATTATTACGACGGTATAGCCCGTAAAAAAGGCTTTCAGATGATATACGACAACACCTATTTTCCCTATCTCAAATCTCAAGTTCATTGAATTGGACTGTTTATGCTAAATGCGCGCAAGCGCTAATTCACCTCAAAAAATTTCCCCTCGAAACAAAAATCCACCTGTGTTTTCTTATTGCAATAGTTTTGAAAATAACCAAGATATTCAAGGTGGCTCGTTTGAGATTGGATACCCTGTATATATACATCGATTTCATTTCAAAACTAGCCACCCTAAATAATTTTTAAAAGACAAAAAAGCATGTTAATAGATATATATACGGGGGGGACACATTTTACACGTATCAGTCAACCTGCAGTTTCAACCTCTAACCGGGGCTGAATACCCCTTCTACAAGTTTAAATACAAACTGATGTCATCTGATACCTATTTCTAAAAGGTTTCTTTTTTTGTCAATCGTTTGACACATAATTTTTTTAAATCAGATTATTTCTTAGAGTAACGCCATTTTAAATTTTCCAATTAGATAATTATTGTTTACATTGTATTTACATTTTCCGACGTGACCATACAATGTATGGCATCACATTCTCTGTAAGGCACGCTATGAGTGCCTTTAGGGGAAAATTCACTAAACCCTAGATATCAAAAGGGTTTCGCTCTGTAGGAGCCCTTGCCAGGTTTTCAGGCCCGTGGTTGGAGTCGTGGCGGCAGTTTCCCATGAATTTCCTGACCGTCCGGGCCGTTCCTAACAAGACGGCTTTTTGCATTTGTTTGTAAATATGTTCGTCCAGACCGAGGTATTTTAGATTGTTTAATAGATGTTTTGGGACTAGTTCTGTCGTTGACATAACAATTGGTACAGTTCGAGTGTTGTTCATGTTCCACTGAGTCTTTATTTGAAATTCCAAATCTCTATATTTGGTTATTTCCTCAGCCTGCTTCATATTTATATTATTGTTGTTAGGAATTGCTATGTCAATTAAAGTTGTTTTCCGAGAGACTTTATCTACCAAAACTATATCTGGTCTATTGTGAGCAACAGACCGATCGGTCAGTATCGTGCGGTCCCAGTACAGATTCTGGTTTATATATATAGTATCGTAATCTTTGTATTCAGTTGCAGCGAACGCTTGTCAACCTCCTGTGATATGCTGGATAGATTCAGATGTTTGGCAACCGTACCTGCATCTATCGTTGTTAATAGAAGGGTCTTTAACGATGTACTTTAGGTAGTTCTTGGTTGGAATTACTTGATCTTGGATTGCCAATATAAAGCCTTCCGTTTCAGGGAACATATGATCAGAGATCAACCAGTAGTTCGACGCTGCACTGTCGACATAATCTTGGTTGACGTCATTTATATGTCTTCCATGAAGGGGCTTCTCTTTCCATTTCAGCAGTTTCTGATCTGTGGTCTGGTGGTGTAATTGGCACATGACTCTATGTAGAACAGAAAATTCTGCGAGTTTCTGGAAATGACTACGCAAAATAGAAATTTGTTGATCTAATAGTTTACTTAGATCTGTCAATCTCCTTCCTCCTTCATACCGTGGCAAAGTTGTATGTTCGACAGAGCTCTTTGGATAGTGATTTTGAGCTTTTGTTAGTAAAACTCGAACTTTTCGTTGTAATTGTTCAATGTAAGTCTTGCACCAATTAACTATACCGAAAGAGTAACTGAGCACTGAACACGCATAGGTGTTAATAGCCTGAAACAGATTTTTACTATTTAGTTTGGTTTTTAACAGTCGTCTTACCCTTCTATAAAACTCTGCTGTTAGGTCCTTTTTCATAGTCATGTGATCAATACGTTGAGCCTGCTTTATTCCAAGGTATTTATAAGTATGACCTTCCCCCATAGATTCAATTGAGGTGCCATCTCCCATTTCGAAGTGCCCCTGCTGTATTTTGCCTTTTACTATATTAATAATTCGGCATTTGTCTAGGCCAAATTTCATATGGATGTCACTAGAAACCCTTCTACTATTTTAAGCATATCATGCAGCTGTTGTTTTGTAGCTGCCATCAACTTTAAGTCGTCCATGTATAACAAATGGTTTATCTTTAATGCGTGTACGTTGTTGTGTTTGAGACTGAACCCAAAATTAGTCGAGTTCAGTTTGTTTGAGAGAGGTTCATGGCAAGGCAGAACCACAGCGGGCTAAGAGAGTCTCCCTGGAATATACCCCTTCTGATTGGAATGGGGTCAGTTTGTATCGAACAGTAGGCTTCATTCAGTTAGATTTTGGTTTGCCAGGTGGACATGGCATATTCTAAAAAGTTAATAATACAATTATTCACTTTATAGAGTTTCAGCACCTTAATGAGCCAATTATGTGGAACTGAATCAAAGGCTTTTTTGTACACCACATATGCTATGTAGAGATTTCGCCATTTGGCGTGGGCTTGATTGCAGACAACGGAATCAATTATCAGTTGTTCTTTGCAACTCTATGAATTTTACAATATTAATAATTTACATTATTAATATTGTATTAGCCTTAGAATTACCTTGTACTTAAATTAGATGTTCAAAATGTCCGCTACTGTTGGTAATGATAAAGTCTCCGGTGTAACCCGCTCTCACACCTTCACTATTCTACCGCTAAGTTTAGGAATATCTCGAGGTTGAGTTTTATATACCACAGTTTTTAGACGTCCCCATAAAAAAAGTCAAGGAGCGTTAGGTCGGATGATCTTGCTGGCCATTCTATAACGCCCCTTCTTCCAATGCATGTATCTGGAAATGTCTCAATAAGCCAATTTCGTACAGTCAAGGCATATGGAGATGCTCTGTTATGTTGAAAAATAGGTTTTTTCGTCTAGCAACAAAGTTCCATCTTGATCTATTTGGTTTTCTGAAGATTTGGTGACAAGGGGATTTATCACATTTTTTAACAAGTCTAAATACAACTCCATAGTCAGTGTCGAATCTTCGAAGAGGTAACAACAAAAATTTCGGTATCGGTATCTCGGAATATCGTAAATTCGGGGTAGAAGTATAATTGTACCAATAAAACATCTGTGTTAAGCACCTAAAGTAAAACAGATCGCAACATCTGTGTTTTACAAACTATTATACTGAAAAAAGTACAGGCCTGGTAATGCAAGATGACGGGTCTAAACTGTAAACAATGCAAACTCGAAATAAAAAGGAATAATCCGAAAGTTGTCTGTGTTATGTGTAATGAGAAATACCATTTAAAATGCGGCAATATAAATGAAGAGGAAAATAGAGTCATTGTGAACAATAAACGTGTTAAATATACATGTGAAAACTGTGAGAACAACAACTTTGTTCAAGTGTTGATGGGTATGAAAGACCAATTATCTGAGTGCATCGATACAATTCGTCAACAAGGAGAATTAATTAAACAGCATAGCGCAATAATTACGAAGTTTCAGATCACCAAAAATGAAGTAGACAAACAACAATCATATGCAGACGTGTTAAACAAGAAAAAAGAAATTCTAATGATAAGACCAACAAGAGATCAGGACAATAGTATAACAGTAAATGACATTAAGAATAAAATTGATCCGGGTACATTGGCAGTAGGAGTCGAAAATATAAAAAACATAAAGGAAGGAGGTATTATAATGAGTTGTGCAAATGCAGATTTTAAAGGCATTATAGCGGACAAAGTTAAGCAAGAGTTGGGTGACAAATACAAAGTGGAAGAACCAAAGTACAGAAACCCTCAAGTTATCATAACTGGGGTAGAAGCGAAAGAAATAGATGAAACAAACGAAGAAATAGTAAAAAAAATGGTGAAACAAAACTCGTTACAAGATATCGATAGTATAGCAGAGGAAAATTTAAGGGTAATTAGAAAATATATAAATAAAAATAGAAGAAATTGTGGTGGTGTAGTGGTGGAACTTAAGAACATGGAAGTTTATGATTATATAATAAAACAAGAAAAGCTAAATTTTGGATGGAGAATTTGTAAAATATATAAACACTTTAATATAATACAGTGCATAGGATGTTATCGATTTAATCACTTTGTTTCGGATTGTAAAAATGATGTAACGTGTTCAAAATGCTCAGGAAAACATAAAACCTCTGAATGTAAGTCAGATGTAGTTAATTGTATAAATTGCTTAAATACCACACAAAAATTAAATATAAGATTAGATACTAAACATAAAGCAACAGATAAAGAATGTCCATGTTATAAGAGAATAATTGAAAGGGTGTCTGAAAAAACTAAATCATGCTCGTAGCAAATAGTTAGCAAAAATATAGTATATTTAAACTGTCAAGGATATTTAAATAACAAAACAGAACTTGACATATTAATTAAAGATTGGTCTCCACTAATTGTTTGTCTAGTAGAAACACATATTGATAGTTCAGTTACTAATAGTGAATTACAAATTGCAGGGTATAATTTCATAAACTGCATTACAGAAAACCGACGTACAGGGGGTGTATTAATATACATTAAAGAGGGACTAAGTTATATTACAAAAATAAACGAATGTATAGAAAAAAATTGTTGGATTGTCTCCTTAGAATTAAAAATTAACAAAAATAAATATCTAATAAATACATTATATCATCCTCCAAAAAATAAAGATTCTGATTTTTTAAGTTATTTCGAAGAATTGATTGAAAATTACAATTCATTTAATGGTGATATTTTTTTCATTGGAGACTTTAACCTTGACCAGAGTAACGATTCATTTTATTCGAATAAATTAAAAAGTATTATTTATCAATCCGGACTGAAACAAATTATTAAAGAACCTACAAGAATAACGCAACATAGCCAAACAATAATTGACCTGGTAATTACAAATAATCCTAATTTAAAATATAAAAAAATTAGTGATCATCTCATTATTTCTGTCAATTTTCAAAATGTTGCTCCTAGCGGTAACACAAAAACAATTATTAAAAAAAGATGTATGGCAAATTATATTAGTTCAGAATATCAAAATTCACTTCTAAATAAAGATTGGCAAAATAATACAACTGATGTAAATTTGAGGCCAATACCTTAACAGATAACATTAAATCGGCACTAAGTACTATATGTCCTATTAAAACATTCGTATCAAATAAAGTCATTTGGATAACAACTGGATAAATACTAACATTTTGAATAAAATAACGGAACGAAACTCATTATATAAAAGAGCTGTCTTCACTAACCTTACTGAGGATTGGAACAATTTCAGATCTAAAAGAAATGAAGTAACATCCATAATAAAATGAGAAAAGAAAAAACATATAGAAAACATTATCAAATATAACAATAAAACAGAAATTTGGAAGAAAATTCAAAAAGTTTTACCAAACAATAAAAGTAAAATTAGTGAGTATATTATTTTTGAAAACAATAAAGTCTACGGTGACCTAGATATTGCCAATAAATTTAATACGTATTTTATTGATAGTGTTAATAACATAGTGTCGAATATTCCCAAGTTTAAAAATATTAAGTTTTATCTAGATAATATCATTGTTGAAGAGACATTTCAAGAATTTAATGAGATTTCTTTTTCTGAATTAAAAAAAATTGTTAATGATCTTCCCCGTAAAGCTGGAATAGATGGAATATCTACTGAAATCATAAAAGATACTTTTGATGTAATTGGTAATAGGTTCTATGATGTCATCAAATGCTCTTTAGAATATGGCATATTTCCAGATGAGTGGAAAACTTCAGAAATTGTACCAATACAAAAGGTTTTTAATACTGTTAACTGTGAAGAATATAGAGCTATAAATATTGTACCAATATATGAAAAAATCTTAGAAATAATCGTTAAAAACCAACTTTCGAATTACTGTGAGAAAAATAATATCATTATTACCAACCAATCTGGGTTTAGACAAAATCATTCATGTGAGTCAGTTATAGTAAACATATGTGATACATGGTTAAGACACTTAGATGAAAACAAAATTGTAATAGCAGTATTTTTGGATTTTAAACGAGCATTTGAAACTATTAACAGAAATATTTTAGTAAAAAAATTGGAAAAAATAGGTTTAAGTGGTAACGTCCTTACATGGATTAAATCGTACCTAACAAATAGACAGCAGAGAGTAAAATATGGTAGCAGTGTTTCTCAAATTAATGAAGTAAAACATGGTGTACCCCAAGGTACAGTCTTGGGTCCATTACTATTCATATTGTATATCAATGATATGGTTAAATATATATATTTGCAGATGACACAATGTTATATTTAACTGGTTCCGATCCTAACCAAATGTTCGAATCCATAAATAAAGATCTTACGAGAATATATGAATGGCTCTGTGATAATGATTTGGGTGTGAACATTAAAAAAATGCAAATACATGATAGTAGGTTCTAAGAATAATTTGAATAAAATTGATACAAATAATTTATCCATTAACATCATAAAAAGTAAACCGAATGAAATATTTAGGAGTAATTATAGACGAAAACTTGAATTTCATAGAACATGCGAACTATATTGCGAACAAAATGTCAAAAAAAATGTATCTTGTTAACCGTATTGGTAATTATTTAGACATTAATTGTAAGGTTCTGTTATACAAGAGCCTCATTTCACCCCACTTTGAATTTTGTGCAAGTATTCTATGTAACCTAAATCAAAATAATGTACAAATGTTACAAAAAATTCAAAATAAATGTATGAGAAATATTTTAAAATGTAGCAAATATACCCCTATTAAGTTAATGTTAAACGTTTTAAATTTTATGAATGTAAAACAAAGAATTATATTTAAAAATTTAGATTTTATTTACAAAATTAAATACAAAATGGTACCACAATATTTATACAACAACTTAATTCATGTCGGCGATATACACCAATATAATACTAGACAAATAAGAGACTTTTATGTAGCAAATAGTAATAGTAATAAACTGACTAAATCAACACTGTATGGAGGTCTGATCCTTTATAATTCTTTACCTGATAGTATTAAAAATTCTGGAAATTATTATACATTTAAGAGATGTTTATGTATTTATGTTAAGAATAATTTTTAGTTGTGTTCTTTTTTTTAATGTATAACCTGTTGATGTAATTGATAGCTACTTCGCTAATAAAGACATTATTATTATTATTACTTGACCATACAATGTATGGCATCACACTCCCTCTAAGGCACTCTATGAGTGCCTTTAGGGGAAAATTCACTAAACCCCAGATATCCTAGATATCAAAAGGGTTTAGCTCTGTGGGAGCCCTTGCCAGGTTTTCAGGCCCGTGGTTGGAGTCGTGGCGGCAGTTTCCCATGAATTTTCTGACCGTCCGGGCTGTCCCTAACAAGACTTTTTTGCATTTGTTTGTAAATGTTCCCAGACCGAGGTATTTTAAATTGTCTAATAGATGTTTTGGGACTAGTCCTGCATAACAATTGGTACAGTTCGTGTGTTGTTCATGTTCCACTGAGTCTTTATTTGAAATTCCAATCTCTATATTTGGTTACTCAGCCTGCTTGATATTGATATGTTGTTGGGAATTGCTATGTCAATTAAAGTTGTTTTCCGAAGACTTTATCTACCAAAACTATATCTGGTCTATTGTGAGCAACAGTATCGTACAATTATGTTTATTGAGAAATCCATTAACAAAACTGCTTCGTCAGAAATACAAATATTTTTAATAAAATTAGTGTCTGCATATGCATTTATAAACTAAATCAGTTTACAACGAAACCACTACTAATAATAAATTTAAAAACAAAAATTATATATTTTTTTAATAACTATAACTCTTATTTCGTGAAGTAGTGGATGTACTGGTTTGCATTTGTAGTACCTACTTACCGAATGCATGTGAGTCAACATGAAATGTACTTCTAATTTCATCTATTGTCATATGATTGTGAATCTGTAACAAAAACTAATTTTAGAAAGTGTTTATTTAAAATTAATATCCAACAGAAATGTTTACTAATATTAAATATAAATTAATAATTACAAAAGATTTATCAAAACTTTAACTGGTCATTAATGAAATATATATGTAAGACGCAACACCGATCAATGGAAACCTAGAAACCGTAACAACATTGTATTTAATGGGAGAATGGTTTACACCGGCCTACATCATAGACGAATTATACCAAATTTTGTGGAACAATAATTCATAAACAATAAACAAAACAGAGAAAAGAGGCAGAACAGGATTATTTTTGACAGATTTTTCATGACGTCCATTAACTGGTGTAAGCCAGCAATGCTTCACCGTACACATATTTAGGTAGAGTTTAGTAACAAGTCAAGAAAATGTTGTCTAAATCATAAACATCCTTATTAATTGTCCATTCAACTAGGCATGTGGTTAACCTGCATTGATATAATTTCGTTTGAAAACCTGTTAGATTAGTGAAGTGAAGATTAGGTCCTAAAACGAACGAAAGTTTATGTAAAGTTTGTCATTTTAGTGGGGGGGAGAGCGCGTACAAAATTTAAATAATTTGTTCAAGAGCGAGGTGGACTTGCATACTAAGGGTTCCGTACCACCTTCAAGATTCTAATATTCCAGGTTCAGACAAGCAAGGAATAAGTGCATTTTCTTATATTTACCCTAATATCTTTTAAAAGAAGCGGTTTAAGTTTATAAAAAATATACACTTATTTTACACATATAGACTTTTTAATTTATCTGCTGCATTCTGCCCCCAAAATTAACATTAGGGTTTTATTTTACTAATAAACTTTCAGGGAAGCTTTTTATAATCTACTGTCTGAACTTTAGGCTCCTGTAGACTGGAAGAAGAAGAGGAAAATAAGTCAAGTTTTAAATAATAAATTATTAAATCTTTTAGACAAATTATTTAAAAATACAAATAAAATATGTTTTTCAAAATTTTAAATAGTGTAGTTTCTAAAGTGGGAATTTAATCGATGTTTAATATTTTTAATTGTCTTCTAAACGTTGTTTGTGGCATATTCTTGATAACTTATATGTTTCTTTGGGGAATAACACCACAATAGAAATAAAACTACGTATATTGCAGGAATATCAAACGTTTCAAAGTCTATTCTGAAATATAAATAAAATATAAAGCCATTGACAACGAAGTCAGAATAGACTTTGAAACGTTTGGTATTCCTGCAATATACGTAGTTTTATTTCTATTGTGGTGTTATTCCCCAAAGAAACATATGTTATTAATATTTTTATTAATATCTTTTAAACAAATAATATATTTGTAATTCTATGTGAATTACAAATATATTATTCTATTTTCTACTACTTTTTCTTATGAATTTCAAGTGAGCCCCAGTACCACTCATTATTTTCAAAAATTTAGGTAGCATGGTTTGAAAATAAAGCGGGAAATGAGATTTTTTTATATCTTTTTGTTAATATCTTGTAAACAATTAATTTCATTTCATTTATTGCATGATGATGTGTTAAAAAAATATTTTTGTATTTAATTAATTCTATAATTTGGCTCCCAAAATTAATATTAGGGATTTCTTCGTATTTTTCCTGTAAACAAAATTTTTTAGGTCTTATAGTTTAGGGAATAAAGGGTAATTTTTTAAAATATTTTTGTTAATATATTTTAATATATTTTAAAATATTAATTAAAAAAAAATGAAAATAATATATTTGTATTCGTCATAATGAGTCCTTTAATTTGATATATTACATGATCCGTTAGAAATAATTTTAATTTTAAGTTTTCCATTTAATGCTGTAATTTGCCCCCTAAAATTAATATTATATCTTCATTATTATTTTTTTATATTTTTGTTAATATCTTAAAAATAATTTATTTTAAAAATATGAAAAAAAAATATTTATTTTCGCCATAATGAGCCCTCTCATTTGACATATTACCTGATGTGTTAGAAACAATTTTAATTTTATATGTTTCATTTAATTCTGTATTTTTCCCTCAAAATTAATAGTAGAGGTTTCTCCTTATTTTTCCGGTAAAGTTCAGGTGAGGCTCTATATGTCCATTTTTTTTCAAAATTTTACCTTTTATAGTTTCGGAGATAAGGGGGGGGCGTTTTCTTTAGTTTTTCCTCCCAGAAGTACCCCTAAAATCAAAATTTCTTCATTTACGGTATGTACTCCTGATCGGGTAACCAACTTATACACTGATACCAAATTTCAACTTTTACCGTCCAGTAGTTAAGGAGAAAATTGCTGTTATGTGAAAGAAAGTGAAATCCGGAGTGATATTATAAGGGTATCCGCATATTGTATATACGGAACCCTAAAAATTAAAAAAAAACAGTCACATGGAACCGGTCTGTGTGTGCCTATATATGGAGTTAGTAAGTAACCCGTGCCTCTTTCTTACCGGTGAGAACGTTCTGACCCGCGACGCTGGTGCATTCTAGCCTTCCGTTTACAATTCTTTTCTGTTCTGTTCTTATAGAACAAACGGTAGATCTGTGCCCGGCCTTATAGTGTATACGCGCACTGCCCTTCTGATAAATGTGAAATATTAATCTGAGGATTATAAAGTGGAGGTTGGCTGTAAAATAGGGTAGAAAAAAAGTTATTTGAAAAATATATGACCTTGAAATACTCTAAACGTCAGATTTTTATACAGATGGTTCAACTTGATGGCCTAGTCGTCTTCAATGATAATCTGACAATTATATGGACGAATATTGTTAATCTGACAATTTGATTTTTATTTTTATTTTTTTTAATTAATGTATGTAATAAAAACAGTATAAATATATTTGTAATTCTATCATCTATTGATATGAGTGTACAAACATAAAATTAACTTTATTAAAATATAACAACAAAATATTAGTCAAAGTAAACGTGTATTAAAATGTTAATAATACAAATAGGGAATGAAATATTTTAAAATGTAGGACCATAATATTTAATTCAAATATGAAAATCTTTGTCGAATAATAATGAACAAAATTGTTATAAAAAAGTAACTAAAGTTCGTAGAAATCTTATGTTCGTTTTCGCATATAAAAAAAATTAAATTAATCACCAAGTAATTTGACTATACCCTAAGGGAAAGTATTGCATATTACCACAGCTACGCTCAATATGAAAGCGACTGCTCCAAAAAGGAGCAGACACTTATCACTGCTACTTTTCCGGAACAGTTGGATACTGTGACTGCTTCTGCAAAGTAGCCTCTTTGTGATCAGCTGGGATAGCATCAGAGCGACAGACGGTGCGAGAGGGTGAGAGATACAGACAGAGGGAGAAGGAAGGAAAGGAACGGAGTGGGAAATACACAGCAGCCAGGAGCTATACTCTCCACAGTTTGTTGATGATCTTAGCTACATCGCCCCATTAAAAACCTCAGATTATACTTTTTTCGTAATTCTCAAAGGATTTCCTTCAAAATACAAAAAAATCAATCACGCTCGAGTATTTCGAGGTAACGTTTTTTTTTACAATTTTGTGATTCGACAATTTCTTATGTCACGCTCAAATCCTCAGAATATTGAAATATACACTTTTCTCCATGTACTTAACTTACTTTGTCTTAATCTGACACGCTAAAGTTTTCCTGAGGATCATTTTTTTACTAATCTGCTCGGCTGCCCTCACCGCACGCCCCTATATTAAGAGTTCATACATGGTAGGAGTACATTCAAGGAGTAAGGTTTCTTCCTATATGATTTTCTGACAAGCTCGAGCAACGTGCCCTACTATAAATAACGAAGGCACTAACTATGTTAAGTTTACTTCATAATAATGTTGCCATATGTTTTTTGTAGTTCATATAAAAACTTTAAATTACAATAACATAAAGATTTGTCAATATAAATTTAATAAAAACGGAGAGTATTAAACAATTAAGACTTTTGGTTATTTTGAAAACTAAAATATAATCAATACACAGTGTGGTAAATTACATAAGGTGTAAGTATTCCTCTTTTTAGTATTAAGTGAATTGCATAGAGATAGGCCGCGATCTGAAGACGTTTGTCGCTGTTGCAGATGAAATGGTCAGAAGAAACTGCAATAGACCACGGCAAAAAAGCTCGGAAAATCACATTTTATCCAATAGGTAAACTGTTTAATATCAACGATATTTTTTTATAAAAACGCAAATAGATAAGTAACATAAGTAAACGCAAATAGATACCATAAGAAAACAATTATAAACAATTAAAGAATTGATGAAAAAACATACATGTGTACCGTTTGATTTAAACACGTTTCTGAACAAAATGTAAGTCAGCAAAAAAGAAACACAAAACTCATTTGAATCGGTAATTTTCAAGAATTTTTTTTTCAGAATTAAATAATCGAAATATAAAATTAGTTTATAAAAAATGACAATGTTTTCATAAAATGTTTTTTAGTTCAAAACGATAAAATTTAACTAAAACAAATCTTAATAAGCATTATCTTTATCTAATGCCTAGATTCCAGTAAACATTTGTTAAAACATTTTAACCTACTTCAACGTAGAACTAAAAAGAAGAAAATAATTAGCAAAACATAACACTATACAATAATAACACATTCACTGTTGTTAGATACCACACACAAAGTAAAGATTGTAAACAATAAAAGCTCCTCATTCGGTACAAATTAGTTACCTAGTACATTTTAGAAGTCGGTGCAAAGCAAATCTAAAATCCTGCATTGCTTACATACCTACTACTTCCTCAAACTTGACTGTTGCTTCTTTTTTCAAGTCTGTTATTTTTTAAAACATTTTCTTTTCAACTTTTTGTTTTATTTTGAACTCGAGTAGATTTTGTTCACTTTTTACTTTGGATCAATGACTACTAATAAAAATGGAACCGGCACTCTCATATACCACCAAACAAAAAGTAGGTTGAAACGTGAGACAAAAATAGTAAGATATCTGTGTCTCTTACTATTTTTGTCTCATGTTTGTTTACAAATATTCCGGCTCCAACAGTGGCGTCCAAACTACATTAAATCAAAGGTAATGTTATTCAGATTCAAAATAATATAACTACCTACCTAATCCTAATCCACATATATATATATATATATATATATATATATATATATATATATATATATATATATACATATATATACATTAAAAGATGTGCACAATAACAAAAACAGTTAGGGGCTTAATTACTAATATGTAACAGTAATTATCAAAACATTTATTTATTCACTTAAAATCTAGTTTTATTTACAGCTTAAATGACCTTTTGTAAAACTCAGTTAACGAATATGCTTGCATATAAAACACTGAAATAACACCTTACTATTATTTTTTACAATTATAGAAAATAATTACTGATTATAATTATAAATTACAAAGTTAACCTCAAATCAAAATGTAACTAAGCAGACTTGTGCTGTTGCCTGCTGGACACAAACGGCATAAAGTATCGCCGTTCAGGCGATCAGTCAATGCGTACATAACATACACCTAGATTTACATCTTAGTGGTTACAATGGAAAGAAGTTTGGCATTGGTAAGCGGCTGTTTACTATTTTCCGGCAAACAGGCAGGTCCATTTATATTAGTAGTCATTGCTTTGGATGTTTAACCTTAATAGACCGGTACCAGGTAACACCTATTTTCGTTTAAATTGGCAGGTAACAGTTATATTAACAAAAAGAACTTGGTAGGCCTTCACTTAATCACCCAATTAAATTAATTATTACTTTTGCTTTTATCACTTTATTTTATACCTTTGGGTGCTGCGTATGATCGTACCGAAAAGTAATTCAGACAGTTTGACATGTGCTCAATTTTCTATTAGACCGGGAATCCGTCACTCTAAAAGCACCCACATAGGAGAGTTGAAAACCTTTCATGTAAATCGAGCTAAAAATGTGTTTAATAAAATTACATGTACTATGTTAGACTACCTATATGTTTGCGATGTACATAGAAAATTTTCAGAGTAGCTATTAAAACTTTCAGTGTGTCCTACTATTACGTTGGAACAAAGTTAAGACATTTCTATTTTTTGATATATTGGCTTTTTCGGCGATTTTCTCAAAAACTACATGTAACAAGTCATTGATATATGAGACCACCTCGGGATCTTCCTTAATAGATAGCAACTAAAAATACATAGAACCCGATAAGGAGTTTTGGTAGAATTCTTTTCTCAAATTTGAAATTTCACCAATCCGGATGTACACGCTATTAAACAAAAAATAATTACTCAAATCGGTTGATCACATACATACAAAATAAACTACGCCGAACTGATGACCTCCTCCTTTTTGGAAGTCGGGTAAAAATCAAATAATATATTTAAACTAATGTAAATTTGATGTACTTTTTATATTTGAGGAATCTTATACATAGTGAAAATAACTGAATACTATAGGACCTCTAATAGTGTTCATAAGATAATCTTCTTTTAGCCGTTAAATTTTTCAGTCGCTATTGTTGGTTCTTTAACTTTACATAAATAAATATGACAGTATGTATTAAGTTTTGGGTTATTTACATTTTCATTAGCTAATAACATTTGAAAATAGCATTTGTCACCAATTTATAAACGATAGCAGTAATATGTCAAATAAGTACACTGTATATGGCATAAATAATTTGAATAATTATTGACAATGACTCCAGACTTGTAGTTGAAGTAGCACAGCAGTTATGTTACGTCGATAACAAAATTAAAAACTTTTTAAAATTTTTTATTTTTAGTAAAACACTTTTTAACTTATACACTTTGAAATTGTTACTTGAAATTAATTATTAAAATTATTACAATAATGTCGAGATTTGCAGTCGCGGGAGAGAGATGTCAAAATGAACTAATTAATATAATGGTTCTTTTAATGTCTGTGTTAATATCGACTCTCCTACAACTTTACAAAGAATTTATAGGTTCTGTGATGATGACTAAGGTTGCCTTAATAACACGTGCAGTTTTACTTGAACAATAGAGTATTGTTAGCTATTAAGCTCACCTCTAAATAAGCAATTTGGGATAAACAGAAATATCAATTACTTGATAAAGATAAGCTACAATGTTTACAAAGGGGTTTTCATTCTGACTCACGTAACAACTTCCCCTATACAAAAAGTTGATGTCATACATCAAGTTTTCAGGAATAAGATCAAAAATTAATATAATTTCAAAATTCAAAAATTAATAAAAATAAATACATTATAAGAACATCAATGTAAGTTGCATAAAATTATTAATATATAAGCGAGCAAAATACAATAATATAAGTACGTATATATGAGAATAATATCAAAAGTAAATGAGTATATAAATAAAACATAAAAATGCTTAAAATGTTAAAAGTATCAAAAATGTTACAATTCAAAAAATAATTAAGGTTACAATTTTTGTTTTATACATACATATTTTTTAGGAAATATCTTTTAGTTCCATTTGAGGGGATTCCTCTTCAATCTGTACACCAAGGTGAATGCTACTTCTTCTTCTGGGAATGAAACGTCTAATACGTCTTTGAAAGACGCTAGGTACCATTGATGGTACAGGTGGATCATCTGGTCCTTGTAAGAGATTAGGTGTCACACTTGCAGAATATGTATAAACAAATTAGAGCAATGATTATTGTGATGGTAAATATAGTATACCACGATAACTTTTTGGTTACCAAGGGCTGATTGATAATGTCATCTAATTGGTCGGAGTATTGGGACAACTTGTGTTGAGCAATGTTTAGATCATCTGTATTCAATTTGTTAATGTCAACGGTTTCAAGTCTGGAAGGTTGACTTTATGTACTAGATCTTCACAACAGCTGAATGGTATATTTACTGGATGGTTTTGGTAGGTTATATTTTGATATGTATCCATTAACTGTTTGGCCTGGACACGGGTGGAACCGATAAACACACTACATTTTGGTTGTAGCTTTAAAATAGTATTAACGTTTACTATTTTTGTGATAACTTCTCTTCCTTCACATCTAACGGTGATCGGTAGAGGATCTGATATACTTATTAGCCAATGGTTTGGAGCAATTGATTGGATATTATATTCCTTTGCATAAATTAATATATTCTGACAAGTTTTTGGTAAATAACTTGTTTGCTTGAAAAACTGGGCTTCACAAATTGCATCACTGTCGATTGGATATGGCAATACGTCTGGACAAATTTTCGATCTTCGGTCTATAGACTTGCAATTGTCCTTGTTATCAAGAGTTACGTAAAGTAGAGAGTCACCGTCTCTAACAATATATTTATGACCAATTTGAAGTATATGATGTAGACCTGTACGATTATCAAAGATAGGAATTGGATATAATTGGTAAAGGATGTAATTTTCAGGTTCTACCAAGGGTATTTTTAAAACGAAGACGATTTTTGAATAAATTTGAAATGCTTCTAATTCTATTATTTCAACATACTGTGTTACAGTTGAAGTATAAACTGGTATAGGTAACTCATTTCATTTTCATTTCATTTTATACAGTGATTCAGATATCTTTTGTATTGAATTTAATAGATCATTGGGTGAAATAATCGAACTGTGTAAAATTTTAAGTCTGGCAAATGAAATGGAATTTAAAATGTCATCAAGAGTTTCTTCGATAAAAATATAACTTGTCATCAATGATTCGCAAATTTCTAGTACTTTTATTTGCGCTTGCTAAAAGGCTAAATCATCTGTAAGGTTAAAAATTGCGAATTAAATTTCTTGAAGATCTTTATTAAATGTGGACTCGTCAATTTGTAACTTTTGTATTGTACTATTAAAATTCTTAATTACTGACGTAGTCACTGGAATCTGATTCTTTAATAAATTTTCTATCTGGTGTTCGTGTCGCGTAATGCGGTCAATAGACTGACTATAGTATTCTCCATCAGATGAGTCTAGATTCCCTGATATAGCTTTCCATATCGTACCTAAACCGTTAATAATGCCGCTTTTGCGTCTGTTTGAACTTGAACCTATATAACTTTTGGTATCAGCAAATATTTCCTTATATTTCTGATCAAAATTGTTGGCAATTTGATTTAAAAGACTAATGTGTGTTGATAGTTCTACTTTAAATGCAATCATTCGATTGTTATTTTCTTTAAGTGAGTCTAGCAAATGATCTAAAATTTCATCTTTGTTTGAAATCGCTTGTTTAATACTAAGTTTTTTGTATACTAAGAGTGTCCATTTTGAATTTGATATTTTGAGATTACTTTCCTCTTGGAAGTAAACACCGATCGTATTATTTACTGGTGATATTTGATATTGGCATCTTGAGATGGTGATAATCCACCAAAGGATTAAAATTCTGAAATATCGAAATTTACTTTAGTAGTTTGATTACTATTTGGATTAAATAATTTTGCTGAGTTTTGATAAAGTTCTTTGATTTCATAAGGACCATTGAACTTATTTTCCGATTTATTTTTAATTTGAGATTCTTTGAGGTATACTTTATCTCCTATATTAAATTCATGTTGGTTTTGGGATATATTCTTATCAAACCGAATTTTTGATTTTTCTTTTTAATTATTTATCTTTGCTCTTGCTATTTTATAATAGTGTTTCATACGATTATTTAAATCTCTAATATATTTAGAAATGAGGTTTTTCTGATTGTATAACGTTTCAGGGGGTCTACTTGACGTATGCCCGAATACTAGTTCATATGGGCTAAATCCATGGGTGTAACTTTTTGTATTATTATAACAAATGACAGCGTATGGTAAAACATTAAAAGGATGTTCTTCGGGATGTTCGGCTGTATTGACACGAATCATTTCAGAAAGTGTTGCTGAAAACTTTCGATTGAACCATTGGATTCTGGATGGTTCACACTTGAAAAAGTTAGTTTAAAATCATAGAGTTCTGAAAGGTCTTTCATTAAAGTATTGTTGAATTCGGGGCAATAATCGCAATGTATGCGCAATGGTGTGCCATATTGTTGAAAATAAATTAACAAGGTGTTAACAACTGAGGAAGCTTTCTTATCATTCGGTGGATATGCTTGAGTGAATTTCGTTAATTTGTCCCGTATTGTTAGTGCGTAATTTTTGTCAGGATATTCAAATATTTCTATATTGATTCGCTCAAAGGGAGTCTTTGGTGTTTCTGTTACTACGAAGGGTGCGCTTAAATTTTTTCTGCAAAATTTTACTTTTTGGCAGATTTCGCAAGATTTTATAAAATTTTCAATATTTTTAATTATTCCTGGCCAATTATATTTTTCTATGTCTAAGTGTTTATTGGGAAATAAAACCACACTTTAAAGAAAATTGCTGTATATTCCAAACGTTTCGGGGTCTAGATGAGACCCCGTTGTCAATGGCTAAGAAACTACGGATTAAAAAGGTACAATTCCGTAGTTTCTTAGCCATTGACAACGGAGTCTGATCTAGACCCCGAAACGTTTGGAATATACAGCAATTTCCTTTAAAGTGTGGTGTTATTTCCCAATAAACACTTAGACATTGAAAAAGATGCCACAAGTATCCTTCAGAAAACAACTATATTTTTCTCTAGCGCGTCTCAGAGTTTCATTTATACCTCTGTGTAAATTATTTTTTCCACAATGATATTGTTCAATGATTATTGGTATTTGATCTTCAGTTGGAGTTGTTACAATATTTTGACAAATTTTTATTTTAATATCTTTGTCAGCAAATATAAAAGATAGAATTTCAAGAGTTGGTAAATCAATATTATTTTCAACATAATAAGTTTCGTTTGGATTAAATTGATCTTGTGCTTTGTAAAGAATGTAAAATAGATGTGGGACTATTCTTCCTGGGTCAAAAGGAAGGGGTATTATGAAGTATCTTCGTTCTTTAATTGAGCTACTGGAAACTATGTTAATTATTTCGTTACTGAAATCTGGATTTATTTCGAAAAGGTCATTTATGATTTTTTTGTCGTGTAGTTCTCCTAATTTATTTTGGCAAAAGAAAGTTACGATAATTTTATGGGCTTTATCAAGAAGTTGAGAGTTTGAAATCTCGATTTTTGAATAATCTATTAGTGATTTGGTTTTGTAAAGTTCGACAAATCTGTTATATTCTGAAGTCATTCTTTCATTTTCATTTTCAAGGTTCTGTTGTTCAATAAAGTCATCATTTGAAGTTTCGTCTTCAGTTAGGGCATGAATTTTAGTTTTTGAATGAAAGTTAGTACAGTCTTGGAAGTGATTTATTTATGCGCTTATGCTATTTTTCTTTCCGGGTTTGTAAACAACTTTAAAATTATATTCTTCTAGTTTTATCCTCTATCTAGCAAGTCTGCTACCGGGGTCCTTTATTGAGAAAAGCCAAGTTAAAGGGCGGTGATCGATTGCGACTGTAAAGGTTCTCCCATATAAAATCGACCTAAATGTCTTAACGGCCCATACTACCGCTAGTAGTTCTCTTTCAATAGTCGAATATTTCGTTTCTGCTTCACAAAGGGTTCTAGAGGCATAGGCAATTGGAAGATCTTTACCTATAGGTCCTTGAGATAAAACGGCACCTATTGCAAAAGCACTTGCATCGGTTGTTAATATGAATTCCTGTTCAAAACCTGGATACTTTAAAATTGGGTCAGAAGTAAGAATTTCTTTGAGTTTTTGAAAGGGTTGCTTACATTCATTATCAAATAAAAATTTAACGTCTTTTTGAAGGAGTCGAGTGAGTGCGTTTGCTATTTTAGCAAAATTAGGAATAAATCTGCGATAATAACCTGTTTTTGGGTTCTGGAAAATTTAATACACAGCTGACTTTATATGGGTTTGGTTTAACACCATCAGGAGTAATGATATGACCTAGATAAGCTACTTCACGTCTTAAGAATTCGCACTTATCTGGCTGAATTTTGAAATTAGAATTACGAAGTCTTTTGAATACTTCTGAAAGTCTGAAAATATGTTCATGAATCGTGGGTGAGTATACAATTATATCATCCATGTATACTAGGGCTCTTTCATTTTAAATACCAAGAAGGATATTATCCAATACACGTTGAAAAGTGGACGGGGCATTTTTTAATCCAAAGGGCATTCTTATAAATTCATAATGTCCTTTCTCAACTGAAAATGCTGTTTTAGGAATATCAGTTTCATTGATTTCAATCTGATGAAAACCTGAAGCAAGGTCCAGAGTAGAAAAATATTGACATTTATTATCATCGACGGTTAACTCATTTAATTTGCGGTAACCAATTACAATTCTCCATTTTTGTTTGCCTGAAGCATCGAGCTTTTTAGCAACAACCCAAACAGGGGATGACCATGGGGAAATTGAGGGTCGAATAATACCTTGATTTAACATATTACTTATTTGAGTTTTTACTTCAGTTCGATGAATCTGAGGATACCTATAAGACTTGATGTAAACAGGTTTGGAACTATTTGTGTCTATCGAATGCTTTATTTCATTGGTGAATGTTAATTTGTCACCTTCTAAGAAAAATATGTCCGAAAATTCTAGACAAAGATTGTTAATCATTTCATGTTCTTCTAGATTTAAATGGTC
This sequence comes from Octodonta nipae, assembly GCA_034190945.1. Taxonomy (NCBI): domain Eukaryota; kingdom Metazoa; phylum Arthropoda; class Insecta; order Coleoptera; family Chrysomelidae; genus Octodonta; species Octodonta nipae. Next base: position 83,916,163 of record CM067217.1, on the reverse strand, counting down.
AAGACGTAATTGGTCTTTTATTAAATGAATCCTATCAGTGAAAGTTGATTCATAAATATTGAAATTGAGATTTAGGATTTGATAAAAATTATTTATTGGTTCTAAAGAAAGGTCTGAAAAACCAACAGATTTTGGAATTGAGTTAGCATTTATGACTGATGTTAAAAATTCACCATTTGCGTTTATTTTCACAACGGCATGAGGTAATCTAACTTCCTCCTTTTCTTGTGCCTTAAGTATGGCATCAGTATTAGATACATTGCATTTTAATTTGACAATTTTTTCTGTTCTTCCTTCAACTGAAATATTGTTTGAAATTAAATGTTTAGGGACTTTTTAGAAATATGACTTGTCGTAGCAATAAGATTTTTTGAGATTGAGTTTTGTGGATTTTGAATGATTTCTGGAGAAGAGTTTTCTTGTCCGTCTTTGAATAATGGGACAGTTTTGAAATTAGTTATCAATTGTTTGGACTTAAGATCAATAATACAGTTATAATGATCTAAGAAATCAAGACCAAGAATTCCATCGAATTCTATGTTAAGTTATACACGAAAACTTTATGATAATCATTAGGGGCAAAAGGAATTAGAGTTGATTCTGTATTTAATATTTTTTCATTAGTAATACCTTGAATTGGTTTACTTTCAGGGTATCTGGGAAAATTCTTTACGACTTTTTCTTTAAAAATTTAGATTGAAGCTCCGGTATCAATTAGTAATTTGTGAGTTTGAGTTCTGTCAAAAATATAAGTTTTTGGAACTTACAGTGAGTAAACGGATTTAAATAAACTGGTTCGTTTGAATATTTGTGTCGAGGTTCGTTTTGTTGAAAGACAAATTTTGTAGTTGGGTTTGTATTTCCTCTATTTTGGGTGGTTGGTTTCCCGAGGCTAATTCTTGAAAATTTTCTTCGTTTTCAGAAGAATTATTTTGATAATAATTGTCATTTTGATAATAGTCAAATTCTTGAGGATTTTCATAAAAGTCATCGTCATAATATTCTTGATAATTATTTTGGTCATAATCATCTTGAAAATGTTCGGTGTCATAATTAGAGTTTGAAAATTCATAATTATGGGGATTTTCATTTATGTGATGTGTTCTAGGATTATTAAAATTAAAGTTTCTTTGCGGGTTTGGATTATTTATTTGAGGTCTTTGTTGAGAAAATTGGGGCAAAGAAGATCTGAATTGTTGATTCGTTTATTGGGTAAAATTAGGTCTTTGTTGATTAAATTGTTGTGGGAAATTGGGTCTCGGTTGAAAATTTGTGTTTCGAGATCCGTTTTGGAAATTTGTTGGATTCATTGGAAATCGATTAAATTGACAATTAGGGGCAATGTGTCCATTTATGCCACATTTGAGACATTTTATTTGAATGCTAGGTTTCTTAATTTGACTTGTAGATTGTCTGGAATCTAATTTTGGAAATTTTTGGTTTTCAAAATATGAAAGTTGAAGCTCGCGTTTTATTCTTGCTTGTGCTTCTAATATATCTCGAGGATTTTCTGCAAGAATAATTTGTCCTACTCTGGGTTCTAGACCAGTCAAAAGGGTATTTAAACTCATGGTATCAATTAAACTGCACTGAGCATTTTTCTGTTCAGGAGTAAGATTTTGAGATTTTTGTACGAATGAGTGCATTTTAGCATTTAGAACTTGTAACCGACTGACAAAGTTAAGTGGGAATTCATTTTGTATTTGTTTCAGTCTTTGTAAGTCTTGAATTAAAGATGAGAGATCCCTTTAATCTCCAAAATGGGTATTTAATAATTGTTTAATTTCTGGATACGTTGTGGGGTTTCTAGAGCTTACGAGCTGTGCTGCTCTGCCACGTAATTTATTTTTAATATGAATACTTAAAAGAAAACGTTGGTCACCAAGGGCCATATTATATGCACAGTCACATGCATTAAGGAATGATTGGAGGAAAATTTGATCTCCATCGTATTCTGGGATAATAGAAAAGATTTCTGATAATTTGTAGTTTTCTACTTGAGTTTCTTCGCTTGACATTGTAGCAAAGTTTGTTGAAATAACTAATAACGAAAACGTTTCTTAATAACTAAATCGCGTTTAAGGTGTTTCTTAAAACTATATCGCTTTTTCTTTTTATTGAATATTTCCACCTCCGAAAATATTTTTCCGATAATTAAAAATTCTTAAATATTTCCACCTTCGAAAATATTTTTCCGATAATAAAACAAAAATAATAATTTCCACTTTCGAAAATATTTTAAATAAAAATCAAAACAAAATTCTTAAAATTAAAAGGTTTAAAGGAATGAATGGATATTAACCCTGATAATCGTAAAAATGCAACAAATTGAACATAAACATAAAAATTAAAGAAACGATTATCTCTTACTTGATCTCTCTTGTTTTCATGGAGCTTGAGCCTTTGTCGTGTCCACCAGCAGTGAGGCAATTTCCGTGTTCAACCGGCTTCTTCCAACGATCTATCTTGTCCTAGCAGTGAGGCTGTGGTCCGTGTTCAACCAGGCTTTGGTCCTTTGTTTCGGCAAGGGATTGGAATGCGCCGTTTCTAGTGAGTGTTCGCGTGTTCTAGAAACGTTCACGAAATCCGAATGAACTGCGCCAAAATTTGTTACGTCGATAACAAAATTAAAAACTTTTTAAAAAAATTTATTTTTAATAAAACCCTTTTTAACTTTTACACTTTGAAATTGTTACTTGAAATTAATTATTAAAATTATTACTGTGTTAATATCGACTCTCCTACAACTTTACAAAGAATTTATAGGTTCTGTGATGATGACTAAGGTGGCCTTAATAACATGTGCAGTTTTACTTGAACAATAGAATATTGTTAGCTATTAAGCTCACCTCTAAATAAGCAATTTGGGATAAACAGGAATATCAATTACTTGAAAGGAAATATTAAAGATAAGCTAAAATGTTGCACAAAGGGGTCTTTCATACTGACTCACGTAACAGTTAAGTATACACAACATAAAAATACTCTTTTTTGTACACAGGAAACCAATGTGATCATACTGTAGAGATGTCTTGCTATAATAATAGCTGTGAAAAAGATTTTTTTGACAAACTGACCTCACTTGTATACTCCGTTCTGATGCAATTGTGATTAATAAATAAATCTTATAATATTTAGTGCTAATAAGGCGATCCTTGGACTGTTTTGTTTTAAACACGATGAATTTCACTTCATAGTTAGAATATGTGTGATAATTGGATTATTTTTATAGCTTTTACTCTAAGGATATGGTACATCTTTGAACTTCGAAATAATATTTACTTCATAATTCTGTGGTTCATTGAACCTACCCTCAAATTAATGGCTTTGTCGCACATGCGCAAAGAAATTTGTTATATGATCTAAGGTCCGTTATTAATGTGCATTACATGCTACATTAAGAAGTATGTGCTCTAAAGCCCGATATTAAGCAATTTAAGAATAGGGTATTTACTCTAAACTTAAATATTATTCAAAAATAATAATGTTAAATATTTACTTTATAATATGAACTAGGTCAGCACACATGTGTAATGGCAACTTGGTAACTAGTAACCACAGCTGATAACATTGCTCTTTTTGTGATGTTCTGATTTCTGGCGTTTCTCAAGTCTAATTTAACATATCGCAAACAGAGCATTATAAAGTTTTATTAGAACGAATCGTAAATTTTGTGCTGATAGTGTATATTAATTGGATATTATATTTGTTTGTTTGTTTACTACAGTGTATTGATTTTCTATAAACGAAGAGACTCTAAATATATAACCTGGTCCCTGTTTTATCGACGACGAATTAGGCTCTACTTTACAAATAGCAATTTCTCAAATTTTACCTTTCGAAATGTCAAAAGTGAGTTCGGCAAAAACGTCAAATTAATGGTTCTACCTATAGCTTAAACCAGTAATCGAATGTAGATGGGAAATAGTAGGGAAAATCATATTTGAGTATTACTATATAATTTTTGGGCTGGTCAGTTGTGATAATTGGTTGCTTGACTCCAAACATCTATCTATCAACGTCAGAACGCATAAATCTCGTACATATGAAAATGAAATGTATCAAGGCAATACTATAATATTCGCAAAAAGTATTAGCTAGTCAAGGTAAATGGAATTCAAGCATTGCATGTATATAGCTGTAATTCACAACAGAAATACAACTACTATAAAGTTTGAATGGAATTAATCAGCACTGTTACTATGTAATTTTAAATGCCGAATATTGATAATGCGCATCCTAGAACAATCGTACTTTAAAAAATAATACTTTTGAGAAACATATTAATATTAATTTAACTGGAAATGATTAAATTATGAAACCTGTAAATATAACCGGTTTAATAATCATGTAGGTACTTAATGTTCTCTTATATGACAGTACCTAAATCAGTTCTACAGTGTTTTTTTGGTTTAAATCTTCTGCTTCTATAACGACAAATCTCGTTTTAACACCAACATGAATATGTAAAAATTTACACACTCATATTGGTTGAGGTTTAAAATTTAGAGGTCTCTCAAGCAAGCTGTACTGAATTCTTCTTAATACTCTTTCACATAAAAAGGGTTAACTCCAAAATAGCAAAGTTCGTATGGAAAAATCTGGTTTTTAACTATACTTAGTCTGGTATGAACTTTGCTAACATAAGATCAGTTGCATGGTATTACCCTCAGCAACATCACTGTCGGTAACTACAAGCACTGAGTTGCGGTACACTATCCTTTTCGTACTTAAGAAGCCCAGTGCTTACAGGGTTTACTTTTATTTAGCAGTAAATACTACAGAAGATGGCTCAGCCCACTTTATGGTTCTTGTACTGTTGCGTTTAGGGATGTAAGCCTCCTTTTTAGATTATTCGATTTTTATAAATTTTTTCTTTAAATTGACATTTAAATACTTGAGAACAACAAGCTTTATATTTAAAAATCTAAAGGTCTGAATCTGATTTTGTTGTCAATGAAAATATAATCTTAATTATGCATATTGTAATAATTTGGAAATTATGTAATAACACCTATAAGAATCTTATATATTCAACATTCATATGCTGAGCCACCCTTCGAGCTTGTTATTTCTGTATGCGTGTAAATTTCACAATAATTTCCAAAGTATGACTACTGAAATATTGAAAAAGAATTTAGAGAAAAAAATACTTGTAGTAGAATATTATTAATTATAACCTAAATGAACACAATTGGTGAAGTTATTTCAACAACAAACATATTCATCTAGACAACGAAAATTGATTGAAGTTTAATTAGCTGGAACTAAGGCAGCTAGACAATCTATCTTATATGTATACACAAGGAAAGAAAAAATTATAAAATGGTTTTTCCCAAATATGCTTACAGTTTTTTTGTCCTACTGTCGTATCAGCTCACACAGTATTGGCCCGCCCGGTATAATTGTAAATGTATTATTATACATGCAAACAACTGGAACTCTCGGTTCATTTTTTTCCATACATACTTATATGTGCGAACTAGCCGTTAGGCCAGCCGCAAAACGAGACGCAGCTTCGTGACGTGAGTCACACCGAATTTTCACGGACAGAGTAAATAATGGCGATGAACATCGCAAAATAGACCGCAGTTTCATTGTGTCAAGTATGGTGATTTCTGCATATATATATATATATATATATATATATATATATATATATATATATTATTTGATTTCAGAATCGGAGTCCTCGGACCTCAGATAGGCGTCACGACTTGTATCATATAAAATGACGAATTCGTACTGCCTCGATTAATTTTTCTTCAATTTTTTAAACTCTTTGAACACACTCAGGGTGACAAACTGCGTGTAAGTATTATCTGCGCTGCATTGCCAGATACCGCAGCAGCATATATTTACATGGCTTACAAATTCTCGCCGTGACTCACGTCCCGTCACGAAGCTGCATCTCATTTTGCGGCTGGCCTTACCTGTGGCTTGCACCACGTGTGGCTTTTAAAATTATTTGGATAAACCTGAAATGTGAAGTGGCCTTTATGGGTTACAGTTGGGTATTGTTAGGGCTTCGGCTTCTATTATCGTAATATTAGTTTCTACGTATATTCTTATGGTTTTAAACATAAAACCAACAACTCAATTTTTCAGTGATTTATTTGGTAGAAAATAAATTTATCTACAAGTTGGTACTTAAAGTAGTCAAGCTATAACGTAATAGAATATTGTAGCTCAAACGTACGCTTTACGTATATATACTACTAGCCGTTACCCGCGGTTTCACCCGCGTACGGAATGTTCAAATCTTTACAAAAAGAAATAACTAGTGAAACATATGGGTCTTCCTATATAACAATTTTTAAACCACCCTACTTAACTATAAATCCACCAATCCCGAATATATTTCACCTAACTGCAAGTGGTTATGGGTCACCCTATATAACAGTTTTATTCCACATTTTTTAAATCACCTTCTATAACTGTAACTCTACTTCACACCATAGTGCAACCATACTGTATATGCTGGTGTTTATTTGCCATACAACAACTGACTATAACTCTACTCCACCCTATATTTCAGCTACGCCACTGCTTATGGTCTACGCTATATTACAATTATTTCAGATATTTGTGTGCCACATTGTAAATTACAACTTCCCTCCTCCCTATATTTTAATCAGCCTTTATGTGTAACTATTTCTGACATTGTGCTAAACACATTCTAAAACTATAATCTTGCTTCGCCCGTATTTCAGGTATTCCATATAGTAGTATGCAACTGTTCATGCTCAATATAACAATGGTCTACCCTATATAACATTTTCTTAAACTTCTTTTGATCCACCGTAATTGAAATGCCTGTGGGATCCTTAGTGTGTCACAAATGTAAAAACACAATTTGCACCCTAACACCAAGTCTTTATTTAAATACTCACCCTATATAACAATTTTATTCGACAAGTTTTTGAACCACCTTATATTACTATAATTCTACTTCCAACTATATTAAAACAATCCTGAATGTACTGCTGTCAATTAGTCAAACATTATAACTTATTTTTTAACTATCCTGTATAACCATAATTTTACTCTACTATATATTTCAATGTATGTGCCTCTGCTTAGGGGCAACCAAACATAACATTTTTTAAAAACTTAACTTTATAACTCTGTTCCACTCTGCTCTTATCTATGAAACTGCTTATGGCCTACGCTATATAACCATTTTTTAACCACCTTTGAAACTTTTTCAAACATTGTTTTAATCACACTGTATAACTAAAATTTTACTTCGATCCATGTTTCAGATAATGAATATATGCAACAGGTCATGTTCTACCCTACAAAATTTTTATCCAACATTACCTAAAATTCTACTCCACGCACTATTTCAACCACCTTGTATATGCAACTACTTATTGGTCACTCAGTATAACTTTTTTGTACCACCCTGTATAACACTAAATCCATCAATGCCCAATATATTTCACCAAAACTGCAACTGCTTATGGCTACCCTATATAACAATTTTGTTCAACATTTTTTTGAATCACGTTGTATGTATTACAACTGCCCTGTTTACGATGCTGCTTATTGGTCAACCAATATAACATTTTTTAAATACTTAAATATAGCACTTCTCCGCCCTATAGTTCAACTATCCTATCTGTGCAACAATAGCTACACTATTTCACAATTTTTCTCATATTTTTTAATCACATAATAAAATATAATTTCTCCTCCATTTATACTACTGTACATTTTCAACTTTTTCTAACCTTGTTTGAATCACACTGTAAAACTATAACTTTACTGCGCCCCATAATTCAGGTGCTCCAAATATTCAACTACTTTATAACAAAATTTTTCTACCATTTTTTCGAACCACCACCCCCTTATTTCAACCACATGGTATATATGCAGCTACTTACGGGCCACCTAATATAACTTTTTTTAAGATTTCGTAAATACATGTTATTCTTCTGCGCTCTAACTTTTACCTGTTCTATATATGGAACACCCTATAAAATTATACTTGATAAATAAGTTGATTTTTTTTTAAAGCGAAACATGGTACATTGGCATAATTTTGAATAAAAGCTAAGCTGATGCAAGTATCTAATATTTGGTGCATGCCGTGGAACCGGTGGAACGATATATCTACCATTTTTGTCAATGTAGGGACATAAAATGTATACCAGATTTTATGTTAAACTTTAAAGCTTTACAACAAAAAAAGATTCAGCAAAAACAGTTCAGTAGTTATTACGTGATGAGGTAACAAACAACCAAACAAACAAACAAACAGACAACTACAATTTTATAATAGTATAGATAACACATAAGTGGCACCTGAAACTCGTTAATAATTTACTACTAACATAACGTTTGTTGCAATCACGTCGGCATTTATAAAAATATTCTGATTAGAATTTCAAACATGAATGACGTCGAAGGGCCAACAGAAGCACTTTTCCTTTGTATGAAAGGTGTAACATAATGAACTGTAATTATTATGATAATCCCGGCATACTAACATTTTGTATACTGTCAACTTATATATATAATTTATATATACTGTTGTATACTTACACCCCACATACATGTAGATATACCCTGTTTATTAACATCCTGGATACATTTTACGTACGTATACCCATTATATTAATTTATATACTTCACACTATGTATATACAACTAGTATACATATATGCTGTATACATTTACCCTGTATTCTATATTTACTGACACCCTGTAGACTTACAATGCGAACGAACATCCTGTATACGGGGCTGCCACCCCAACAAGACTGTCGGCAATGACCATGTCCCTCCCTCGGTCATTGTCAACAAATAGCAAAAGGCGTGGTCCAATTCTCTTATCTTGTATTTGACTAGTGAATTTTTAAACTTTTCCGTGACCAACTCACCAACAAACAGAAAAAATAACTTCTACCAGTTATTGAACAAGAAAACGGGCTCACTGACGTCTTCCGTAGCGACTATACCTGTATATTTATCTCCTGTATCAATATACCCAGTATACTTCTACAGATCATTTAACTCACATACTTATATCCTGTATACGGGTACCAGTGTTTCACTCTATATATTATATGATTGATTTTATGGCGTAGAAAATTAAGAAACTTGGAAGAAGTTGATAACTATAATAAAAAGCTTGCGAATACGATTACACAAAAACAATTGAAATAAAAAGAGCAAAAACAACGTCGGCCTCGAAAATTCTATTGATGTAAAAAGTAACGTTGATGTGAATCCGAAATCGAATACCGTCTAGAATGGCAGACCAAGACTGGAAAAATCTCCATCCTGGTTTGCGAATAAGTTTATTTTGATAAAAATAAAGACATTTAAATTGGGTGTGAATATTTGTGAAATTTTACCCACAGAATCTATTGCAATACGTACACCCTGTATACGTATACCTATTTATGTAACCCTTAAGTACAACCTTGACAAGACTTAGCCTTCTCACAAGAATCAAACGGATTACGAATCAGATCCGGCATAAAAGTTGTATTAATAAGACGTATTTTTTAAGCAAATATTTTATATGTAATAATTAATTAATTTTTGAATTTGTAATTTTGAACTGAAATATATTTTTTAAAAACATTGTGTATGAACGCACGTCATTACTATCTTGTAAACTAATATCCTGTATTTTTTTACTTCCTTGTGGCCGAGCTCATAGAGATGCTAGAAAAGTTTAGCTTCAGAACTACACAAAATTCAATCACAACGTAAAGCCTACCCAGCAAAAATCGCTCACAAACAATAAACATATGACGTAATCTAGACTTACAAAAATTCAACCGAAATTAGAACCTCCTCCGTTAAAACAATTATAGCATATGTCAAAAAGAATCTTAATAGCTTCCATAAGCACAAGGATACATATAATTACTCTGTAATAAATAATGACAATTTCTGTCCTAAATATTTTAGTTCAATTATTGATTACGTTATAGTCAATAGTAAACTACACGAGTATACAGAGGACCGGACATAGGCTCAGACCATTATTTAGTGGTGAATGCAAATATGATGTTCGAAAATTGGCAGAAAACGAATCCAAAAACAAAAGAAGTGTAAGAAATCTATAAAGTGTACTTAATAAATGAAGAAAGCATAAGAAACCTCTATAACTATAGACTGAACAGAATTCCTGTACCGTTAGAAACAAAAGAGGACTTGAATTTCAGATGGAAAAACACACAAAAGGCAATAAAATCGGCAGCCTCAGAAACATTAGCTAAAAAAAAGGAGAAGCAAGAAAAAAGGTTTGCAAATATGGACAGTGGAGCTTTGGCGAACAGAAAAGAAACTATGAAAAAACACTACTAAAAAGCAGGGGAGCAATCCTAGGAATGCTTTATTAGCGAGATTGAAAATGATATAAATGGTAGACCACAAATAACATATAAGATAATGAAGGCACTGAATAAATAAGAAAATGACAGAATCCATATAAATAACAGAAGAAAAAACTGGATAAACTAAGAAACTATGGCAGGAGGAAAATGTAAAAAAGAAGAAATAGAAAGAGCAGATGAAAGAAGTTTAGATGATATAGATTTAGAGGAACTAAGAGAAGCTTTTAAAACTACAAAAAACAGAAAAGCAACAGGAAAACATGCTAACAGTTCCGAATTTCTGAAATACGGCGAAACATTACTGCAACTGAGACTATATAATAAAAGCTGGAAAAATAATGTAATACCAAAAAAAAAAAACAAAAAAAAAACAAAGGTACTATCAATATTTAAAAAGGGCTATAAAAACGACACTAAGAACTACAGAGGAATAAGCCTACTCGAATCAGCCTACAAAAAATGTTAGCATCGAACACTGGAACAAAGTTGGAATGCCCATCGAGAACTAAGAGAAAAATCGATCTGGATTATAAAACCGTAGGTTGGACATTTCATAGTTAGTTGAGCTTAAATGAATCGTATTATTATTTCGATGTGAATTGTTTTCGAAATCAGCTGTAGTAAATATTGCATTTTTATGTGTAAATAAAGTTGTAGAAAGTGGTAGTAAATATCAGTTTTTAAAATTCAATTTAATCCCACGAAGCTTACTGCAATATATATATATATATATATATGTTTTAGGTGGTTTCCGGAAATCCATCCGCGTAGTTGATAACTGATCCCTGTCGGGATCGATGGTAAAATGACGACGTTTTGGCAGAGTAACATCTGCCCTCTTCAGGATGAATTCCCGGAAACCATCTAAAACATTTAGTGCCCGCGAAAACTTAAAAACATATATATATATATATATATATATATATATATATATATATAATAAAAGAATGGAAAAACAAATTTCAGAAAGGAATTACGTTACATCAAAATACCGTTGTAAACTCGATTCTTTATGCAGATGACCTAGTAATAGTATTAACGACAGACTCAGGAGATGACCTGCTATACCTGGGAATCCACAAACTGCAAGAAATTTGTACAGAGTATAACATGAAAATATCACCTACTAAGACCAATCAGATTAATGGGTTTTTCAGTTAAATTCCCTCCCAGATAGATAGCTGATAACTGATCCCTGCCGGGATCGTTGGTAAAATGACGAGGTTTCCGCAGAATCTCATCTGCCCTCTTCAGGTCGGTTCGCATAATTCTCGTAGCCTTCTACCTAAGCTTCTAGTTACCCGAATGTTCGGTAGCGTGGGCGCTATTATATAGTCGCGGTTCGGCGCTTATTGAAGATCTTAGTATAGTGACGCGCGAAGTTTCCTGGATGCTGATATTTTTTAATTTTACTTTTTAATCGACTTCCAAGAAGGAAGAGGTTATCAATTCGGCGAGTATTTTATTGTATGTTTATTACATGATTTCTTCTCCAGCTGTAAACGGATTTGTTTAATAGAATGTACATCCGGTTTGATAAAATTTTAAATTTGAGAAACGAATTTTGTATTCGTAAATGGCTGAAATTTGTGATTGAAAACATATCTGCATTCAAATCGAACAATATACCTAATATTGTGGCCGATTTCTCCAAAACACATTTCCGATTTGTATAGTTTTTAAATTGTAATCTTTTAAGAAAGATCCAGAAGTGGTCTCTTATATTTTTCCATGATTTGTAATATGGAGTTTTTCAGAAAATCGCCAAAATTCCAATATTTCTATCAAAAAACCATCGAAATGACATTTAAGCATAAATATTTTAAATCCAACGTAATAATCCCCGAACTGTAAACACTGAAAATTTTAATCACAACTTGAACAGTTTCTATGTAGATTGCAAGCATATAAGTAGTATAGTATAGTATAACTTTTATATACCTATTAAATATCGATTTACAATAAAAAATTTAATTTTGCGAAGACGGTGCTTTTGGTGTCACCGACTCCTGGCCTAATAGGAAATTCAGTGGCAAGCGCTGAACTGCTATTCGATTCGATTATATAGAGGGTGGTTAGCATAGCAAACAAAGCCATAAAGTAAAGTGATAAAAGCAATAATAACAATAATTATTAGCGCATTTAAAAAAAAATCCCATTTAGAAAAAATGTGTTATCTTCGGCAAATTTTGTTTTTTTCATAGAATCAGGTATATATTTACGGTTTATTTGAATAGTGTCTGTCAAATGAACATTTAGTTTTAACAACTCTTCTGCAAGTGGCAAGCTCGTATAGTATCTATAGGTATAAAAATGATATCCTTTACATACTGGGTTATTGTCTAATAATAATTTTTGACAAAGATGTAACACTATCCTTGTACTTACAGGTAAATCAGGTCTCACTAAATCTTCCGAGGTAAAGCTTCCGTAGTACGGCATAATCGAATAAACATACCCGGAGTTAGCATCTGCCATTACATAAATTCATATCCCCCATTTCGTAGGCTTGTTAGGGTTGTGAGTTAAAAAACTAATTTTACCCTTAAATCCAACAACAGATATCCGATATCTCTCTTGATGGAACAAAAGATTCTTTGAATTGTTTGGCCAAATAATCTAAATAATGACTGACTTTCTGAGTTCGAGCCCTAAGAGTTTGGTCATTTGGATCGTTTTCATGCAAGTGGAGCATCCAAAAAATTTGTAAAAATCGTTCTCTTCTAAATATGCTACTAAAAAACGTATATTGGATATTAGATACGGTTATCGTACCCATATTTACAACCCTAATAATTCTGTTAAACTCTTCTACTATAGTGTCTACCCCCGTGTGCCATGTAGAACGTTCTGAAAAGTTCTTCTGTGCTATTTTATGTCTAGCCTAATTATTTGTTTGTTCCACTATTTTTATTGTTAGCTCATCGGTAAAAAAAGAGCTTGAAGAAATCTATGGATTTTGTACAAGTATTTGGAATTTGTGGTCCTACCATTTTATCCCCAGAAGTGAATATGTAGAATCCTGTCTGGTACTTGATCGTGGCATGTTACTTACTGCCATGGACCAAAATTGTTATATTCACGTCTTCTTCACTGCTGCTTGAACTTGCAACTCATTTTCAATTTCATCTTGTAAAAATTTCTTGGGCATTTCAAATATATTTTTTAAATGTAACCAAAAAAATACACCGAACTTTACACAATCGTATTAGTTGTAAAACTGAGTAATATTCAAAACGCAAAAATGTTGCTCATGTGAACTGAAGTGGTTGTAATATAGACATCAGCAGATGCATACTGGAGTAATTTCAAATTTTTGGTCAAAACCCCAATATACGAAGCTGGCTGTCAGAGTCACGTGACTTTATTTTTTGAAACTTATTGGTTTATTGAATCCAACAAGAGTTCTCTTAATAGTTTAAACGAATCTCTTTGCTTATGAAATGAGGATGTGATGGCACATCGGGACAAGCTGAATATAGACAATTATTTCAGAATGAGACGGTCTCTGATTCAAATTTTAATGTAGTCAGTAAGGCTCCGATACAATTAGATGTTGTTAACATAAGTGGCAGTGGTAAAATAATTATTTGGAGAAATCCAACTGCTTCTTCCCCCAGAAGTTTGTAGACCATTAATGCTTCTTTTTGCCAAAGAATCGACAGAGTTAATTAAACATTATGTCAACTATGGCCCAGATCGAAACTTTATTACTTTTGTTACGTTATATTTTTGCCTTAGCTACTCAGTATAATTGAACGCGTTTAAGACCGGTCAAAATGTTGCTTTTATTCGTCCGTTCCGATAGCGATCGATAACCTACCGTTCGCGCGCTAATTTTTCCGTATTTATTGTGTTTCGTTGTGATTTATTTTGAAAGAGGTTTGAATTTGACCTGTCGAGACGAATTGATTTATCGAATATTTTTGTGGTTGGCATTGTGTGTTTCTTGACAGTTGTCATTGTCGTCGACAAGGCGGGAAAGGTTAACTGGAGAAGTCGTGCAGTTGTTTTTAACGGATTTTCCACTAGTATACTGGCGTTTGATAAGCCATCCGAGTTCGGGAGTTATATGGAAATCTCTACATTGTGTTCCAGCATATTGTAGTACTGTTGATTAGTTGCTGAGATACTTCTCTCATTGAGGATTTGAAAACTTCTGTTGTTGCGTAATTCTTCAGAGTGGTCATGGTATTTGGGGCCACCCTCACAATGGAACCTTTGGTATAAGAACCCCTTGGTTGATAGGGTAAGTGAATTTTGTTTGTACACTAGCCGATTTCTCGTATTGTCAGACTATTGATAGATATTTTCTTTTTTTTAGGGTTCTTGTTCTACTTCTTTTCCTTCTGTCGTATTTCTTCCTTTGTTTTTTGTTTCTACATGCGGCGTTCCTGTTTTTGTTCTCCATCCAGTGAGATTGGGGTTATATTTTGCTGTTCTATTACGACACTAGAACACAGACCTGGTTTGGCATTATGGTTTCATGCCGATCATGGACTTAGCATGCAGATGAACTAGTTGATGGTGCATACATGAACACTGTATTATAACACGCTGGTATTTCTATCATCAGAGTTCCAGTGGTGGAGCGAGCGCAAGGGAGTCTAACTTCAGCTTCAGCTGTGGTTTCAGATAAGTGACAATTTGTGTATCAGGTTACTGTTTCATTATCAGTTATTTTTACAGTAATAATATAAACCTTAGTATTTGATTTGAAATTAATAAAATAGAATTTGTTAACCGAAAGTAAAGACCATTAGCCTACTATCGGGTTTATTATTATTATTCTGATCGATTGCACTTACCCTCGAGCTCGATTGTAGTATAGATGAGACACAAACGTCGGAATTCTGAATTTTATTGAATGATAAACATCAGGTAATTATGATCGGTTCCCATTAATGTGGTGTTTGATATTGACGATTTATTTAAATATTCTATTGATTAGAATTATTGTATTAGAGGAATATTTAAATATTTATATTAGGTTATTCAGAATCTCACATGTTTATATGTACAGTTTGAATCTCTGTCCTTAAGTGTATATTTGTTTCATTTCATTTTTCACTTAGGTATATTTAGCTTAAACATTCTAAGACTGTTTTGCATTAATAGAGTGCCTTATGGCATATTTTTAGCGCCTTGAACTAGTCTGTACGCGCAAATTAAACTTATATTTTGGAACTGTTGTATGCTTATTATTCCTTTTGATTACAACATTTATTTATTTATATTTAGAAATCTAGCGCCCCCAAATTAGCAAAAATTACTACAGCAGATATTTTAGGACGGGTAGGTGTCCTGATTATGTGTATTTAGAAGGTATAGGGGAATCTACCTGGCGCCCTTATTTTCTCTTTATTTATATTTATCCGCCAAGTAAAATCTGGCATATACGTTCAAATAAAACGACCCCCCCCGTCTTCACTGAGGCTACCGGACATACCTTCTTCTGCCTTCAGCATAACTAGGTAGGGTAGAGATTTGGTGTCACGCAACATTTTGGTGTGGCATTTTAGCACCAACGTGTAGCGTGGCACTTTCAAAAATCTAATGCAAAGGTACTGAAATAAATTTAATTATTTTTTTGATTGATTGAAATTTTGGCATATCTCCACTACATGGCTGGATCCGTCTTTTTGAACGTTTGATTAATGTAAGTTTTAGACTAAGTATATGTAAGTGGCAAGTTCGAGGTACAGAAAATAAAAATAAAATAAATATTAGAAGAAAAGGTATCCAAGACGAATTCAGAAAAAAACATGGGTCTCATAGTAGACAAACCTAAGCCTGGATTTGGAAGTAGCAATGACGGAAATACGGCAAGAAATTTTTTCATTTCTACGCAGAGTCAGCATTTACAAAAACATAGTTTATCAATTTTTATAATCCTTTTGGCTCTTACAAGTACCTTTTCAATTAATACAAATAAGTGTATTTAGAAGGTATAGGGGAATCTACCTGGCGCCCTTTTTTTCTCTTTATTTATATTTATCCGCCAAGTAAAATCTGGCATATACGTTCAAATAAAACGAACCCCCCCCGTCTTCACTGAGACTACCGGACATACCTTCTTCTGCCCTTAGCATAACTAGGTAGGGTAGAGATTTGGTGTCACGTAACATGTTGGTGTGGCATTTTAGCACCAACGTGTAGCGTGGCAAACTGGCGCCGAACGTGGGGCATGGCAAACTGGCGACCAACGTGTGGGGCATACACAGTTTTAAAACCAAGTACTGTAGGTTTCAATTTATTTATTTGGTTCATATTTGTGACTTATAAGTTGCTCATATTAGCATTTTCAAACCATTGACTGGTACTTTTAAGTTGATTTAATTTTTATGGCGCTGATTTATTGATATTTATCTAGATATTGGCATTAATTGAGCATTTTGTGCCATATATTGTTATTATTTTTGATATTATATTTGTTTTATCATTTCATTTATTATATATTGTGCAAGGCAACAACAAACTTGATTCGGCCAAGCGTTATTTAGGGTGAATCATTTGCAATTTGATGGAAAGAGTTTAGTTTGGTCTTTTAGAAATTTCGTTATCATGGCTTTGAGGAAAATGCAGGTGAAGTGGTTGAATCAGGAAGAGTTAAGTTATGAAGTAGTGAGAAGAGGTATTGCTACAGGCACTGTAGATCAGATGCGTCATGCTCTGATTATGGCGTTGCGGTTAGAGATATGCGGTGACTCTGTCAGTTACCCGCCATACCCATTTTCTCCAGAAGAAGATTTGGCTGCTGTGGAGAGGAAGTTGGACGATCTTAGGCCCAAGGTGCAGTCATTCAAGGAATCCACCACGAGTAATGCTTTTAGCAAGCTCCAAAGTAAAGTAAAGGGCTCTTCTGATCAAGATCAAGTTGAACCGCCTCAAGTTAATTTTCTTCGACCGCTCCCCGGCGCGGCAAATTTTGCACAGTTCGCACAAACCATTCCTCCGTCTCGTAGGTCATCTAGTGTGTCTCCAAATGCTAATCAGGGTAGTTCCCTTTTATTGAAACCTGTTCCCCCTAGTAAATGGAACCTTAAATTTTCTGGTGACCGGAGAGGCCTTTCGTTAAGTGCTTTTCTGGAAAGAGTAGAAGAGTTAAGGGTTGCAAGGCATGTAACCAAGAATGATCTTTTACAGTCTGGTATTGATTTATTTGATTGCAGGGCTTATCAGTTCTACTTGGCCTATCGTGATGAGGTTAGTACTTGGGATGAGTTCAGGGATTTGCTGAGGGAAGAATACCTTTCTTCCACCTACAATGAAAAGCTTTTTGAGGAGATTCGCAAGAGAACTCAAGGACATGATGTGTCGATGGGAACCTATCTTGCTATCATGTTGGGGTATTTCAATAGATTGACTTGCTCAGTTTCTGAGGAGACCAAACTAAAAATTCTGATGAAGAATATTGCTCCATTTTATCAGAACCAGTTGGCTTTGGTAGACATTAATTCGATTTCTCAGCTGAAGGATTTAGGCAAGCGTCTGGAAGCGCGGAAGGAATTTGTGGAGAGTTATTCCGCACCTTCTAGGAAAACTAGTATTCTGGAACCGGATTTGGCATATATTGAGGTAGACGTGGTTAGTATTACTGGATCGTCATCGTCTCGGAGTAGTAATCTAGATCGTTCTAGGGATTTTGTTTGTTTTAGGTGTAACCAAGCGGGACATCGCGCTGTTGGATGTGCTGTGGTTCGGGGTAAATTCTGTTATAAATGTAAAAAAGAGGATGTTACTCTAAAAACCTGTAATGGCTGTAATCGTAATTCTCAGGGAAACGGATTGACGCGCGACTAGGTGATTGGTGTAGTCGTGTTGTTGAGCAGACTCCAATCAACAAATTTCAGGGTGTTTTGGACTATATTTTAGAGAATGCCGTTGGCGATGAGAGGCCTTACTTGTCGGTGAACATTTTAGGTAAAGTTGTTCTAGGACTTTTGGATTCTGGAGCATCAAGGACAATCATTGGTAATCAGGGTTTAGGGATTGTTAAGGACCTTGGATTATCTGTTAATTACAACAGGGTAGTTAGTTGTACTGTGGCAAATGGTAATAAATGTTGTAGTGTGGGTAGTGTACAGTTACCTGTGTCCTTAAGAGATAAGTTTAGATTAATTGAAGCATTGATCGTTCCTGAACTTCCCCATGTACTCATCCTTGGAGCAGATTTTTGGCGAGATATGGGTATAGTTCCTGATTTAAGACGTAATGAATGGCATTTTTCTCGTGAACCTGTTGGAGTTGATGTGATAAGTCATGTTTCTGATCAGACTGTACTTAGTCCTCTGGAGCGGTCCAGACTTCAGGCAGTAGTGGATCGTAATGTGGCATTGATGGGTGATCAGTTAGGTGGTACAGACAGGACAGAACATGTTATTGTCACCAATAGTGAACCGATTAAGCAGCGTTTCTACAGGGTGAACCCAGTTATTCAACAGGAAATTGACAAGCAATTAGAGGAAATGTTGCGACTTGGTGTAGTAGAGCCGTCAACTAGTCCTTGGTCTTCTCCTACTCTCTTAGTTAAGAAGAAGGACGGGTCATATCGCTTTTGCGTTGATTTTAGGAAGTTAAATTCTGTCACGGTCCGCGATAGTTATCCACTTCCAAGGGTTTCGGACATATTAGTTAAGCTTAGGGATGCTAAGTATCTATCTTCCCTAGATGTTAGGTCTGCCTTTTGGCAAATCAAAATGGCCGATGATTCTAAAGCCTATACAGCTTTCTCAGTGCCTAATAGGGGATTATTTCAGTTTTGTCGTATGCCTTTTGGGTTGCATAACGCTCCAGCTCGTTGGCAAAGGCTGATAGATCAAGTTTTAGGGAATGATCTCGAACCTTACGTTTTTGTTTATTTAGATGATGTAGTGGTGGTAAGTCAGACATTTGAACAACACTTAACTCTCTTGGATGAAGTCTTCCGTCGTCTTAGGGAAGCCAACATTACCGTTAGTCCGGAGAAATGTCAATTTTGTAAACCCGAGATGAAATATTTAGGATACGTTGTTGACAGGAATGGACTTCATGTCGACTCAGACAAAGTGAAGGCGATGTTAGAGATTCACCCGCCAACCAATGTCAGGGAGGTACGTCGGATTGTCGGGACATTTTCATGGTATATGAGATTTGTGCCTGATTTTTCAACGATTATCGCACCAATTGCAGCCTTGCTTAAGAAAAATAGTAGATTTGTGTGGACGGAAGAATGTGCAAATTCTTTCAGGGTTATTAAGAAGTATTTAGTCTCCGCCCCTATTCTTAGCTGTCCGGATTACTCTAGACCGTTCGTTATCCAGACAGATGCTTCTGGTTATGGGATAGGTGCCGTGTTGTTACAACCATATGAAGACGGTGACCGTGTGATTTGTTACCTTAGTAGATCCCTCACCAGGCAAGAACGTGTTTATTCAACTACCGAGAGGGAATGTCTTGCCGTGATTTGGGCCCTTGAAAAGCTGAGACCTTATATTGAGGGTGTAGAGGTTACGGTGATTACCGACCATTATAGTTTGTGTTGGTTGCATAATTTGAACGATTTATCAGGTAGACTTGCTCGTTGGGCTGTAAGACTACAGCAGTTTTGTTTTAAGATTATACATCGTAAGGGCAAAGATCTCGTTCTACAAGACACTCTTTCTCGTAGTGTTCCCGTAATTGACTACGTTGATCCCTGCAATATGGATTTCTTGTTGTCGAAGCCGATTACAGATAAATGGTATGTAGCCATATTAGAACGAGTTAGGAAGAAACCGCTCAAGTATTCTTCTTATAGAGAGCAGGATGGACAAATTTGGAAGCATGTTCCTACTGAGTTTTCTGAGCTATCGGTTCCTGCTGATTCATGGAAACTGGTCTTATCTAAAACCGACCGACTTCGGGGAATTGTCTCTGCTCATGAACCCCCAACTTCAGGACACTGCGAGTGTGAGTGTATAAAACGTTCGCTCGTGTAGCAGAAAAATATTATTGGCCAAAGATGCGCTTTGACGTCGCTCGCTTTGTTAAACGTTGTCGTACTTGCGTGGCCCATAAAGTTTCACAAGAGATGCGCACTAATAAGTTAGCTTCGCATCCAAAACCCTCCAGGCAGTGGGAAACAATATCTACTGATCTTGTAGGTCCTTTGCCAAAATCAAAACATGGAAATACATACATATTGGTGGTCACTGATTATCTGAGTAAGTTTCCTCTCATGTTACCTTTGAGAAAAGCCACTGGGGACACATTAATTAAAAAAATAGAGTCGGAAGTGTTTCTTAAGTTTGGTGTACCTCGCGTCATTATTTGTGACAATTGACCACAATATAGAAGCCGACAATTTCTAAAACTTGCAAGAGACTATGAGTGTAAAATTAAATTTTGTGCCTCATATCATCCCCGAGCCAATCCTACTGAGACAATAAACCGAACTCTAAAGACTATGTTATCTATTTACTCTTCCGACAATCACCAGCGTTGGGCTGAAAATCTTAACAAAATAGCATGTGCAATACGCACATCCAAACATGAGGTCACTAAAGTAACTCCGTTTTTCGTGAATTTTGGTAGAAACATGATGTTGTCAGGTTCTGACTATGTCGCAGCTGAGCTTGTTGGAACAGAAGATGGTAAACAAACTGGCGAGAGTAGTCGTAACTTAGCCTTCAGAAAGATGTTCTCTGAGGTGCAGAAGAGATTAGAGGAAGCATCTAAGAAGACCTGTAAGATAGAATACTATCCTAACCAACCAGTATGGAGGCGGAACTTTGTGTTATCCGATGCAGCTAAACACTTTACACAGAAATTGGCTCCTCGGTATATTGGACCATTTTTCATTAAAAGGCAGCTTTCTCCTTGGACATACGAGCTTCGCGATGAACAGAGTAATTCTAGGGGCATTTGGCGCGCCAAAGATCTTAAGCAGGATCCTGGCGACGATTAGCTTGTCTACTTGTTTGTGAAATTTTGGGAAAATTTCTTCAAGCAAGGGGGGGATTGTTACGTTATATTTTTGCCTTAGCTACTCAGTATAATTGAACGCGTTTAAGACCGGTCAAAATGTTGCTTTTATTCGTCCGTTCCGATAGCGATCGATAACCTACGGTTCGCGCGCTAATTTTTCCGTATTTATTGTGTTTCGTTGTGATTTATTTTGTAGGAGGTTTGAATTTGACCTGTCGAGACGAATTGATTTATCGAATATTTTTGTGGTTGGCATTGTGTGTTTCTTGACAGTTGTCATTATCGTCGATAAGGCGGGAAAGATGTGCGTGTAGAAAAGTGTGTGAGGTTAACTGGAGAAGTCGTGCAGTTGTTTTTAAGGGATTTTCCACTAGTAGAAATCCCTACATTGTGTTCCAGCATATTGTAGTACTGTTGATTAGTTGCTGAGATACTTCTCTCATTGAGGATTTGAAAACTTCTGTTGTTGCGTAATTCTTCAGAGTGGTCATGGTATTTGGGGCCACCCTCACAATGGAACCTTTGGTATAAGAACCCCTTGGTTGATAGGGTAAGTGAATTTTGTTTGTACACTAGCCGATTTCTCGTATTGTCAGACTATTGATAGATATTTTCTTTTTTTTTAGGGTTCTTGTTCTACTACTTCTTTTCCTTCTGTCGTATTTCTTGGTTTGTTTTTTGTTTCTACGTGCGACGTTCCTGTTTTTGTTCTCCATCCAGTGAGATTGGGGTTATATTTTGCTGTTCTATTACGACACTAGAACACAGACCTGGTTTGGCATTATGGTATCATGCCGATCATGGACTTAGCATGCAGATGAACTAGTTGATGGTGCATACATGAACACTGTATTATAACATGCTGGTATTTCTATCATCAGAGTTCCAGTGGTGGAGCGAGCGCAAGGGACTCTAACTTCAGCTTCAGCTGTGGTTTCAGATAAGTGACAATTGGTGTATCTGGTTACTGTTTCATTATCAGTTATTTTTACAGTAACAATATAAACCCTTAGTATTTGATTTGAAATTAATAAAATAGAATTTGTTAACCGAAAGTAAAGACCATTAGCCTACTATCGGGTTTATTATTATTATTCTGATCGATTGCACTTACCCTCGAGCTCGAGTGTAGTATAGATGAGACACCAACGTCGGAATTCTGAATTTTATTGAATGATAAACATTAGGTAATTATGATCGGTTCCCATTAATGTAGTGTTTGATATTGACGATTTATTTAAATATTCTATTGATTAGAATTATTGTATTAGAGGAATATTTAAATATTTGTATCCAGGTTATTCAGGATCTCACATGTTTATATGTACAGTTTGAATCTCTGTCCTTAAGTGTATATTTGTTTCATTTCATTTCTTTCTTTAGGTATATATAGTTTAAACATTCTAAGACTGTTTTGCATTAATAGAGTGCCCTATGGCATATTTTTAGCGCCTTGAACTAGTCTGTTCGCGCAAATTAAACTTATATTTTGGAACTGTTGTATGCTTATTATTCCTTTTGAATACAACATTTATTTTTTTATATTTAGAAATCTAGCGCCCCCAAAATAGCAAAAAATAATACATCAGTAATTTTAGGACGGGTAGGTGTCCTGATTATGTGTATTTAGAAGGTATAGGGGAATCTACCTGGCGCCCTTATTTTCTCTTTATTTATATTTATCCGCCAAGTAAAATCTGGCATATACGTTCAAATAAAACGACCCCTCCCCGTCTTCACTGAGGCTACCGGACATACCTTCTTCTGCCCTTAGCATAACTAGGTAGGGTAGAGATTTGGTGTCACGCAACATTTTGGTGTGGCATTTTAGCACCAACGTGTAGCGTGGCACTTTCAAAAATCTAATGCAATGGTACTGAAATAAATTTGATTATTTTTTTGATTGATTAAAATTTTGGCATATCTCCACTACATGCCTGGATCCGTCTTTTTGAACGTTTGATTAATGTAAGTTTTAGACTAAGTATATGTAAGTGGCAAGTTCGAGTTACAGAAAATAAAAATAAAATAAATATTAGAAGAAAAGGTATCCAAGACGAATTCAGAAAAAACATGGGTCTCATAGTAGACAAACCTAAGCCTGGATTTGGAAGTAGCAATGACGGAAATACGGCAAGAAAATTTTTTCATTTCTACGCAGAGTCAGCATTTACAAAAACATGGTTTATCAATTTTTATAATCCTTTTGGCTCTTACAAGTACCTTTTCAATTAATACAAATAAGTGTAAAATAATAAAAACAACCCGAGTACAAATCTTCTAATCTATTTTTGATGTATTTAACTTTAATATAAGTCTTTTTCTAGTAAGATATGAATATTTTCTGTTGTATGAAAAGGATTTGACAATAAAGTAAATAACACATTTGTTAGGTTAGATATTTTTATTTATTGTTTGGATTGAGTTCAAGAAAATGTGATAAATTTTAGTTCTGTCATAAACATTTATTTATTCTGCTGTTTAGTGGGATTATGTCACACACACACACACATTGTCTGTAAAAGATGAACATGTGAAAAAACGACGTGACGACTATAACAAGTATCCTAATTTATTTCATTGAGCTGAGTGTTCAATGCATCGCTCCCTTTATCACGTTTCAAATTAACAATAACCCTAGCCTATTGATGGATGAAGGATTCTCGGTGGTAATCACCACAAAATTCCGTATTGGGTAACAATATATCAATGCTCCATTTTGTAATATTATTTTTATGAACATCCACCGTTTACACCTTATTATTGCTTGAAATTCTGGTCAAACTATAAGTAATGCGACTTTAGCTAGTTCCAAACCGAAATTTCCATCAATTGATTTTGTGGAAGAATTGCCATACTAAACTAACTTTGAATTTGCAAAAACACTAGTTGCAAGTGATAGTGGGTAGCTGATTGAGTAGCAAGCAGATTTTGAACTTTGATATTTGAGATTGAAACAAGGATTTAGAAAACAATTATTCCTTATCCACATGTTAACCTCAAATTAGGGATTCTAGTTATTATATTTTATTGCTTAAAGGTTGAAAAAAAATATTGCCATTTTTTGATATATTCGGATTTTTTTTCCTTTGGTAGAAAATAACAGGCGCAGTTCAACAATTTTATAGGGTTACAAGTCTGTACTTTTTTTCTAAAAAATAGTAATGTATATTTTAACCACTATTTCGGATTTAACAGCAATTCCAAATTATTAGTTATTCTTTAACTGACAAACAAATAGTTTCTCTCGAAGTGCACTGATTCAGACTGGCATGGGGGATGATTAACTCATAAAAAATCTGTATTTTTTCAGGGCCTCGAAATAATTAGAGTAAACAAACTAAAACTTCAACTTTTCACTTTTTTCAAAAATTATGATTTTTTGAAAAGTTTTGTAAATTTTCTGACATCGGTTATTATTATCCTTGCAGAACAATTAATTCTAAACAAATTTTAGTTGAGAAATTTCTTCTTTAGAACCTATAGCAATAGGTTCTAAGAGTAAATATAGAAAAAAAGTCGATTTTTGAGCTCGGTTAAAAAGTTTTCCACAATTTTCTGGAATGCCACAAAGACACTTATTGTACACCTTATGTATAACTCATTTCGCAAAAAATCACTTAAATTTTGTTAATTAATGAAAATGTAAAAAAGTGGCAACGTAGCCGAGACAGTGACAGTGCCATAGGAAGAAACTTAATTTTATGTTTACAATGGCTAATGGCCCACATGAAAATATTTAAATTTTCGCAGCAACTACTTACCTTGTTACAAAAATTAAGCTACAACTAAAATGATATATATTTACACTGTTTTCGTGTTGTCAACAACTTTTTTTGGAGTATTCTGCTGTTAGAGAGATGCTGCTATTTAATTTCTGAGTTATGGCTTGATATGTTTGACAATATCTCAAATTGTTTGTACTGTAATTGTCATTGGGAACTTTTTGATTTTTTAATTTCTTTAATTCCGTTATATGCATTTTTATAGTCATTAAGAACGGGGTGGGGTATAAGCCCTGATATGTTTGGAATATTTGATATGTACAGATTTTCCAGTAACTGAGGTGTTATTCACAATAAATTATATAAATAAAAACTAGAGATGCCATAACCATCATTCAGAAGACATTAACTGCCTGTTATGTAACTGATATTCTGAAGGAAATTTTTATATCATGATTTATCATTATAAAATATTTATTCGACAATTTTATTCAAACAAATGCATAATGTTAAAATATTAGTGCTTTACAATAACTACTAAGTTTCTTTATAAGCAAAATCTGACTTGCACAAAGTTAAAATTAAGATGGTTGTGACTTATAATACGCGTTTTCAAAATGACTGCTTAAAAACATTAAAGGTTATTTAAAGTGCAAATAATGATGATATTACACAATGTTTTGAAAAATATTGCTCCAAAAGTTAATGGCAAATTGAACTATTTAATCAGTCATGGATTGTATACTAATTCCCTATTATGATACTAGTCTCGCACAAGGACGACTACCTGTGGAAATATAATTTACCGCAAAAAAGGTGTGACACCTTGTTGTTTTATATATTTACTGTTAATGTTGCTTACATTACATTTCCATTACCTATTGTGTAACTCAATTCATTTGAGATATAGTATTGGCTAGGATGATGAGAACTGTTATTGATTGGTGTTTTCAAATTTTACGAAATTTGGATTCCAATTCATATATATCTAGTAAATATTATATATAATATATATATATATATATATATATATATATATATATATATATATATATATGAACTAAGCTAGGTTCCGGGTGAGAACCGCGTCTGAATTTATTAAATACTCGACGTTTCGACTCCTGCTTTGGAGCCATTATCATGAGACAAAAAATAAATAAAATAGAGTGTCAGAGTCTAGATCGAACTCGGGGCCTCAACCTGCCTACTCCTCAAGAGCCACTAGGTAACTGAACTGAAGGTAAGTCTGCGCTGCTTCTTTTATTTATAGTTATCGGTCGATTAGGAGTGGATGTCGCGTGATGAAGGGGCTGTGCGGTGATTGGTTGGGTGTTGGTGGGCGTGTCTGGTTTGTTAAATGTGGTAATGGCGGAGATACAAGCTGTGGGAAGGCGAGTGCTGTCAACGCCTCTATTTAGACAGAGAGGTCTTTTCTCTATTTCGATGGCTTCGCGAATAGTGGATCCCTAAGAGAATTGAGAGATATGATAGTCCTACTGTCCTCGAAGTTGATAGGGTGCCCTGTTTGGATATGGTGATGCGCGAGAGCTGAAGTCGGATCTTTTTTACGAACTGACAGAGAGTGTTCATATACTCGATGGTTAACGCGCCTGTTGGTACGACCGATGTAGCTTTGTGGGCAATCGCGACATGAAATTTCGTAAACTCCTCGATCCTCGTTAGGTTTTGTCTTTGTCTTTGGGGTTACCGGTTAAGTTGCCTGTAGTTTGAGTGGTTTTGAAGACAGTCTTTATTTGATGGCGTTGTAAAATCACTGCTATTTTGTCAGTGACTCCTCGAATGTATGGAAGGACGGCTTTTCGATGTTGTTGGTCTGTTTCTGACGGGGTTGGTGTGATTAAGGTTGTTGAGATTGATGAATTATACGCGCAATGTGGTCCGGATGATAACCGTTTTGTCGAAGGATTTGTTGAAGATTATTAAGTTCGTTTTGTCTATTGTCAATATCTGTTAAACGAATAGATCTAAGAGTAAAAGATTTCATTACAGAACTCTATTGGGCAGGGTGGTGGTGTGATTGGGCATCTAAGTATCGATTGGTATGGGTTGGTTTCCTATAGACGGTATGTGAGAATCTGTCATTGTTGGTTTTTCTTATGAAGACATCAAGAAACGGGAGAGAAGAATCGGAATATATATATATATATATATATATATATATATATAGTTTAAATTTTCAACAAATATTGTCATCAAATAAAATTTTAAAATTTCGATTACATATATTTTAACATTAACTTACCAACTAAAAATTCATGTGTATAACACAAAACTATTGCTACTAAATTGGCACATTTATGGTACGTCACAATTCACATTACAACATTTTAAAATCGAATGACATCTCACACAAATCTGTACAAATTATTACAGTTTGCACGTGCAATTAAAGTATTTTCTATCATTACGTCAGTGACCCAACTTAGGTTCAGACTATCTTAATTAGATGCATTTTTATTCCGAAAAAGTGCCAGACGATCCAGGAGGACAACTTTCATCTTTCTCATTGGATGCATTAGCGATTCGAAAATAATCTCAGTGGATTCACAATTATTTAAAGTCTGCTCGCTCCTTTGTTCTTCGTAGCCAAAACTGGTGTGATGGTTTGTCCTTCCAATTGGTTCTGTTTTGCAGTAGTCAGTAGTCCAGTTAATATATGCAGTGGTTCTACTCAGTTTAATAACGGGCATGTCTTTTCGAGGCTTAATTTTTCTACGATGCTCGTAAGGATTCTGATTGTTCAATAATACTAGTGCTCATTTTCTTGTTTAATCCTTCGAAATTTTGCACTGGTAGCCTTGGTATCAAATCATTGTTAATTATAATATTTCCAAACGATTTCTTTTTCTCGAACAGGATCTTGTTGAAATTGCTTTCAGGTTAGTTGTGCCTCCATTGTATCATTGCTCAAATGAGAATGATGATTGTTGCGATAGCCTAACTGTATAATATCTTTTAAAACATGCAGTTTTACCATCTTTTAAACATTCTGAACTGGTAAGAGGCATTCTTACGTGTTGCATTCTCACATATTATCTTCATCTCAAATAGGAACTGTGTAAATATGGTTTTCATCTGTGTTATGTCCCTTTGATCTTCTTACTTAAACGTGACTGCTCTCACTTTTGGTATATACAAAGGACCAGGCCCCTTTCTTATAGAAAAATGGACTTTCGTCAAATTGTTTGAAATTTTGGTATGTTGTAGAAGTTGATGTTCTGACAAAAAGAGTCCATGGGCTCAAACAGATTCGATTACTAGTTTTCGAGATACAGGATGTTAAAAATCGAAAATGCCGCATTTTTTTATATCAGATTTCTCATGATACATGTGATTTATTTCCGGTTAGTGGAGAAATTGTGATTTGTACATTATTGTACATAAATATTTCACAAAACAAGTGCCATGAACTTTGTTGGATTACAAGAGATTTCAAAAATACGTAACATGCGCTTTTGGAAAAAATCATTTCAACTTCTACAACATACCAAAATTTCAACCAATTTGACGGAAGTCCATTTTTCCATAAGAAAGTTGCCTGGTCCTTTATGAGTGCGTTAATTTCTAACAGAACGGAAAAAGGCTTCATGGCACTTTTTGATACCACTGAATCCCAGAGTTTCAAAATTTCTTATACATCCAGTAAAACTTGTGTGGCAAACTGTTCCTGAAAGTTTTCAGGTGGCTCTAGATAGGCTGGGTTCACTAAAGGGTCTAATGTTTCCTTCAAATCCTTGATTTTACCCAGATTTATGTGTTTGTAATGTAAGTTGTAGTTGGGAAACTTCACTAAGACTTTGGTTGCGGTACCACTGTTCAAGAACTGAAACCAATTTGAAAAAAAATCTGGCGTTTGGTCTTTTTGAATACTTACGAGTAATTCTAACGCAGAGCCTTTTAAGGAAGTTACGAGTGCTGTAGCATGCAAGTGTTTTTTGGGCATATACCGCGAAGAACTTCTATCGAAGGTGGGTGGTTGTACAAGAGAGCCTCCTCTATTAATCACAGTTTAATATTTTTCCTTGCTGACATCTTTTGGAAATTCACCAAATTCATTTTGTACTTTGTCTTAAATGGATCCTTTTATCTGGAAATTTCACTTTGAACTTGAAATTTCATTTTGAACGTTTTCTTCAATGTTCAGTCCAGCAACAAAATTGTTTACTATATGAATTTTCTCGACATATTACTATAAATAAGCACTAAAGAAGAAACATTTTCCCCACATAAAAGGGCATGGAGCCTTTTATCCCTCTGGTAAAGGACAAAGCTTAACTAAATGACGTGTGACTGTTCCCTTAGTTGTATGTACAGTTGCAACTCTAACTTTGCCATCGAAGCCTACATGAGTTTTAATTATACGTGCTAATGGCCTTATAAGAGTAGAATTCAACTCATTTTTTATAAGTACCAAAGAACCCACTGAGGGTGGATGAATTGAATCCTTACACCACTTTGCCCTCTGATGGAGGGTATGAAGACCAGGAATGACCAGGAGTTAAATAAAGCATTCAAATCGTTGGGATTCGTACTAACTGCACAAAGCGGTATACTGTGAAGAACAGCTTCAATTTGAGTTAAAATGTTAAAACAGTATATAATTCTTCGTATGTAAGTATATGTCAACCTACTACTCGCAACAAATGGATTTTAACAGATTTTATGCCTGCTTCCCATAGACAGGAAAATGAGGAGCAGATAGTGGATTAAATTTTCATTCAATGTTTTCTCTATTACCAACGGCGTGGCCTAATGCTTCTCAAATTTTTGCTATATCCTACAAAATTAGTACCGCAATGCAAGTAAATTGTAGATCACCGACCTCTTCTAGCTATAAAACGTCGAAAAGCTCTTAACAAGGCTTCCGTAGATAAATCAGATACAATCTCGTATGTATCGCTTTTGTAGAACAGCAAACAAAAACGCAAATATATGCTTCAGCAGAGACGAAACCGCGCAGGTATAGGATCTCCAAAATCAATTCCAACGGTTAAAATGGTATTAATTGTGAAATACGAAACTTGGGTAAAGAACCCATATAGGGCTGATACGATTTTGTATTCGTTTCCAGCAGGTAAGGCAATTGTTAAGAACTTTCCTAACATTTTTCTTGGCACCAATCAACCAAAAGTTTTGAGCAGGTATGTTACAAGTAGTTTTATATGTAAGTATTTATTGTGAATTTCTGTTACAACTTGGTAAAATTGCAATTATTCGGAATTAATAAAGGAATTTTTTTTATTAAACCCTAGTGAAGTGTTAAATCTGTTTTTAAAACAAATAAAACATTGCGGTCTATCCTCCCACATACCAAACCATTTAACGCAACTCAGAATTCAAAAAATTGTGTGTTCAGTGTTTTATGTGATTGTGGCCATGCTTATACCGGTGAAACTTCAAGATGTTTGAAGTAAGAAAAAAAGAGCATCAATATAACATTTCGAGAAGACATGTGCACAAATCAAATTTGGCCAATCATGTATTAACCAGCACCGACAGACATAGAATAGACTTGGACAAAACAAAGATTTTGTTGAAAGAGGAATATTAAAAAAAAACAGGAAACTTAAAGAATCAATTTTTATAATGATAAACAACACGGAAATTGGAGCAACTTCATTCGACCTTCATTCGGATTGGAAAAATCTATTGCTAACAGAGCAGAAAAACGGTACTCTCAGTATCAAGTGATAGCCAAACGACAAATTGTCACTGTCAAATTTTTTGACAAACAACAAAATCAAATCAAAGCGAAATTTTTTAGAAAAAAATCTCGAAAAACAACACTAAACGATTGACAACGACTCCAGACTCGGAGTTGAAACGTCTTCTAAGACAGATACATATAACACAACATACAATACATTACTTTTATACAGGAATACTGGTTGTTCATTTTGTAGACATCTCTTTCTCTCAGAATAACTTTGTACAGACAGCCAGTAATCCATGCAATTTTACGAAATTGCCTTACTTCATATACAATTTTCAAATACTTATCTGTTGCAGGAAAACAATTTGAGGAGAGAAAACCCAATGAACAGGCAAAATAATTTATTCTTTTCGAAATTACCTAGCGAATTATGCCATTTTCATCTAAAAAAAGGATTGCGTTTTTTCAACCAGCAATTAAACTCGTTTAACTATAATCACGAAAGCATTACTTAGTTCCTCTGCACTTATAATACCTAACAATTTGTTTGAATTGTTTCTAATGTTGTATGCAAACCGTAGAACAAAAACGAGTTTTTTTTTCATTCTCAAAAGTGAAGAATGATTATTTAATAAGGAATCAATAACATTGTCAGCTATCGAAGCAATAAAAACATTAATTTTTTCTTCTAACTGAACATCTGAATTTTCCTTAACATATAAATTAGGTAGGTTTCAACATTCTTCTAATAGTTCAAGAAATTTAGGTTCATGCCACCAAGTAGAATTAACTAAAAGATCATTTGGAAATAATCCTAGTGATCCGTGATTCGCAGGATGTAATGAAGATGGTATATAATAACAATTCTTCGAAGCAAGTCTGTCTTGAATGTAACTCACTCTATTGCTTACAAAGGTTTTCCATCTATAGGCAGGAGATGAAAGTACTGTAGAGGAATCCGACCAAGCAAATACAGAATTAATTTTATCTTGGTAGATAGATAATAAATAAATAATTAATTTAGAAAGCAATACAGCAGCAGATAATTCAAGTCTTGCAAGGGATAGTTTTTTAATAGGTGCAACTTTACTTTTCGAACATAGAAAATGTTTTGCATTATATTGATTACCATATGAAAATCTCAAATAAACTATTGCACAATAAGCTCGTTCTGAGGCATCATTAAATCCGTGCAAGTAACAGGAAGGTATGTCACTGAAATTAATTTAAAGCGATAATTGCACACTTGTAAGTACGTTAATTTCAGGCAAGAACTTTGTCCAAAGTCTAAACATTTATGATATTATCCGGAGGTTTGTCATCCCTATTTAATCACAGTATCCACATTTGTTGAATTAATAATTTTGCTATAATTATAGAAGTTGTTGAAATACCTAATGGATCAAATATTCGGGCAATCTGCGATAATATATTTTTTGTACACTCAGAATTAAAATGTTTAATTGTAAAAGAAAAACAACCAATTTGTGGATTCCATTGCAAATCTAAAATTTTAATTACACTTTGTGTATCCTTATAAAAATATGATAATATTTGTTGAATATCATTAATAGATAAATCTTGTAAAATATCTGGTGTGTTACTAGCCCATTTTCCAAGCCCAAAACCACCTTTACTTAGATGTGTTGTTAATTGACATTTTCAAAATCTCGTTAATGGTGTTAGCTGCAAAGTATAGGTGATCTACATAACTATTGTGCAAAATAATTTCAGGAGCTAAAAAAAAAATCAGTTTCGCATTTAGCCAGTTTAGATAATAAACGAATAGCAGGAAATGGTGCAGTGGTTACACCAAAAATTACAGTAATTAATTCATTATCTTGCACATGATCTTCGAACGATCAAAGCCAAAGAATTCTTTGAGATTTACAATGTTTAAGATCAACCAAAATTTGATTTCCTTGATGTCTGCAATACACAAATTTATGTACACGAAAATTAAGTAAAATGTTTATCAAATCATTCTGTAGTTTAGGACCTACATACAATGCGTCATTTAACGACAGAAAGTTGTGTGCATGATGAGAAGCGTCAAACACAACTCTTAAAAGAATTGTGGTAGAATCATGTGGGATCACACAATGGTGTGGTAAATAAAACAATTATTGTTGAAATTACAAGTTTTATTAATACGCTGTAAATATCCTTTGTCAATGTAATTTTAAATAAGTTCATTATAAGGGATTTGAAGTAATTTGCTTTTTGCAAATTTACGTTCCAATGTATGAAACCTTTGTAAAGCTATAGAAGGTGCAGCGAGACAATAAACCGACCGTCTTCATTTCTGCAAGTAGTTTCGCGAAAATAGTTTTCGAACTAAATACATTCTCAAAGTGTTATCTAACTCAAAATCATTTTATTGTACAAAAAAGGATTTAACTTCCATTGAAAGATGTTGTCCAATTTTCCCCATGACAACCCAACCGAAGACCATGTAGAGCGCACAAGGTTTATTCTAATTCAGAACGAAGAATATATGGAAACAACTCTGCTCATAAAAGAATATCTATTTCACCCGGACAATATTCAGGTTCAGCAAACACTAGATTATCTAAATGTGTCCAATATTTTGTATTGACCTTTGTCCAGTACAATAGCATTGATCCGAAAAGAAGGCAGTTCCTCACCGATTGGTAAAATTTCACATTGTATAGAATATTCAGTAGAAGTACGCATCCTATCTAATCCTTGTATGGATGTGGATATATGATGCTTGTTTAAAGATAATTTATTTGCACATGATTTGCTTATAAAATTAACTTGTCAGCCTGAATCTGTGAATGCTTTGCAAGTTACCGTATTTATCACGCACCTGAAGTAATACAGTAGACAATAAAATCTTAGTAGTATTTACAACACTAGATAAACTAGCAAACATTTGAATCCATCGATCATTTATTTCAAAATTAGACGCACTTTCCCGCGTAGGAACGTCATCCAAACTTACAATATTTTTTCAAAATGTTGTATTCTATAATGTTTTTTGTTGCATTGTTGGCAACGTTTATTTGAAGAATAATTGAAATTGTATACCCAATAGCAAGGCAGTAAATACAACACTTTCGTTGTTTATCAAAGTTAAATCTCTTAGAATTTTGTATATGTTTTCGTGAATTATTTTGACTTAGATCATTTACCATTTAGATATAGCCTGTCAAGCATAAAATCGTGGCAATGCTAGAAAGAGAGGGCAATACAGACACTAAGAGGATATTTCACTTAGTGGGTGGAAGCAGCCAATGAACAACACGCTGAACATATTTCCTTGTAAGCAGCTCCCAACCGAGTGAAATAGCGTCTTGCCTTCTCTATTGCCCTCTCTCTCCTTAGTCATGCCAGGACATTTATTCACTGCAGGCTATCTCCAGAACGGACATGCTCTAAGTATTTTGATTACGTGAACTCTTAAAGCCCTTTGCTCTAACAAATAATTCAAGGGCCGTACAATGCTTCAACAAAATATTATACAAACTGTGATATGTAGGTATTTGATTTGAAGCATGATGCAATTCAAATGCTTTCTAAGAATTATAATCTAATTTTTCTAGTAAAATATTCATCATTACAAATTCCCAATCTTCCGTATTCAATCCCATTGTAGCTAAACCAGCTAAATTTTGACCAAATGTATCTAAAAGTTTCTCTTTCCAATAACTTATTGCAAGTTCTCCATTATGAGAATAACGTTCTCGCAAACTATTGTATGAAGTTTGATCGTTGTCGGCTATGAATCGATTCCTTTAACCAATTCTAAAGCAGGACCACCCGTTAAAACTGATAAAAGGTAACTAAATTTATTCATTGTTGAGATATTTGCATCGTTGTGAATTAACGTATCAAACATGTCGATAAAAGTAGGAAACTCACTTATATTTTCATCACAGAAATATTTAAGATTAAGTTTTGGGCAAATTCACTTTAACATTAGACAATGAATTGGCTTTATTTTCATTAGGTAACTCGACCCGATTGTAGTGCTACGAGAATTCATCAGACAGCTCGTGCACTCGGCAATCAACCAATTCGTGGAAGGGACGTTATTCCGATACTTCTGGGAATCCGAAATGTTTCGGCTCTGAACAGGCCGACCGTTGCCATTACTGGGAATTCCCTTAAAGTTTCCAGAACACATGAAAGAAGTTTCCCGATGGTTCGTAGACTTACCAGACAATTCGGAGTGAAATATATAAATATGGACAGCTGGCGATAGGAGGGATTCATTTCGACGGTCGTATTGTATAATTAAGATAAATTGTAAATAGTAGTTTCTGTGAATATAAATTGTGTTAAAGTAGTGGAAATAAATTAGAGTGAGTTGGACTGTGTTTTTAAATAAATCCAAGAACTGAGCAGAACCCGTGTGTGAAAATAAAAACATTACAGTAGTATAACGATTTTTATTTATTGAAACAGTATAAATTTCTATCTAATTACTTCTTCTGCATTTAAATCCATATCATCTATAATCGAAACGGTATTTATAATTTCTAGATGATGTTTATCGAATTCCTTTTGTATATTATTTAAATTACGACAAGCTACGATAAAATTAGATAAATCAAATTCTCCTTGTATATATTTATCTGAATCTCTTCATTTGAATCAAGTGTCTTAATTTCTAAATTTCGTAAAGCGTACAAACGTATTAGTTTATTATCGCTCATTATAATGTATATTTAAAAGTATTTTATTCCAAAAATATCGAAACGAATTCGAGATTCAAATTCGTAAATTTATCTTCCAAACAAAGACAAGATGAAAAGACACAACAACAAAAGTTTCGGTAAGAAAGTTTCGTCTTCGATCGACGAGAACAAAGCGTAGATTATAAAAAGTAAATAATAACTAAATGAAACCCTCACATTTATCAGCTCAATTATAATATTGTAATTATATAAATTGTCACCCAGTGCAATAAACGGAATATGTTTGCGCACGGTGGAAACACTTTATATAAACCTTTTTTAATTCGTGGCTTTATAAATCAATTATCAATAGCTCGGCAAATATTAGCATAGTAAAATAAAATTAAAGAAAAAAAACTTTTAAACACAAGCTTTTACTACTTGTTAATACAAAGAACTAAAAGGTTAAAAATAAAAAAATATACTAGATTGGTAGGTCATTAATTTGTACAGAATGAGTACCTTTTAATGCTTACATTTTTTTCTTCCTGGGTAGGTACCTTACAACATTGAATGTGTTATTTATTTGCTAGAGTTGTATTTTGTTATAATTATTTTTAGCTTTTTAGTTATAGGTAGAAGTCGGTTATATTTTTTTAAAAATGTTTGATTTTCAGCTTTTTAGTTTTTTTTTTAACTCAGGTAGTTTTCATTCTTTATTTTTTATTTTGTATGTATAACCGTAATAGACAGGACCAGGTAAGATCGAAAGCCTCAACATTAGACAATTATACATTTTCATTTAAATATAATTTAAATTTTTTGACAACTCTGTATAACTATATATAATTCCACTCCACCCTATGTACCAACCATCCTGTACATACGACTGCCTATGGACAAGCATAAATTTGTTAGCTGCTTTCTGTAAACTATAGGACGGAGTAGAATCCATCCCATATATACGGAGTCAAATCCGTCCTATATTTCAACCATAGTATATAACTCCTTGCGGTCTACCCCATAAATTATTTCATTTTTCACATTTTATATTATCGACCTGTGTAACATTAATTCCTCTCCACACTTTATGCAACTTCTTATGTGCTATAAAATAAATAATTTTTTAATCACACTGTATAAATATAATTTAACTTCAGCATATATTTCAACCATCCTGGCTATAATTTGTTTACGTCCATATCATATAACAGTTTTTTA
This sequence comes from Octodonta nipae, assembly GCA_034190945.1. NCBI lineage: Eukaryota > Metazoa > Arthropoda > Insecta > Coleoptera > Chrysomelidae > Octodonta > Octodonta nipae. The sequence goes on along the minus strand of CM067217.1, from coordinate 83,879,593 downwards.
ATCATCCTATATAACTTTTATTTCACATTTTTTCCACCATTTTTATACCACCAATCGTCCACTCCACCCTATATGCCATACATCCTGTATATACAGCTAAAAGGCCTAACTCATATTTCAATCATCATATAAATGCAACTCCTTCTATCACTTTACTTTGTGATTTTGTTTGTTATAACTAAACATCCTGTGTATAAACCCACAAATAGCAGTCTAGATTGACATGTGTTGTCACTGAATTTTCTATTAGGCCGGGAAAATATGACAACCAAAAGCACCGTCTTCACAAAGTTGAAAAATTTTCATTTAAATAGGTATTTGCCGGATATACAAACAAAACGAGCTTGGTACTCATTGATTTAAGGAGTCGAAAATACTATGCTTTACTACCTATATGCTTGAGATGTACATAGAAAATTTTCAAATTCGCAATTAAAACTTCCAGTGCCTAAAATTCCGGCACTATTACGTTGGAATTAAAATATTTATGAGGAAATGCCCGTTATGTCATTTCGATGAAATTTTTAATAAGAATTTTCGATTTTTCGGAGATTTTCTGCAAAACTTCAAGTTGCACGACGCAGAAAAGTATATGTGATGACCTAGGGATCTTCCTTAATAGATTAAACGTTAAAAAACACATCCATAAGGAGTTTTCGAAAAATCGTCCAATATGTTAGGGATATTGGTCGATTTCCATGCACGCATGTGTTCGTTCACAAATTTCTTCACTTTACCAATAGAATTCTTTTCCCAAATTTGAAGTTTCACCGGATATATACTCTATAAAACAAGACCATATTCATACAAAACGGTTCACCATAGGAGAAGAATTCAGGTAACATACATACAAAAAAAATACGCGACGAATTGATAACCTCTTCCTTTTTGGAAGTCGGTTAAAAAATCAACTGATATATCAACCGTAATTTTACAGGGTGTTCTAAATATAGGAAACTTAGTGCTGAGTAGAATGAAATGGATTTAAAAAATCTAAAAAAAGTTATATTAGGTGTATTATTTGCAGCTGCATATATATACACTATAGTTGAAATAAGGGGAAACTGATATATCAACTTTAGTTTTAAAGGGTGTTGTATATATAGGAAACTTAGTGCGGAGTAGAATGACATGAATTTAAAAAAACTCAAAAAAGTTATATTGGGTGTACCATAAGGAGGTGCATATATACAACGTGGTTGAAATAAGGGGAAACTGATAATCAACCGTAATTTTACAGGGTGTTTTTTATATAGGAAAATTAGTGCGGAGTAGAACGATATGGATTTAAAAATTCAAAAGAAAGTTATAATCGGTGTACCATAAGCAGCTACATATATACGATGTGGTTGAAAAAAGAGGTAGTGGAATAAGTTATACGGGGTGGTTCAAAAAATTATTGAGTGAGCCTTAAATAGTTGCATATACCAGGTGGTTTACATACAGGCGGAGTATAATTATATTTACAGAAGGTGGATAACCAAATGATATATTGGTTGGCTCATAAGTAGTTGCATATACAATGTGGTTGAAATAAGGGTAGAATATGTATACAGTGTGGATAAAATTAAACAAAAAAAGTTTTATGCAGTTAGGATATTTGAATTATGTTCTTGAGTTATTATAGTTATGAATTGGGTTGAAAAAATGTTAGAAGAAGTTATTTATAGAGGTGGAGAGCAATTGTACTTTACAAGGTGGCTCAAAAAAAATCTGAAATAATTGTTATTTAGCATATACCTTAAGTAGTTGCCTAGCTGAATTATAGGGTGGAGTTGACTTATAAGCAGGTGTTAGAAAAAGTTATATTGGATGACAAATAAACAACAGCATATACAGGTATAGGGTGAAGTAGGGTTAGTTATACAAGTTGATTTAATAAAATGTCGAATAAAATTGTTATATAGGGTGGCCCATAAGCACTTGAAGTTTGGGTGAAATATATTCGGGATTGGCGGAGCGGATTTATAGTTAAGTTGGGGTTTAAAAAAATGAATTTTTATATAGGATAACTCATATGTTTCATAAGTTATTTCTTTTTGCAAAGATAATTAATAAATTAGCGTGTTACATTTTGATGGTACATTAGTGTTCTTCACAATGTAACACGCGATTATTTATAAAGAATTGGATCTGTGATAAAAACGCAAAGATTTAATACAAAGTGTAAAGTTTTAGGGTTTAATAAAAATATATAATTACGTATGTACGATATGGGATTATTGTGATGTAGACGAAGAAAGTTAATTATCCTCAGAAGTTCCAATGTAGGTACCTATATAATGGTATTTTTCTAATTAGGTTTAAATTATTTTTAAATTTTTAGTTCATTCTATTAAAAAGTAATAAAAGCTTGTTTTTAAAAAGTTTTTTTCCTTTAATTTTATTTTTAACTTTTTAGTATCTTTGATACGAAATTGACTATGGCGTAATTCGGAGCCCCTAGCAGTCTTTTTCTCTTATATAGCCCGTAGTCCGCTCACAATGTGTTGTTTTGAGCACATAACTATACATATCAGTTAACAATTAGTTATGTAATTACTCATTCTATCCATTTCATTTAATGCAGATTGACCTGCAGCAAACAATTTGGACCCAAATTAAATAACAGCATAAGCGACAATAGTTCGCTGCATTTTGTGCACAATTGAAGCCCAAGATAAGACAATTGCGAGCATTCTTCTTTCAGCTGTGCCATAATTTACCAAAGTTTATGCGAATTGATGGTATATCGTTATCATATAGTGAGCACATATGTCCATATAATATCAGCTGACCTATCGCTCCAGTCACAAGTCTCTGAGCAATGTCAATGTTAGGCCTTAGCATGACTAGCACGAATAAAAATTTTTAGTTCTTTTGTTAATGTTCCATTAATTAATTCATTTTGGGTTGCTATTTTGAATATGTGTGTATTTTTTTTTCTTCTTAAAATGTACAAGAACGGCTACATTATATTTTGGACAGGGATTATTAGCCAACACATTATCGCGAGACACCGAAAATTTAAGAGTAATATTTAAATTCTCGAGATGCTCAGTAACCATCAGTATTCCACAGTTATCTACAGATCTAGGCAACATATGTGGTAGTTTTTTAGTTAGCTCGAAAAGATTTTGGACAAAAAGTACTGCTTTGCCACTAAATTCATATTGTCAAAATAAACCGTCAAATTTTACAATTTTTATAATTGGTTATTATTCGAGAAAAAAGGCGCTTTTCAGTTTGCAACAATCCTAGTGTAACGTCAGGCATCAGCCCATCTCTATGTGCAAATATTACACACTTTATCGCAAAAAGTATTTATCGCGTTATTAAAGTGCTCAACTCTACCACGTTGCATATTCATGTGATTAGTCTTTTTCTGAACGACCATTCTCTGTTGTCGCAATGCGTTGCTCTGTAGTTTGTGTTAACTGACTTGCTTGTCTGTCTTGTTTTTTTATAATTTATTTTTTATTGCCTTTTCTATACGTATTCTAACGTTATCTATCTTGAGAGCACGTTGTTCAGGTGATTCATTTTCCCTTTTTTCTTTAGTCTGTATTCTATCGATATATTGCTCATTAGTGCGTTGGTGTAGCGCATCGTTTTCTCTATGTTTAGCAACTGAGAAACTATTTTTTTCCAAGCGTTGTCGCTTGTGAACATCGCTTTCATTAACAATCTTCTTCTGGCGCTTCAATTTCGCCTTCTCTAATCATCTATTTCTTTGTGTATTAGTTTACTTTTTGTTCATGTCGTTCTCACGAGTATAAGACAAAAACGGTCCATCCGCCCAGCGGTCCATTGTAAGGGGATGAATGCTTCAGTACAGGGTTCGCCCTGGTATCCTGAGGCTCAACGTTAGCGATATGACATGTTTATGGATCCTCATACCATTTAGCCTTCGGCACGTGCTTACCTTGGCATTGGGTCAACCACCTAATTTATCTAATCAAAGACAGAATGCAAATTCATAACAAACGTCCAACAACAAATGATCACCACTCACAACCCATCAAAAACGGACCACCCATCAAAACGATTCAAACTCGTCTCTGTTGTATCGCTTTAATAAAGAGTTCTTTTGGCCACCTTCCAGCTCCAACATCAGACACTGGTTACCATCTAGCACTAAAGTACTCGTCAAGACGGATCAAATGAGTCCAAACTCGAGTTCCTATGACCACCTTCTAGTTCGATTATCAGATCAGCTCCACGTCATAACAATTTTGCATTGTCATCCGATTTACACACGCACGCAAAATTCCAACTCAATCGGTAACCGAGAGGTGAATCAAGTTTAACTTGCATAATTTGATTTTGTGTCATTTAACTACCGAGCGCCAATGGCCACCTTTCGATTCCATCATCAGATCAGCTCCATGTGATAATAATTTTACATTGCCGCCCGATTTACAAAATGCATGCAAAATTTCAGCTCAATCGGTAACCGGGAAGTGGATCAAATTTAACTTGCAAGATTTGATTACAGACAAACATCGGGACAGGTGAAACTAAATAAAAGCTTATAATAACAAACAGATTATCTGGCGTGATCTCAGACATGACAGTAATTGATTTGGGCGAAAATGGGAGGTCCTAACCTGTAAACTGAATTATGTAACGCTAACATCGGTTTACAAGCTACCCGGAGCTCAATGGTTTACAAATATTATTGCTTCAACTCCACACCCCTCGCTATACGTTGGCGACTTCAACAGTCATCACCATCAATGGGGTTATCTATCAAATGATAACAAGGGCATTGATCTCCTGCACTGGGCGGTGTCCCAGCACAAATACCTCATCTATGACGCCAAGGATCGTAGGAGTTTTAGGTCGGTCAGACGGAAGACGGAGACTGACCCCTATGTTTTGTCTCTTGCGACACCCAGGGCAGACCTCTAACAGTATCTCGAAGGATCCTTTTGGCACGCATAGCCAACATAAACCTGCTATTATTGACACGGAAATGTTAATACCTGTAGTAGGACCGAAAGGCATTAAGGGTCTATCTCCCATTACCACATAAGTAGATGGATTTCCTTAAGATTTTCCAAGAAGCTGCAAAAGCAAGTATGCCTTGCGGATTCCAGAAATAATACATCCCTGGATGGTCTAATGAACTCGATGGTCTCTACTCCCGATAAAAAAACAGTGGAGACGCAAAACTAGGTGAACAAATCCTGTCTATGCTCAGCCGGTGGAAGAAGACAACGGAGAAATTGGACTTCATCCATTCCAGTCGAGAAAGCTTCATTGAATAGGCGGCTCGGTTGGTTGCCCCTCCGCTGAGGCAGAAGGATGTCATTCACCCCAGCCTTGTTGCGCAGGGACTTCAGAATATATCCAACACTGGGACTGTTGGAAAAGATTTAGCCAGGCTAGTTAAAACTAAAGTCTCTCCGATACTTCCCAATGGTCCTTAACGTTCACCGCTGACGAGCTAAGAACAGATATACTTGAGACTCGTAAGGCTCCAGGAATCGTTATTGTTTTTAAAAAATTTGGGAACAAGGGCTTTGAAATGACAGAACTTTCTACATTCTTAACTCAGATGAAATCCCAAACATATTTAGAAAATCCAGAATCCTGGCCATTCTCAAACCTGGCAAACCGCGAGAGGAGCCTTCAAGCTATAGAACTATAGTTCTGCTCTCAATTTGCTATAAGCTCCTGGAGAGACTAATCAATATGACGATCTATAGAAACCTCCACAAAGTCGAATTAAATCAAGATCTCCCATTTGGCTAGACAATAATTTGAGAGAAACTTTCGACCCTGTAACAAAATGGAAGTTCGACCTTAGAGACTCTAACCTAAGAAATAGATACCGAATAACGAATCTGAAAAGAGGCACGCCGGGACTAGACCTTCCAAGAAGTGATTGTTCATGACTGAACAGGTTTCGAACTGGTCATGGCAGATATATTTCGATGATGCAAAGATGGAGCTTTGGCGACATCGGCCTATATGACTGCGGGAACGTTGACCAGACAATGGACCACATAGTAAATAAATGCCCTTCTAGATGTTTTCCGGGGGACTGGAAGAACAGAATAGGGTGAATCCTGCGGCTGTGGAATGGTTATTCGGTCTTGATCAATGTGTTTAATTTGTAGTGCATTGCATTATATGTTCTGAATGTTTGTATTTTACTCCATATTGATATTTTTATTTTTTTTTATATTTTAATGTTTTGTATATTTTATTTCTACTTCTATGTATTATCTTAATCAATCGCTTCTCATACCGAATATATATATATATAGGTCGATTGGCTTAGTTCTTATATTACGTGTCCGGTTACTCAACTATAATATTGATTAATCTATTTACTTAGGACGAAGAGATTCTAGTTGAATTTTTTTCATAGTACGCTTGAATTTGTTAGTATTTTATTCAAATCGTGCCTTAATAAGTGACTACTTAATAGAACAATGAGGAAATTGTAACATTGAGCAGTTGTTTCGTTTATTACTCGTGCTATGCAAGTTCCCCAATGACAAGCATTTACTGAAAACGTTTTTATTGACCTAGACTTAATGAAATGAAACGAATAGTTATTGAAAATAGCGATGAAAAGAGTCCTATAATAAGTAGTAAAGGCTTTAACTCACTCACATTGAAGTCAACAATTTTTCTGTACATACCACAAAAAATGACATATAAGTAGTCTTTATAAAATAAAAATTCAATATATATTACAGGCCAGTGGAGGAGTTAGACGTTTGTACTCCGCGTACAATACCAATTATAAAGAGCGTCGCCATAAATGCTAGATGTGACTTTGGGTGGGAGGATCAGGTCGACAGGTGTTTGGGCTAGATGGGACAAATCAGAGAATTCGTGTTAATATACATTTAACATACTAGGTGTGAAATAAAATAAGCAATTATTTCACATATAACGAAAGAAGAGGACTGTGGGAGGGCACCTGCCCCTTAGCAGGAGACGTACTTAATGAAAAAACAATAATTGGACATTTGTACTATAATTTATATTTAAAAAAGAACCGACATGAATTGAAATAATTAACAACCGTGTGCAATCAGTCACTATTTTCTTTTTTTATCTGATTTACAATTCTACTGATTATTTTAGTGTATTCTTATCTCTCTAACTTTCTAATTTGTATTCTATACTTTCCATATAGTTTTTAACTTTTCTTATTTGTTTTATTATCTGGACCACTTTCTAGAAGTGTAACTCTAATTCACCATATATTGCAAGCCCCCTTTATATGCTTCTTTGTATTGGGCACCAAATATAACTCATTTGTCTATCTTTTTCTGAACAGCTTGTACAACTATAATTAAACTAAATTGCAACCGCCCTGATATATTTTAAACCACCCTGTATAACTATATATTCTCTCCATCCTATTGACTGTTTCAAATAGTGTTTCAATCACCCTGTATACCTATAATTTTACTTCGACCCATATTTCAAGTATTCCATATATGCAACTGTTCATATTCTACCCTAAATGACAAATAATTTAACATTTTTCAACCACATTGTATTCTAACTTCTTATGTTTATATAAAAAAAAATTTGATACACCCTGAATAACTATAATTTTACGCCACCCTTATTTCAACCACCTTTATAAGCAACTACTTATATTCCACACAAAATAATACTTTTTCAACCACCCTGTATAACTGTAACAATTTTTAGGCCTTCTGTATAATTGCAATTATATTCCGCCTTATAAGTCAAATATTCTTACTGCATATGCTCATTTAACAATTTGTTTTAACTTTAATGATCCACTCTGGAAAACAACTGTTTTCAGATTTTCACTTTTGAAAATGCCAAATGAGATTTTGGCGAGACGTCAGGTTAAGTGTTATTTTCAAAGCACAAACAAAGAAACGGATGTACACCGGATAGAACATAGGAAACTACATTGTTCCACTCGTGAAGGACTACAATCTAATGTTATATATATATATATATATATATATATATATATATATATATATATATATTAGAACCGCGTCTGACTTTATTCCCAAGAGTCACTAGGTAACTGAACTGAACAGTTTAGTTATCTAGTGACTCTTGGGGAGTAGGCAGATTGATGCCCCGAGTTCAATCTAGACTCTGAAACTCTTTTGTCTCTTGATAGTGGCTCCAAAGCAGGATTCGAAACGTCGAGCATTTGATAAATTCAGATGCGGTTCTCACGGTTCTCACCCAGAACCTAGCCTAGTTCATAATAATGACTGCGGAAGCCTTTCTGAACATATGAACATATATATATATATATATATATATATATATATATATATATTTATATATATATACTCTTCTAAAATAAATCGAAGCAGGTTTTTATCAATTTGCGAACATTCAATCCGATAGGGGGCGAGTGGGGTATTTTTACGAAAAAAAAATATTTTGTCAAAAACCTAAAACAAGAAACATCTAAAAAAATTAAAATCTACGAAAAAAAATGCCAAAACTATAGAAATAACTAAAAATACAATTTTGAAAATGTACCAGTAAATTTTCAAGAAGAAATAAATACCACAAATTCTCTACAGTTCACAGTTTTCAGAATTCCAGTGCTGAATAGCGGACAAAGAAAAAGGCAAACAAATTTTTCTGAGATCGTGCGCTGTTTGTCACACGACCGAAATAGCTGGAAAAAATAAATAAAAACACAATGTCAGTGTAAATGAAACGTCAAAAAAAGTCAAAAACGTCACAAATGTCAAAAATGTCAAAATTATCAAAAATGTCAGAAATGCCAGAAATGTCAAATTTGTAGAAAATGTCAGAAATATAAAAAATGACAAAAAGTAAAAAATATCAAACATGTCAAAAACTTCAAAGAAATTTAAAAAATTAAAAAATACCTAAAACTTCCAAAATAGCAATGAAACTTCAAAAAAGCTGAAATGGGAAAACCACAATATTAAATATCAAAAATCTCATACACGTCAAGAATGTCTAGCTCTTCATATTAAATCCTAAAATAATGTATTTTTAGAAGCGGTTGTTGCAATATAATTTTCGCTCATGAATGATATTAAAATGGTTTTCACAAAAAATCTAAAAATGTACAGAACGTAAAAATAACGAAATTTAAAAACTGGGAGCCGATTTGTTTAGCCCGTGCGAAGGTCAGCTTGTATTATTATATTTTTTTGCAACAATGTTATTGCTTTTCTATCTTATGTTTGATATTTTCGAATTTTGATTTTTCATAAGTTTAGCACAGCTTTTAGAAGTTACACATTCGAAATTATTGCCATCAAACTTGTCGAACACCGGTAGACGTGCATCTTAATTCTGATGGATACTAATAGATAAGAACACGAATTCTATGCTTATCGAAGACAATTCCGATAGGCGAACGTATTTCATTGAACAAATGATGGTAATGTTGGATAAAAATGTGATGCAATTAGAAGATGAGAGCACATTTACACTTCACGATCATGTTAATCGTCAAAATTGCCGCTATTGGGCTAATGAGAATCCTCACTGGATGACAGAGAAACATGCGCAATATCCTGAAAAAGTTAATGTTTGGGCAGGAATTGTTGGAAATCATATCGTAGGTCCCTTTTTCATTGATGGCAACTTGAATGGAGATACATATTTAGAACTGCTCCAAAATAATGCCGTGCCAACTTTGAAAAACTGATCCAGTAAGCCCACAAGTTCCTGCCAATACAAAATGGTTTCAGCAAGATGAAGCACCGCCCCATTACGAAATCAATGTCCGGCATTTTTTTCCAAATCGGTGGATTGGAAGACGCGGATCGATAGAACAGCCAGCGTGAACTCCTGACTTTACGCCATTGGACTAATTTTTGTGGGAACAAGTCAAAAGTACTGTATACAAAACTAACCCCCCCAACTTAGATAACCTAAAAAGACGAATCACGCTTGCGATTAGATCAGTCACGCCTGAGATATTGAGTAACTTTAGAAGACATTTCTATACCAGATTAGCATGTTGCCAAGTCGTTCGCTGCGAGCATTTTGCACATTTCCTATATTCACATTAAATGGTTTTTTGTTTTTTAATATTATTAAGAAATACTCAATATTACTTATTAGGTTTTTAGTGTAATGTAGCGAATTTGTGAAATAAAATAATTTTCTTTTTGTAATGTTAATTTTTGTAATAAATCGGAAAACACTTAATATTTCCGAAGCAGATGGGAGTAGGACATTTTACATGAATTATGTCTACAATTTTCTGGAGATCTAAAAAATAAATAATATATACGGGCCTGCATTTGAAATATGAAAGTTGGTATTGGCCACTGTCACATGACACACCCTATATATATATATATATATATATATATATATATATATATATATATATATATATATATATATATTATATTTATATATTTACGGGGCAAAACCCCATTTACATTACATAAAATTATATAACAAAGTACAAGAATACAAAGAAACGCTACAAAAATCTATTAACAAACTATAATAAATATATAATTAATAAAAATGATTACGAATAATTAAATATACCTTTTGATTTAAAACTGACATTAGCAACATTACAATTATACAAATCAAGCCACGAACAGTTATTATTCATAAATTCCGATATTCTATCCAAGGGCGATACCCGGTGATATTCAGACTCATAAAAATAAGAAGTGTGTCGTAAATGTCTCTTCGGAACGTGAAAATTTAACCTACCCAACAAGTCAATAGAATCTATTTTGTTGTTAATGATTTTGAAACCAAAAACAATATCTCTTCTTGTCATTGATGAGTACAGATCAGGAATTTTAAGTTTTTGTGCAATGTTAGAATAATTGTGATTTGTAAAATGCATAGGCTGGCCCCATTTGAAAGAAGAATAACGAAGAAAAGATCTACGAGGCCTTTCAAGTAATTTAATTTGGTAATCCCAATGGGGTCTCCAAATGACTGAACAATAAGATAGAACAGGATAAACAAATGCGTACTACAAAATTCTGAAAGTTTCAAACCTAGTGAATTTACATGAAAATCTCTTGATGAAGTTGACTTGTTTAGTGGCTTTTGATTCGACATAATCCAAGTGGAATTGAAATTTTAAATTGGAGTCGATATATACCCCGAGATTCTTAATTACGTCTACCTTCCCAAGATTAGCTCCATTTAAATTATACGTAAACATATTAGTGGAGTCTTTACCAAAAGTCATGACAAAGCATTTTACTGGGTTACATGTAAAACCGTTAAAAGAACACCAATTTAGAAGCGAGTCCAGATCACTTTGTAGGGAAATTCTGTCTTGAATTGATTTAATGATTTTATATAGTTTAGCATCGTCAGCAAATAAAGAAATTTGAGAACTTTTAATCTCTAGATTTAAATCATTTATAAAAAGTATGAATAGAAGGGGACCAAGATGGGAGCCTTGAGCGACTCCTGATGTGACATGAAAGGGTTCAGACACGAAATTTTTAATCTTAATAATTTGACTTCTATTTATTAAAAAAGATTCAAGCCAATGTAGTAATGGTCCATGAAAACCATAAGCCGAGAGTTTCCTAACAAGGAGACCGAAATTAACGACATCGAATGCTCGTTGAAAATCTGTATAAATAGAGTCCACAATACAATGTTTACTGATTGCAATATTTATATATTCTATGTAGGTACAAAGATTCGTCTGTGTGGACCTGGAAGGATAGAAACCATGTTGCATAGGCGTAATAAATTTGAATATAAATGAAGATATTTTATCGTATACTAATTTATCAATAAGCTTGCCAAAAACACAGTTTTTTGTAATAGGTCTATAATTATTCACATCAGATCGGTCCCCATTTTTAAATAAGGGTGTGACAAAACTAGTTTTCCAGGACTTTGGAAAAGTTCCTGTAGAAATAGACCAGTTAAATAATTTAGTTAAATAAGGAGCAAAAACATTTATACAGCCCTTTACCAATCGAGGGTGTATACCATCAAAACCTTTGGAAGAGTTACCATCAAGGTCAGTTATGGCTTTTATAATGTCAGATTCCAAGAACACCAATTTGCTAAAACAATCTAAAAAATCAAATTTAACCAACGTCGATGATAAATCAAGATTATTATATACACTACTAAATTTTTTTGCGAATAAATTGGCAATATCCCGACCAGAGTCTGCTATCTCATCGTTCAGATGCATAACTCCAGGGAGATCCCTGTTACGACAAATTGAATTCACATAGTTAAAAAAGTTCTTGGAACTATCAGATAGTGATTCTTCTACCACCATGTTAAAACTAGTTTCGTCACGTAAGATCAATTTGTTACATAGAGCCCTTTCATTTCTGAATAAATTATAGTAAGAAGAGGAATTATACATTTCAAAAAGCTTATGAAATTTTTTCTTCCTACAAATGGCCAGTATGAGATCCTTAGAGAACCATTTGGGAAATTTATCACGTCCAATAGCCAACTTAGGAACGTATTGAGTAATAATTTTACTTAAAAAACATGAAACTGTCGGGTATGCGATTCAATATCAGATCCTTCACAATCTAACAAATTCAAAAATGATGACTCCCGAATCAGTTTACCAATAGTAGTGTAATTGGCATTCTTAAAATCGAAGATATATTCAGTGGATTGCAGTTTAGGGCAACTACTGTATCGTAGGTCTATATCCAGAGCAGAATGATGCTCATCACAGTCAAAAATTGATTCAAGTGCTGCAACAACAGAGATCATAGAGATATTAGAGAAAACTAGATCAAGTGTATTATTGCTAGTATTTTTGAAATTATTAAATTGAGTGAGGCAATAGGTGGAGCAGAAATTTGAGTAGAGTGATGCTGCATTGCGTACTTCAATATTTCCATGAAATCCACGAACAACTGATGAGTTGCCAGATTTGACCCAATCATAACATGGGAGATTAAAGTCACCTAAAATTAAAATTTTGTCAACAGCGTAACTGTCAACAAAATTTACCAATGAATTAGTAATGCAGTTTAAAAACTCATAGTGATGAACAGATGAAATAAAAGGAGAGATGGGTGGTATATATCCTAAGACAACTATTAAATTACCCGCGGGCAAACGTAATTTGACACATAAACATTCAAAGGATGTATCAGTAAGAGGAATAACAAAAAAAGGGATATGTTTACTTATAGCTAATAAAACTCCACCTCCTCTTCTCTTCGTACTGGTAAGTGCTGATCTGTCACATCTCAAAATATTATAAGAACTAAAACCCAGCTCTTCACTTGAAATAGTATCGTCCAAGTTTGTCACACACATTGCAATAATGACGTAATATTCAAAACACTGCAAACGCAAACGAAGATCCGCAATCCTTCTTCTAATGCTTGTGATGTTTTGATAAAAGATCTTGATCGATGCAGCACTAACGTTTTCCTATGCATTGTTACAAAACTTCCTAGTGACAATGGAAGGAATACGGTCATGATAAGCAATGCAAAGGTCCTGTTCGCCATTTTCAGTTCTGAATTTTATTTCCGCTATGAGTGTTTTGAGATGACCCTGTTGTCTTTTGGTTAGATCCCCTTTTATGTTCAATTTACCGTCGGCGAGTCTTTTTTTGTTATGAAAAATACAGCTAGTATGGTCAGTTGATTGAAACATGACCTTGAGTGGTCTAGTTTTATTCTTAAAAAACTGTTTACCAAGACGCTGCGTTTTGATGTTGTTTAAATCAAATGGTAAATCAGTGTTAGATTCTTCAAAAACCTTCTGTATGTTTATTAGGTCAGTTTTATGAGCCTCAATAGAATCCGCAAAATCATAGATAATTACGTTTTTTTTTACGATTCATAATGTCCCTTACCTCCGTAGCTACAAAAAGTTCTACGCTTGCCGACTTGTTTTCCAAAGTATCAATACGATTTTCAAGTGTGTCGAGTCTATCTTTAATGGAAAAAATTGCTGTTGATAATTCGCCAATCATACTTGTAATGACTTCGAGGCGGGCATCAATACTAGCTTGTTGTTTTTCAAAACGAGCTTCGATAAGATCCCATAATGTTTTGATAGCGGGATCCAGGTTATCAGCTTTATTTTCGGAAACAGGAGAGTTGGACGGTAGATTGAATAAGGACGAACCACTCATATTGTTTTGAGAAGACTGATGTGAATGTCTAGTGAAATTACTGTTATGGTTGTTACAACAGTAACCGTAGGTCCCATTAGATCTCCTAGTAGCTTTCGTGCTGCACTTATTGTGATAAAATGCATTACAGTTCGAACAGTTATAGGCATTGCTGTCAGTGATAATACCATTACAATAAAGAAAGACACTTGTGTAAAGACACGTTTGAACCTGCCTTTTGAGACCTTGTCCTACTGGCCATTAAGTTTGTGGTTAAAGAGCAGCCTTGAACAGCAAGTATATAAAAAGTAATATCGATTATGCTTGTACTAATTCAAAATCTATGTAACTAAACTCAAATTTTGATCAGAGTTTCATTCTTCTTTTCTCTTAACGTTTTTTATTACTTATTTGTAGCGTAAATAGTACTCCGGATAAGTATTTCATAAATAATAGATATACTACTCACAGTATTCAAGATTATGTTACACCACATTAGTAGGTAGAAACTATATTAAAAGTTGGTCGTATTCTTATAACAAACACAATTACTATCATAAATTAAAAACGCACTATGACGGGAGAACGAAATTCAATGAGTTTAACACGATCACGGCAGGACCGTAATATATATATATATATATATATATATATATATATATATATATTAAAAATACAATTCGACGTGTCCAAGAGTTTTTCCCAAAACGCCCTCCTGGATTCGTTATTGAATTTATTCCATTAGGCTGTTCCACACTGTATTTGTGTCATATATTTCAATTGCTGAGTTTTTCGCCCATACACTTGCCAATAGGGACTACTTGCACGCCGGCTTGCGGCGAACCTGTATACGAATGGTTTATATTGGTTGCACAAAGTTTAATGATTGTAGTTTCAGATATCATAGGAAAGCAGACCTTTAAGAAACAAACGTAACAACTTGTATGAAAATAATAAAAAGGGTTGTCCTAAAAAACAGGATTTTATTTTCGTATAATAACTTTTTCATTTATCGACCGAATTTATTTAAATTAGATTTGTTTAAGAGACAATGGATTGGGTATACTAACTTCATATTTTTAAATTTAGTTTAAAAAACAGAAAGGCTTATGTGTCCCAACTTTTGAAAACTTTAAAACATGCTGTTGCTTTCTTGGGTCATTCTGTGTAGCTTTAAAAGTAAAATCCTCGAGTGCTAAATATTTCTGAGCAAAACAAAAGGTCACGCATTAGTATCCATCAAAAAACAACTGACATATGACAAGTTAAAGATGCCTTAATGTAAGAATTCAGGTACGATAATTAAGTTGTTGTTATTTTGATTTACCCAACTAATGGTGTTCTAGAACAATATTTCTTTATCTTCGGGAATAATCACGAAATTATAAGGTTGACTTGATGGTTATTGAGCAAGGAATCAAGGTGAAAATTATTGGTGGACTTTTTCACAGTGCGCGTCAGGAATTTGTACCAGGATTTGACTTCTCTGTATCCTTTAATATTTAATTAAAATTTTATCATCAAAACTAGCACCATTTTCGTAGCTGTCCATCATTCTAAACAGCAGGGATACACAATGAAGCAAAATTAGTCATTACGCCTATTTTGTTTTGTAAAATACGAGAAATTAGACGACAGAATGCTAAAACATACCTACTTTTAACTTGTCATTGTCAACTATTTTTCACGAATTTTAATGCGCAACATATCGTTTTTCTCATAAGTACTTAAGATCATTGAATGATGATGATGATGATTTGTTTGATTCAAAAAACAAGGAATTATTTCTCTCTATTAATTTTTAATTGTGTATTGCATCTGAAGAAAGTAAATATATTTATTGAATGACATAAATTTTAACTGTAAAAGAACTTATATTTTAGTTATGTGTTCTCGTAACGTACCAGGATATTTAAAAGCATATACCCATTATTTATACTTTTTTTACAAGGAATTTTATTGCAAATGTGTTACAAGACATTAAGTATCAGTTTAAAATAAGGACCTATGAAGTTAAATAATATCAATATCTTTAAAGACGTCATACTTGAAAGCTAATGTGGATTTATACATGTACTGTCTTTCAAATATTACCTTGATCGACCATTAAATATTTTTAAAATATAATCTTTAGCTACAAAAACAAAATTATACATTTGCGTTATTCTTTCGACTCATGCTGGTTCTTACAGATGAATCACACTGTAATTGATTGCTTTAACAAAATGTCTCGTGTTCTTAAAGCTTGCAAACGTATCTCTTTTTACTTCTTTATCTTATTCGATGAAATTTTCGTCGCTATTTCAACTCTTACCATTTAAACAGCATGCTATTTTAGGGCTCTTTGTGAGCACGGTAAGGGGCCATATATATATAAATGTTAAATATCCCGGGTACCCGGTCATATTTACATGATAACTATTCGGGCAAGGGGAGCATATTTACAGGTTAAATGTAGCAGCTGCAGAAGAACAAGAACGAAGAAGATGGCAACTCAGTTTTCGATTTTTTATTTTTTTTAAAAAGAATGCAGAAGTATATACTTTTGGGACATATTTAAAAACAGCGAATACCGATACTGTAAATCTTTGACACATATTTAGTGATACTGCCTATGGACATTATCACCATAGTCAATAGGGCACTAACTACATTGTTTAAATTTCGCGCTGCTATTTCATGTCCTACAAAGAACAGAAAACGGCGTGCTTTTAGGGCACTAACCATACCATTTATCTTTCGGTGATTTTCGGGTTTCCACGTATACCTACTCCTGAGGATATGGAATTAGCAAGAACACTGTATACCTGAACTCTCCAAACGTTTGGCTGATTTTCAGTTTTATTTTTTTGCTGTTCACAAATTAATAACTTTCTATTCAGTACAAAATCCATGCTAGTTTCTAACAATTGTCACTGTGTATTAAGTAGGCACAATTTGTAAGACTACCAACATTTTCTTGTTTTGTTTTTTTTTGGGCTATTGTGTATACATTATAATAAAATTTATAAAAAGAGCGGCTCTCATTTGAGACTGAACAATGGAAGCGAAAGCTTCTTAGGAAATATTCTTCCCTTTTCTCGTTATCTCACTGTATCTACTTATTTTTCTTTATTTTTGTCACTCTTAGCAATGAATATAAATTGTCACTATTTTGTTACGACTCAAGTATTAATCCTAATTTAATTCTTAATTTATATATATCTGCAAAGAAATATAAGTTTAGATATTGAATAAGTATTTTTAAATAGTTTTTCATCTGAATAAGTATTTGAATACAAGATGTCAAAAAAAAGTTCGTAAGTTCGTTTTGTTCCTAGCTTTTCATTTCACAAAAACATAACATTTATACAAAACAATAAATTATATATATATATATATATATATATATATATATATTCAACAGTAGCAACTATTTAAAATTTTTAAGTTCTTATTCTATGTAATATTAAAATGATTTTCATTCATTTTATGTGAATCAAAATTAGTAAATTAAATTATTTAATAATGCCACAATATTTAAAAAAAGTAGTACATATACTATACACCCTGGACCACTTGTTCTTTAGATGATATAAAAGTTTCGGTTGTATGAAATATATCAGTCCCTGTACTGAGTGGCAAACAAAAGACATGTTTTGCTTAATGTGTATCCTTCCATGAGTCTACATTCGTTGAGAATATGAAAATTTAATGCCCTTTTGTGTGGTATTTTTTTTTAATTTCTGACGTATGTCATGTCTCCAATTAATTAATACCACAAAACGATAATTTTGTATATATTATTACATTGCACGCTACTTTATTAAGGTGATTTAAAACGAGTAAGCGATATAAGAATATCAACGTGTGTCAAACAAGGTGACGCTTTTATTGATATAATTTGGTAATGCTCGGTTGATGTCCGATTCGATTCAATATATGATATAATAGTTATTAACTTCTTGATTTATTTGATTTTAGACCAAGAAAAGTACAAGATCTATTTTCAATGCCAAATCGTCACATAATTTAAGCTAGGTAAATATAATAACATACTTGTGTTACAAAGATTTTGGTATATTTGTTACCTAGATCTTAATATCAAGGTGTTAATTCAGCTTGACATTCACAGTGTTTGGATTTTTTACAGACAATTAATTTTAATATCAAGGAATATCACAATGTTATTCAATATTGGAATTATATATTAATGTTTATTATACGATAATGTCAGGTAATTACATTTAATCATTTTGAAATAAACAATTTGTAATTGTTTTAATTCTCTTTAAATGGCCAATTGAAAGTAAATATATTTTTTCACTGCACACCTGTACTTGAATTTTGTTTTACTCATCTATTTACCTACTTACTACTCGTGAAGTAATGGTGCAAAAAGGAGGTTCTCAATTCGTCTGTACCGTTTTTTATAAAATATTTTTAACAAAATTTCTTATATAGTATACTTTTGTGGATGCGCCAGTATTTCAAAAAAGGAGTTTGTCTGTTCGGAAACTGGGGTGTAATAAACTGAAAATAGATGGAATTAAATCAAAATAAATGTCAGTTAATCAACTTCAAAATGGAGGTTCTCAGTTGGTCTCTATATATATAGTGTGTCTTCATAAGTTAGAATCAAACGGAAAACTTTCTTATGGATAATATTTAGAGAAAAAGTTCGTCATAAATATATTTGCATGGTCAGAAACGTATACTGTAAACATTACATGTCACTTTTTCAACTGTATACGATGTTTGTCGGCTAATATGAATTTTGCTTAGAAGAAGAATTAAAACTGAATTTAATTATGCAACTGCACTAAAAAATGTATAATAAATATATATGTAACTTTTCCAACTATATGCTAGGCTTCACAAAAAAAAAATTGTTTAAAAATAAGGTGCCTTTATTTTTTATAATATCCAAATTATTATTGATTAATTGAAAACCGCTTTGAATTATGCTGTATCGCTAAAAATTGTATAATGAATTTGTGAAATTTCGTGGAGTCGAAAGATTCCATAATTAGTAGACCAAAAAAAATTAAGATTTTCAAGTCGTCTAGAATCCACCAAGTTGGACTCGGGTTCATTACTTTCTTAATACATATAAATAATTAGAAAACAATTTACTCTATCCTATTCAACAGAAAACAAGATTGGTTAAAATAATATCGCGTTTTTAGCAATACCGAAAACGTTAATTACATTTGAAAACTGCATCCAATTAAGCAATTACATCAATAAAATTGGTAAAACAAATACATTAAAAATAATAAAAAACAACTTCAAATAAAACATTTTTTAAAAAAATATAACCGACTAGCAAATAAATAACACATTCAATCTAGTATATTTTTGAAGTCGGTGCCAAGCAACAATCAAGTTTGATGAATTAGTAGATAAGTACGCAATGAAGGATTTTAGATTTGCTTGGCACCGGCTTCAAAATATACTAGATTGGTAGGTAATTAATTTGTGCAGAATAAGCACCTTTTAATGTTTACATTTTTTACTTTCTGGGTAGGTACCTAACAACATTGAATGTGTTATTTATTTGCTAGAGTTGTATTTTGTTATAATTATTTTTAGCTTTTTTGTTATAGGTAGAAGTCGGTTATATCTTTTTAAATAAAACATTTATTTGACATGTGTTGTCACTGAATTTTCTATTAGGCCGGGAGAATGTGACAACCAAAACCACCGTCTTCGCAAAATGGAAAAATTTGCATTTAAATAGGTATTTGCCTGATATAGAAACAAAACGAGCTTGGTACTCATTGATTTAAGGAGCCGAAAATACTATGTTTTACTACCTATATGCTTGAGATGTACATAGAAAATTTTTAAATTCGCAATTAAAAGTTCCAACTAAACCTAAACTTACCGCACTATTACGGTGGAATTAAAATATTTATGAGGACATGTCCCTTATGTCATTTCGATGAAATTTTTGATAAGAATTTTCGGCGATTTTCTGCAAAACTGCAAGTTGCACGTCGCAGAAAAGTATATGAGATCACCTAAGGATCTTCCTTAATAGATTAAACGTTAAAAAACTATACACATCCATAAGGAGTTATTCAAAAATCGACTAAAATATTAGGGATATTGGTCGATTTCCATGCACGCATGTGTTCATTCACAAATTTTATCACTTTACCAATAGAATTGTTTCCCAAAATTTGAAGTTTCACCAATCCGGATATATACTCTATTAAACAAGACCATATTCATTCAAAACGGTGCACCACAGGAGAAGAAATCAGATAACATACATACAAAAAAAAGCGAAAAAATACGCGACGAATTGATAACTTCCTCCTTTTTGGAAGTCGGTTTAAAAGGAATCTAAATAAAAAACAAAAAATATTTTTGCTACAACAATTAAATACTTTTTCTGAAGTCGGTACCAAGTTAAAGTGAAAATAATTAGGAAAGTGCAATAATGAGTTGTCAGGATGAACTGATAGGTAATCTACCTTGGCTTTACATTTATGTGCCTCCGTCGGAGGTCGTATCGCACCTGATTGGTCGGCGTTAACTCCGCCTCCTTCCCTGTTGTGTCGGGTAGATCCCTGGTTAACGGGTTTTTATTTTGTGCAGCTAATTCTGTTTTACTTCGTTGTTGAATAATTGTCTTCCACGTACTGGCGATGAGCAAGGCGTCGTTTCTTTTGTTTAGTTATCCATTTTTCTCGATTTCAATAGCTTCTCCTATTAGTTTTGTTTTGTAATGGGTTGTTTGTGCGATCTTTTTAAAAATATCTAAATTGTTTTTGTGGTCCAAGTTTTGTTGATGTTGGAGCAGGGCTGATGTCGTTGGTTTATTTTTGACAGCTAATTTATGCTCATCCTAATGGGCTGAAATTCTCGTGTTCGTTTGTCCAACTTATAGTTTGTCGCGTGTTCCGTAAGTTATACTGTATACCCCTTTGTTTTGTAATTTATCTTTTGTTTAGAATTTCTTAGACCTGATCCTGTAGTCTGGTGCCGTTTGGATGCCGTTGCTATGTCATGCTTCAGCCAATTCTGTCCGTTGTTCCATTGATGTACGGTAAGACAACAACTCTACTACCATGACCTGAAGCTCAGTCGCTAATTCACCGGAGTTCATAAACGAGTAACTTTTGATGGGTGACAACATAAAAAAAATATTGAAACCTTTACTAAGAACACTAATTTCTGTGGTGGATATTGGGTGGTTCAAGATGTTGTGGACACTGCGGATGTTGTCAGGGGCTGTGGGTTGTTCGTATTTCCGAGACTTTGTTTGTAGATTCCCGGGTAAATATTTCTTCATATATATATATATATATATATATATATATATATATATGTTTTTAAGTTTTCGCGGGCACTAAAAGTATTAGATGGTTTCCGGGAATTCATCCGCGTAGTTGATAACTGATCCCTGCCGGGATCGATGGTAAAATGACGACGTTTCGGAGTCACATCTGCCCTCTTCAGGTCGGTTCGCATAATTCTCGTAGCATTCTGCTTTCGCTTCTAGTTACTCGAATCTTCGAGTAACTGTACTTTACAACTGCTAAAATCTGAATACTCCGAATGCCATACCTTCTCGCTTATTTATAGTTTTTATATTGACGTGGAACGAAAATTCATTTAACTTTTTAATTACTAAGTTTCCAATCTTCATTCCTACATTATGTTGTTCCCCTTGTCTAAATTTTACTTCCCATGTGTTTCGATTTCCAAAATACCATCTCTTTTTCTTCAAATCTGTGTTTTTCTTTCTTTTTGTTCCTTCACCCAATTGTCACCCGTCCTTCAAAATTATAATCTGCTCATAATTCCCGAAAAATTTTGCATGGTTTCCTCCCAATAATGCTTACAATCTAACCGGCTATATGTTCTTATCGTATTACATAAATTTTAACTCAAAACCTTCGTCAGCCATGATAATTTCTCAAACAAGATCGCAATGATGTTACTTTAAACCCTTGCTGTAAGAACAATATAGAGTTAATAAAAATCTGAACTTTTGAATTCATTAAAGGCCATTTCTTAAGCTTTTATACAAAAACGAAAGTAAAATTTGATTCATTTCATTATTTAAACATTTCTGATATCATATATTAAGCAATTAGAATATTTAGTTATGCTTGGTTAAAAGATCACTCGTTTTTTAAGAAATTTTGATTAAATGTCAAAATTATTATATTCGTAAAACTTATGTTTTACTAGTTCTATTTATGAAAACTTGCATTATGAGTAGTAGTACATGCTCTAAAACACATACTCGTAAACATTTTTTCCTATTATTTATACATTTAAATATTGGTATTATTATAAACGTTATATTACTAAACTCTAATTATTGTATGTTTTTATTTCCAATTCAATATATATATATATATATTTATATATATATATATATATATACAGTGGTTTGGTGTTACGTCCATAGTCACAATGGATGCGAAGTGGACTTCCGTAATGTTGAAAGAAAATCAGAAGGACGGTTGAAATTGTTTTGTCGTTTATAGGGAAGGCTTGCGTAAATTTCGTGAGTTCGTCCCTAATAGTCAGTGTATGATTTCTAGATGGATATTCTAAGACGACAATGTTAATACGTTCAAAAGGAGTCTTGTGTGTTTCCGTATTAACAAAAAATGCACTTCAGTTTTTCCTATCTAACTTTACCTTTTGGCAAGTTTCACAGAATTTGATAAATTGTTCTAGAGTTTTAATTAAGCCCGTTCAATTGTATTTTCACTAATACGTCTGATGGTTTTGTTAATGCCAGGATGGAGGTTGTTTTTACCACAGTGGTATTGTTGTATTATAATAGGAATTTCGTCTTCGGTAGGGGTTGTAATAATGTTTTGGAAAATTTTGAATTTGATGTCTGATGTGTATGTATGTATGAGAGAATGAAGGAAAAAATTTCAAGAATAGGAAGTTCTACGTTATTTTCAGCGTCGTTGAATTGGTCTTGATTGTTGTAAATAATTTTAAAGAGATGTGAGACGACAGTTTCAGGGTAATAGGGTAGAGGTATAAGGATGTACTTTCTATGTCTAACAGTTTTACTGGTTAAGATGGTAAGAGTGTCGTTATTGAAATTAGGTTCTTCTTTGAAAAAGTCTTCAATAATTTTGTAGTGTAAGTCGTTAGTTTTGTTTTGCTAAAAGAACGTAACTATACGCTTATGGGACTTGTCTAAAAGTAGAGAGTTTGATATTTCAATTTTGGAGTAATCAATTATGGTTTCAGTTTTGTAGAGTTGAACAAATCGATTAAACTGGTATTCCTCTAGCTTAAGGCGCCATCTGGCTAGACGACTGCCAGGATCTTTGTTCAAAAAGACTCAAGTAAGCGGACGGTGGTCACAGAGTAGTGTAAACCTTTTCCCAAAAATATAAGGTCTGTAGTGCTTAACAGCCCAAACTATGGCCAACAATTCTCGTTCGATGGTGGAATATCGTGTCTCTGCAGCACAGAGGGTACGAGAAGCGTATGCAATAGGGATATCTTTTCCCACAGGGCCTAGAGAAAGAACCGCTCCAAAAGCAAAAGCACTAGCATCAGTAGTGAGCAGGAAGGGTTCTTCAAAGTTTAGATAAATCATCGAAGGAAGACTTATTAGAATTGAAAACTGCAGTCAATTATGCTGTATCACTAAATATTTTAATAAATTAAAAATTAAATCGAAATCAATGTCAGTTAATCATCTTTAAGATGTGGGTTCTCATTTGGTCTCTATAATATACAGTGGAATATTATTTAGAAAAAAGGTATTTTTCATAAAAAGTTTTGCATTGTCAGAAACGTATACTGTAATCATTACATATCACTTTTTCAACTGTATACGAGGTTTGTGAGCAACTATGCATTTTGCTGAAAAATAAAATACCTTTACTTTTCATAATATCTAAAATTCCTATCAAACTGGAGTAATTAGAATTATAAAATGCATCCAATTTTACCACATCACTAAAAATTGTATAATAAATCATCTTGTCACTTTTTCAAATTGTGTACTAGGTTTGATAAAGAATATACATTTCATTTAAGTTAAGAACCTTTATTTTTAATAATAACTCAAGTTGTATTCAAACAAAGTTTATTAGAGTTGAAAACTGCGTCCTAGTATGATATATCACTTAAAATTATATAATGATTTATTATAAGATTCCGCGGAGAAAAGACTATTAAATGAATGTCAAGATATTTAATAGACCTCAAAAATGGTGATCCTCAAATCGTCTACAATATAGATCCATCTAAGTTGGAATCATAAGCAAAACTAGTTTAATACATATACATAATTAGAAAACAAGTTACTCTATTCTATTCAACATCAAATGAGGTTGGTCAAAATAATAAATCTTGCTTAAAAGTAAAATACCTTATTTTAGGCAATCGAGCGTTCGCCGAGTTAACTACCGAGCTCGCTGATTGGCGTAGAATTTCTCAAACTGTTGGAATCGTTGGCAACTGGCTACTATCAACAAGCCTATTATTGACTGTCCAGCATTGTAATCATCATTGATGAATTATAGAATTAAAATAAAATTCAATTTTCAAATGCATCATCATGTAATATATTAAATAAATAAATAAATAATTTGTCTAACAGATTTAATAATTTATTATTTAAAACTTGACCTATTTTCCCCTTTACCTTCCAATCTAAAATTCAGACAGTAGATTATAAAATGCTTTCCTGAAAGTTTATGATTAAATCAATCGCAATTAATTTTAATTGTAATTCAATTAATTGCAATTAATTTTTCAATAGATTAATTAGTTGATTGAAAATTTAATTGATTAATGCCCAACAGTGGTCAACCATTATAACTTATTTGTCTATCAGTTTTGAAAATATTTCAACCACCCTGTATATGTATCTGCATAGGGGAGATGTAACATTTTTTAAACACTTAACTCCACTCTATATTACAAATATCTTATCTATGCAACTGATAGTGGACATCGCTATATAACCATTTTTCTGATATTTTTTTAACCACCCTGGAAAACGCAATTTGTCTCCACCTTATAATTCAACCACCCCTTGTATGCAACTTTTTCTAACATTGTTTTAATCACACTGTATAGCTATAATTTTACTTCGTCTCACGTTTCAGATATTGCATACATGCAACAGCTCATGTTCTATACTACTTATTTTTTACTATAATTCGACTCCACCCTCTGTTTCAAAAATCTTGTATATGCAACTACTTATCGGCCAGCTATCATAAAATTTTTTGTACCACCCTGTATAAGTATTGTTATCCAATTTATTCGCCGTCACTGGAGAAAACTAGTCATTCCGATAAAAATAAAACGTTGACCGTCTGGGATAATAAAAACAGCACGATCCGGAACCTTCTATGCAGCAAAAAGTATTGAAATCGAACGCTGGGCGAACAATGAAATCTAGAACGACTCGAAGATTCCAAGTTAGGTATAAAAGACATTGTTACGTTCAGGTAGTTTAGTTGAGCTTAGATGAGTCGTGATATTATTTCGATGTATTTTGTTTTCGAAATCAGCTGTTGTGAATATTGGATTTTTATGTGTAAATAGAGTTCTAGAAAATGGAAGTGAATATCAGTTTTTTTTAATTCAATTAGAACCCACGAAGTTTACTGCATTATAAATCCATCACCTTGTAAGTTTATCTCTACTTCAACCTGTATTACACACATCCTGTATATGCTGTTGTTTTTGGTAACCTAATATATTTCAACAATCCTGTATGTGGCACACCTTGTAGATCATAACTTCTCTTCATAATATTTTTTAAACCCACCTGTATAACTGTAATTGTACTCCGCTACATATTTCAACCATCCTATATATGCCACTACTTATGGACATAAATATTTTTTTAACCACCCTATAAACACCAATTCCACTTCATCTTATATTTCAACCAACTTGTATATATTAAACTGGTTCTAACATTTTTTCAACCCATTTCACAACTATAATAACTCAAGAACATAATTCGAATATCCCAACTTTTTTTATCCACCCGTATAACTATAATTGTATATATGCAAATATTTATGGGCCGAAAATATAACATTTTGTTACCCACTCTGTATAAATATAATTCCAATACACCCGTTTTTCAATCATCTGGTATATGCAACTATTTATGGCCCACACAATATAACTTGTTTGAGCCTCCCACCTAGTGTAACTTGTTAAAGATTTTTTTAACCCATGTAATTCTACTGCGCTCTATGTTTCACCTATCTTATGTATGGAACACTCTGTAAAATTAGGCTGAATAAGTCGAAACATGTTAGTTACATTGTCATATTCCGCGATTTGAACTAAAGCTAATATTTGGTGCATGCGGTGGAACCAATAGAGTAATCGTGTGTTACTCAACTTTGTAGAAGTTGTTTCGTTATATCTACTGTTTCTGTCAAGGTAGGGATATACATTGTATACCAGATTTTAAAAAGAAATAGCTTATGAAACATAACAATTTATTTATGTAAAACATTTTTCTAACTTTGTGGAACCTACATAACTGCACTACAAATTCACTAATCCCGAATTTATTTCACCCAAATTTCAAGTGCTAATTGGCCACCCTGTATAACAACTTTATTCAACATTTTTTTGATCCACCTTGTATAACAGTGACTTTTCTTCACCCTACAGGGCAACCATCTAGTGTATACAGCTGTTTATTTGTCGCCCAATATAACATTTTTTAAATACCCAACTTAGCTCTATTCCATACTATATTTCAGATATGGTCTATTATGGTATATGCTATATAAAAATTAATTCTGAAAATTTTTGAGCCACCTTGTAAAGTATAATTTCCCTCCATCTTATATATTAACCATCCTTCATATACCACTTTTTCTAAGATTCTGTTTTTTCTATCTTGTAAAACTATATTTCTACTCCACACCCTGATTTCAATCACCTTGTATATACAATAAATTATGAGCCACCTAATATGAATAATTTTGTATCACCCAGTATAACTATAAATCTACCAATGCCCAACATGTTTCATCCAAACTGCAACTGCATAGTGGCCACTGAATATAACACTTTTATTCAACTTTTATTTGAACCCCCATGTATAACTATAAACCTACTTCCAACTATATTTAAACCATCATGTATATGCTACTGCCAATTATCATTATAACTTATACATCTATCAATTTTTGAACCATCCTGTATAACCATAATTTTATACCACAAAATATTTCAACCACCCTGTATTAAACATCAGCTTATGAAGTACCCAATATAACTTTATTAAAATACTTAACTATAACTGTACTCCTAACTCCACCCTATATTTCAATTATCTTATCTATGCTACTGCTTATTGGCTGAGATATCAAGCCTTGTTTTCAGATATTTTCTGAACCAGCGTAGAAAATATAATATTCCTCCACCTTATATTTCAGCTTAAATTTACTTTTTTATATAGAATATTTCAACCATCCTGTATATACAACTGCCTATTGGGCGCCCAATATAATATTTTTGAACAAACCTGTAAATTACAATTTCTTTATACCCTATCTTTAAACTACCCTTTATAAGCAGTTGTTTCTAAAAAAATGAATCACATTGTGTAACTATAATTTTACTTCACCCTATTCCATATATGAAACTGCTCATGTCCTACTCAATATAACAACATTCTTCTAATACTTTCGATCCACCCTATTATTCTACTCCACCCTATATTTCAATCACCTTATATATGCAACTATTTATTCGCCACGAAATATAACATTTTGTACCAATCTGTATACTTCTTCTATTCCAACTTACTCTTTTTACCTATAATAGCGTGGACGAGGGGGGAGGGAGGTGTCCGAAAAGATAAAATTTAGTGTGAAGTATTTATGAGTGACGTGTTTATTGTTATTAATTAAAATACTTTTTGACACTATCTAGATGAGCCACCGTAAAGACTTGTGAGAAACACTAAGAGTCCCTCGTCTAATCCAATACTCACAAGCATCATTAATACATTTTGCGGCATAGTAACAGAAACCGAAGATAAACAAAGTGAAGTGGATTTTATGTGCTTTCAAAATATGTTTTATATATTACCATACCATCGTGGTTGTTACGGCAGGACCAGTACTTTCTGTAAAATATTTTTATAGGTTACTAGCTGTTACACGCGGTTTCACCCGCGTATAGAATGTAGAATTCTTTGCAGAAAGAAATAGCTTGTGAAATATATGGGCTATCCAATGTAAGAATCTTTTCTAACTTTGTTGAACCACCTAACATAACTACAAATCAATCAATCTCGAATACATTTCACCCAAACTGCAAGTACTTATCGGCCACATTCTATAACAATTTTATTCAACATTCATTGGAACCACCTTGTATAATCGAAACTCTGCTTCACTCTATAGTGCAACCATTCTGTATATGCTGCTGTTTATTTGTCACCCAATATAACATATTTTAATTACCTAACTATAGTTCTACTCCACCCTATACGCTATATTACAAGTATTCCTGATAATTTGTGACTATAATTTTAATCGGCCTTTATATGCGACTTCTGTCACCATATATAAATATAATTTTGATTCGCCCCATATTTCAGGTATTCCATATAGAAGGATGCAACTATTCACGGTCTACCTTATATAACAATTTTTTTAAACATTTTTAATCCACCCTGTAAAACTATAATTCTACTAAGCCTCCGATGTCAACCACATTATATATACAACTACATATGGGCCACCCAATATAACATTTTTTGTTCCACTCTGTATACCTAAATTCACCAATCCTCAACATATTTCAACCAAAACGCAACTGTTGATGGCTACTCTGTATAAAAATTTTATTCAATACTTTTAAGAACTGCCTTTTATAGCTATAACTCTACTTCCACCTATATTTAAACTATCTTGTATATACTGCTGTCAATTAGTCACCCATTATAACTTATTTGTCTATTAGTTTTTGAGCCATCCTATATAACCATAATTTTATTCTACAAAATATTGCAACTACGCTGTATATGCATCTGCTTAGGGATCACCAAATATTACATTTCTTAAACACTTAACCATAACTGTGATCCACTATCTTATCTAGGCAGCTCCTTATGGACTACGCTAAATAATCATTTTTGAGATATTTATTAACCATCCTGGAAAGTATAATTTGTCGCCACTTTGTATGTGAACCACCCCTTAAATGTAAATTTTACTTCGCCCCATGTTTCAGATATTGCATATATGCAACAGCTCATGCTGTATCTTAAAAAAGAATTCGAACAATTTTTATTACACTCTGTCTAACTATAATTCTATTCCACCCTCTATTTCAACCACGTTGTATGTGCAACTACTTATCGGCCACCCAGTTTGATATTTTTTGTTCCACCCTGTATAAATATAAATCCATCAATTCCCAATAAATTCCACCAAAGCTGCAACTGTTTAAGGGGCACCCTATGTCAGAATTTTTAAATATGAAACTACTTAACTCTATTCCTCCCCATATGTTAAATATCATATCTGTGCAACTGATACGCTATTTCACAATTTTTCCTCATATTTTTTGAAGAACAGTATAACATATAATTTCTTTCCAAAGTTCATTTAAAACATTCTTCATTGACAACTTTTTCTAACGTTGTTTGAATCACACTGTGTAACGATAACTTGACTTCGCCACATATTTCAGGTACTCCATATATGCTACTGCTCATGATCTACCCTATTTGTCTTTAAGCACACTGTATAATTGTTATTCTACTCCACGCTATATTTCAACAACCTTGTATATGCAACTACTTATGAGCAAGATCATAACATTCTTTTATAATATTTTTAAACCCACGTGTAAAGCTGTAATTATACTCTGCTACATATTTCAATCATCCTATAATATGCTTCTTGAAAACTTGTGAACTACTTGTGGATATAAAACATTTTTTTAACCAGCCTATAAACTATAATTTCACTCCATCTTATATTTCAACTAACCAGAATAAACTACTACTTCTAACATTTTTTCCAACTTATTTCATCATTTTAATAATAGCTCAAGAAAATTCAAATATCCTAACTGCTTACATAACATATTTTTTTACCCACTCTGTGTAAATATAATTCTATTTTATCCGTATTTCACCCACATTTTATATGCAACTACTTATGACCCTAACAATATAACACTTTGTTATCCACCCTGCATAAATATAATTCAGCTCCACCCGTTTTTTAACTAGGTACCTGGTATATACAACTGTTTATGGTCCACTCAATATATCTTTTTCGAACCACCCCGTATAACTTCCCCCTTATTTCAACCACATTGTATATATGCAGCTACTTATACGCCACCTAATATACCTTTTTTCAAGAATTCTTAAATAAGTAATTCTACTCCGCTGTAAGTTTTACCTATCCTTTACGTGGAACACCCTGTAAAATTGCATTTGATATATAACTTAATTTTTTTTTAAAGCCAACATGTTACATTGGCTGGGCATATTCCTAATTATGAATAAAAGCTAAGCCGATTCAAGTATCTAATATTTGGTGCATACGCTGGAACCAATGGACTAATTGTGTATTACCGAACATGGTATTAGTTTTTTCGCTATATCTACCGTTTCTGCCAATGTAGGGAGTTAACATGTATACCAGATTTTAAGTCAAACTATAAGCTGTGTAACAAAAAAAAGATTCAGCAACAACAGTTCAGTAGTTATTACGTGGTGAGGTAACAAACAAACAAACAAACAGACAGACAACTACAATTTTATAATAGTATAGATAACAACATTTTCCAGGACAATTGAAATATTATGTTGATAATACTAAATATTGAAAAGCAGAAGTATTTTCATTATATTTGGGTTCGATACCACTCAGATACTATTTTTACCATGTATTTAACTTTCAGATCATGTATTTTATATTATATGTCCCCAATCTGCAATATTCTGCCTTTTGTTTAACTATAATAATAAACTTATGTTATTTACATTTTAAGGATGTGTATGCAAATTATAGATGCACATACTGATTATTGGGTACATTTATTCGTAATATAACAGCGTTAGAATCATTAAAAAGAAGATCAGAATATTTTTTATTGTGGATTGGTTACAATGTTGTTATTTTTGTTAAATTATAGTACAAGAATGGCGAAAATCCATAATGCTATCCATTAATGTATGTCTACAATTTAATTTTTTGTGTTCTTTAAAACCATATATTTTAAAATTTTTCTAACAGTTTCAACAAGATTAACATAGACTCTAAACTTACTATCAATTATAATAACTGGTTATTTTTATAGTATATTAACTGGGGTTTGCATTTTTTATTACTCTTGTCTTAAATATTATAAAAAGGTTTTCTTTTTTTGTGTTTGAATCTACTAACAAACAAAAATAACAATTATTTTAGATTGCATTTTCTGTTTCAAAGTGTTGGAAATACCTAAGATCAAATATTTACAAGTCGGCTATCAAAAAATTATTGTTCCAACAATCTCACACAGAAGAAATTTTGAAATATTGAGAACAAAGTATCTATATATAAATAGGCAAAGACAAAACGCTTGGGTTTGGTCATTACATCCACTTCTCCGATTTCTTCACAACTCTGTTTCTTATAAAAATATACATTTACCATTTCACGAAATAGGGTCGAATTTCGACCACTGGGCGACCACTAGTTAATGACAAATTGTCTTAATTCTTTTGTACTCAATATATAGTATATATTCTAGATGTCACATCTCCCATCTACAAACTATATTGTTAGTCAGGTTCAATTTTAATTCAATTTAACCATCCTCGTATCTATTATAGTCTCCGAGATCCTACTAGTGAGGATAATATATACTAGCTGTCGCCCAGTGGTCGAAATTCGACCAATTGTGTCAATATCTCTGGCAGGTTAAGTAACCTGAAAATCGTATCGGGACATTCTATCCTAGGACCTTAGGGAGAAGAGCAATTACACGGAACGGATCCAGATTCGGAACCTCTGTGTGATAGTTTCCTCGAAAATCCTAGATATCGGTCTTTTTTTCAGATATAATTCATAGGACATTATTTGTGTTCAAATTCGTAATTCTTAATTTAATATGACAACAAAGCAACCGCTAATGGACTACCATACATATTTATTTTTTCTAACCTGTCTGTATAGCTATAATTGCACTCAATTCTCAAACATTTATTAAAATCCTCATTATAATAATTCCATCTCATTATATATTTCCACCACCCTGTATATGCAACTGCTCATGGACCACGCATAATATTTTTTAACATTTTTGAACCACCCGGTAAACCATTCTGTATATGCCAGTGCCTATGAGCCACGGTATTTACTCTTTTTGTTTATGAAATTTTTAACTATCTTCTATACCTATAATTCTACTCTGACCTATATTTCAATCATCATATATATGGAACTCTTCGTGGGCTACTCTATAAATCATTTCCGTTTCTAACATTTTTTAATCATCATCCTGTATATCTATAATTCCTCTCACCCTATATTTCATCTTCCCTATATATACAACTGCTTATGGGTTACAAAATGTTGCATTTCCATTTCCGCCACCCAGTATACAGGGTGTAAACGGTTTGAGTGCAAAGATTTTGAGGATCAATACTTCAGGTCAAAACAAATCAAAAAGCTTTATAACATTTTCAGAAATAAACTA
Organism: Octodonta nipae; assembly: GCA_034190945.1. Lineage (NCBI taxonomy): Eukaryota > Metazoa > Arthropoda > Insecta > Coleoptera > Chrysomelidae > Octodonta > Octodonta nipae. Next base: position 83,846,844 of record CM067217.1, on the reverse strand, counting down.
TAGTTTTGCCAAAAAAAAAAGAAAAAGTTAGAAGTTCTGTAGCCTTTATTACAGTGAATAATAGATTATTTCCGGCTTCAAAATGATTGTAAAGCTAAATATGTAAATACTCAATAGCGTATACAACTTTAATAACTGTATTAACAAAGAAAATTATTATTTAAACTCTAAATATTCTGTTATAATTTGCCATACGTTTCTCCGATCAGATGTGGCAACATAGCATATACTCAGTACTACCGCTGGCCGCCATGAATGCTTTTTTGCTGCCCGGTTCTTTTAAGAAAGTGAAAGTGATTTTTGCGTGACATTCTACGTAGCGTTCGTGATTTGATTTTCATTTTAAAATATAAATTGGAAAAATAAATAAAATCTGTTGTGAGTTCGAGTTCGAGTGTATTATTTTGTGACAAACAGTGACAATCATACAATAAGGTAAAGACCTGACATGCTATTAATTTGTGGGGAAAGCAAATGTAATAACAAGAATTTTGAAGCCAGAGCTCTATCATAATGACATCCTGCAGGTCAAAGGTTTTTATTTGTCTAAGATAAGTAATACGAGGGCGAATCAAAAATGAACCGGACTTTTGTTTTAAAAATTTTATTGGTACGATCAATACAAATTTTAATACATATTATTTTTCTACATAGTCTCCTCTCTTAGGTATACATTTTTCCCACCGAATCGGAAGTTTTTTAATACCTTTCTCAAAGAATGAAACTGGTCGTGTCGATAACCAAATGCGCACAAACGTTTCTACACCTTCGTTGTCCTCAAAGTGGTGGCCTCCCAGTTCTTCTTTAAGTGGCCTAAACATGTGGTAGTCACATGGAGACAAATTAGGACTGTAAGGCGGGTGTTCAAGGGTTTCCCAATGCATTTTGTTCAATTTTCCTGGAGTCAATGCAGCTGTATGTGGCCGAGCGTTGTCATGCAACAGAATCACACTTCGGATAGACATATCCCGCCTCTTTTGCCGATAGGCAAGTTTCACTTGTTGGAGTAGTTCGCAGTAATACTCAGCATTAATTGTACGGCGTTCGTGCAGAATATCGATCAGCAGTACGCCTTTCGAATCCCAAAAAAACTGTTGCAAGAATTTTCCCTGCAGAAAGACGGGTCTTGGCTTTCCGCGGTGCTGCCTCTCCAGGTTTTCGCCACTCCATGCTTGCACGTTTGGACTCCGGGGTATAATGATGCACCCATGTTTGCTTTCTGATCTTCCCTTAGAAGGCGAGGAACCCATCTTGCACACACTTTTCGGTAACCCAACTCATCTGAAATGGTTGACAATACTGTAAGATGGCGGTCACCTTCAATCAGCTCACGAATTGCGTAGATATTCCCCTCATTGATGATTGTCGTGGGACGGTGTGCATGAGGCTCATTTTCCACTGTCTCTCGGCCATCTGAAAACTTTTTGTGCCAGTCGTACACTTGGGTCCTTGAAAGTGTTTCATTGCCGAATTGTGCAGATATCGACGCAAAATTTCAGACGGTCTAACGCCCTCCCATGCCAAAAATTTGATGACAACACGTTGCGCAACAGACGTATGCACCTCTTGCTCTGACATGATGCTACTAACAGCGCATCGACTACGCCTCGCCAAACCGACGAACTTCCCTCTTCTTAATCTCCCTACCTAACATATATCGAGACGTCACGCCACTCGAATTACCTACAGGGCGAGAAACAGAAAAATCCGGTTCATATTTGATTCACCCTCGTATTAATTTCTTAGTAATAATTATTTCTCGAAGAATTTAACACATAAAAGAACTACATATAAGAAATGTTTTGTTTAATATAGTTTGTATATCGCATTATTTTTGTATCATAATGTAAACAACTTTGTATCCTCCCTTTTTCAACTTGATGCATAAAACAAATCGGCAAATATAAATATTCATTTCAATACATATATATTAAAAGGGTACATTTTTGAAAATAATATTTCATAAAATTTTATGTACCTAAATAAATCTACCGGCACTCGAAACTATGAAATTATTTAATACAAAAAAATAACAGGTGTTCATTTTTTGTGGTGACTCATTCCTTAATTATTCACGCTACAAGCAAATCTCATTTTTAGCGCGACGTTGCCACATTGACAATAATTTACTTAACATGTATTTCAAATTTTCTTGCTTATTAAGGCCTTTAGACCATAGTGTTATAAGAGTTTTTTGTTTTGTTTGGTGGGTACTATCTGCACCTAAAATATATGCAGTCAAACTATTTACACCCTGTATGCATCTCTGTATAATACTCGTAATAACCGTAATTCTACTGCACCTTCTATTCCAGGAACCCTGTAAATTCAACCGCTAATGGGCTTCCCTATATAATTATTTTATTAGTTATAATTGCACTCTACTCTGTATTTTAAACACCCTATATATGCAACTGCTTATGTGCCACCCACGAAAAAAAATATTTTGAACATATCTGAAATCGCCCTGTATAATTATAATATACAACGATTACTTTACCACTAAACAATAACAACTCTTGCATGCCACTTCCAGTAGTACATGCTCTAAGTATAAACAGCATTGGTCTCTCTATATATAATTACTCAATGTTTTGAGTCTGGCGGTGGCGGAACGCGGCACATTCAGTTGTTTGGCGTTGACATTATGACGTAAATAATGAATTTTTGTTATATTTTATTTAATGAATAAACCATTATTATAAATTAATATTAGCATTCTGCACTGAAGGTCGTCAGTAGCTACTAAACAAAATAAAAATGAAGAAAATCGGTTGAGAGACAGAGGAGAAAATTGTACCTAATCGTTTTGTCTTAGCCTATTTATATGTAGATAATACTAGGCGTTACCCGCGATTTCACCCAAGTATGTAATGTACAATTATTTAGATAAAATAGCTTATGAATCATATGAGCTATCCTATATATCAACTTTTTCTAACTTTGATTCACCTTACATAACTGTAAACCCACCCCCCTATATATTTCACCTAAACTGCAAGTATTTATGGTCCACCGTATGTAACAATTGTATTCAAAATGTTTTAAACCTTGTATAACTGTAACTGTACTTCACCCTATACTGCATCCTAACTATAACTTTACTGCACCCTACATTTCAGCTATCCTATCTATGCAACTGCTTATGAGCTAAGCTCTGTAACAATTAAATAGAAAAAAAAGAAGGTTAGGAACACCCTACTCACCTAGCGGTATCAAATATAATTTACGACCTTTTCTCATACCTATGAAATATACATACAAAAATTCATAAAAATCGGTATAGCCGTTTCAGAGAAGTTCGACCAAAAACACCGTGACACGAGATTTTTATATATTTGATATAATTTATTCAACAGAACAGTGCCTGTAGTTGTCCTTATGGAAAGCTAGTATAATAACGGAAGTGAATATATTTTCTTATTATATTATTATCTTAGGAAAGGTAAATGTGATGAGCATGACGATGTTCAATAGTAATCTGATGAGGGGTCAAGTTAAAGACCTCCAATTCATAACTGACATTGGTGTAAAACTCGCAATATGCCATCGCTTATGTGACAACGAGTTAAAGATATCCTTCAATGTAGCGGATATTTTAAAAATAAAACCTGTATTTGATTGTGCTATCCTTGTCAGAAGAAAAGTAAAACAATTAATTTTATTAGTTGAGGAAATGAGGAAATAATCAAAATTTTATTAGACTTTGACATATGACTCCGTTTTGTCCTATTTTATAGCAAACTTTACAAATTGCATGACCTTTATTATCGGAATTAAGAAAGGTGTATACTCTTTATTACCTATATATTTATATTCTGAAGAGTTCTCTTATGTATGAGGCCTAATAGAATTTAGGTGAAATTTCTTATAATTAATCTGAACGAAATCGTGTGGCACAAAAAGTAAATTTTAGTCTAAATGCCTAACAAGATGATATTTTATTTTGATTACTAGTACACGTTACCAAGTATGATAAACCATACTAAATGTGAAAATCAATTTATATCTACGATATTTAAGTAAATTCCATATTCGCCCGGGAAATTATTGAAGCGTAATCTTCTTGACAGGGGCCCACACTTATCCAAACATATGAAATGAGATGAGTATTTCAATGAAATGCATAACTTGAAATTGCATTTGTTTCTGACCGACAACTCAAAAATAATTTCGGTCTCCGGTCAAGGCCGTCACGTTTTTACAGCGCTCCTATAAACCCTCTGATAAAATCTGTTATACCTAAAGTTTTGAAAATAGAAAAAAAAGTCAAATGAATAAATAAAAAAAAGCAGAAAACGTTACAGTTACATAAAAGACAATAATTAATTAAAGGTCTAGCATCTATATACCAACAAACGTGCTCCGTAATACATTAAATATTACCAAGTTGAGTTAAAAAATCGACACATGGTCAAGAAATCTGAAGCTTGGAGGTACTTTAACACACATGCAACGCATCTGTTACAATCTGGCAATTACAAGTAAACTGAAGGCAAATAAACTTGTGTGTATCCACCAAATAAACGGTCGGTATCTACACCCCGGCAAAAAATTATATTGACATAAAACACAATAAAAAGTGATGGGCGAAAATGGGAACATTTGCACAATTTTAAAGGAAATGGAGAGGTTTAAGCATGACATAATACTACTGTTGGAGACAAATAAAGAAGAATTAATTAGTCAAATACAAGCCACTGATGAGAGGCTGTGTTTATCTAAAATAGAATTGAAACAAAAGGTAGGAATTCGAAAAACAACTAACTAACAACAATATCGTAATATTTGGCCTAAACCCAGAAGCGGAAAGTATACCAGTGCAATTCCTTATAGGAGAACTAAACAAGTATCTTGGAACAGACTTAAAGACTAGTGACATGGATAATGTATACAGTCTGGAAAAATCAAAAGGATCTCCCTTAAAATTAGAATTTGTGTCCTTTTTTTTAAAGAAATCTTACGTAACGTTAAGAAATGAAAAAATACGGGAATATCTATAGCGCACGACGTAACGCCAACTGAGCAACAAGACCAAAAAATATTAAAAAGACACCTCAATCTAAACAGACATAAGAAACCTCAAGAATTAAGCTATATCAAGGGAAACAAACTGTACATAAATAACAAAAGTTATACCGTCAAACAACTGATAGAAATCGAAAAAATAGAAGAAAAAGGGAAGGTGAATAGTGAATTTCAAACACAAACGGAACCGCAAACTAAATCTCCAGCGTTTCCAAAAATTACAGGCAACCAAACGAAAACTAATAATAATACCGATCAAACACCAAAAAGCACGGGAGGAATAGCAAAAGAGATTAAAGGCATACAAAACCCGTCTAAAAGTACAGGACGTTCAAAAAATAGTAAAGAACCAGACAAAAAAGGAACAAGTGGAGTCAAAACCAGGTCAAACCCGATTGCTGACGACGTTAAATAGAATCAATATACAGGAAATAGATTAGTAAGTTTTATATTAAATAAATTAATTAATCGTATATTGAAATTTTAGTAAATATTGAATTACGGAATTAAATCAGCTTTCCTCTGAAGTGCATAGAGATACTTATTATATAATATTCAAATAATTATCTACCACTTTTTTACAATATGGCGGGAAACATTGATAAAGCGTTTCATATATTAGATAATTTGAGTGAATTAAAAAAATGTGATGTGTGAACATTTTAAGGAGCTAAATAGGGGTATTTGTTTAATGGATGAGTTTCACAACTTTACTATTTTGCATTATAATAGTTAGTTTAAGAGCTAATTTTGATGAGCTATGTATAACCATTAATGATATTAACAAAAAAATAATATCGCCATTATAGTACAATCGGAAACCTGGTGTATAGAAAATATACCAGATTTTAACATCCATGGATTCTCATTTTTTATAATGAGGCTTCTTTTAATAAATGTGGATGGAGTTGTAATATATGTTAAAGAAAATCTCGTTACAGGAATTAAGAAAATTCCATTAACAGAAATATGCTTGCTTGAGTACAAATTAGTATATAATAAGAAAAAAATAAATATAATAGGTATCTATAGGCCAAACCCAACAAATGAACGTATCTTTGTTCAGGACTTTGACAACTACCTTTCCGCACTATGAAATAACAATTGCGGTTGGGGATGTGAATATTGACATCAACCCAAACAACGTACTAACTTTGTCTTCAATTATGTATTTAAATATGTTGGCTAAGAATGGATTTGTCCCACAAATAAATATACCAACACGGGTAGATAATACCTCTTCTACAACAATAGATCACATATCCACGTACATAAATAAACAAACAAAAACTAAAGTGCAAATTAATGCCCTAGTTATTAATAATAGTTTAACAGATCACTATCCCTTAATTTATAATATCAGATTTCAAAACGAAAAGCGTCTAGATATTCAAAAACAGAAGCTCATCAAAAAGCGAATGAAAGACATGTATTGGATAAAATAAATAATTTGGTCAAGTGCGAGTTGGACTCGCATACTTAGGGTTCCGTACCACCTTCAAGATACGAATATTCCAGTTTCAGACAAGCAGGGAATGAGTGCATTTTCTTATACTTACCCTTATATATTTTAAAGGAAGCGTTTTAAATTTCTAAAAAATATACACTTTGATTTTCCACACGTTTTTATTTTATCTGCTTTAGGATTCGCTTGATTTTTATCACAATACATATGTATTTAATTTTCTAATTTGGCCCCCAAAACGTAACATTAGAGTTTTATTTTACTAATAAACTTTCAGAAATGCCTTTTATAATCTACTGTCTGAGTTTTGAGGCTCTGTAGATTGGAAGAAAAACGGCAAAATAGGTCAAAGTTTAAATTATAAATTATTAAATCTGTTATTCAAATTATTTAAAAATGTAAATAAAATATATTTTTCAAATTTTAAATAGTGTAGTTTCTAAAGTGGGAATTAAGTCGATGTTTAATATTTTTACTATCTTTTATACAAATGATTTAAAAATATGATATATTTGTAATTCACGTTTGAAAATTGAATCTTTATTTTGCATTTAATTGTATAATTTGTCCCTAAAATTACTATGGGGGTTTTCTAGTAATTTATTTTCCGTTTAATTCTATTATTTGGAGGCCAAATAATAGAATTAGGTTTTTTTTTCATATTTTTCCTATAAACAAAAAAATGAGGTCTTAGAGTTTAGGGAATAACGGGGAGAATGGGTAATTTTTAGGGTTCCGTATATACAATATACGGATACCTTTATAATATCACTCAGGATTTCTGCCTGTCACATCACAGCCATTTTCTCCTAAACTACTGGAGGGTAGAGGTTGAAATTTGGTATCAATGTATAGTTTGGTGACCCGATCAGGAGTACATATCGTAAAAGAAAAAAATTTGATTTTGGGGGAAAACTAAAAAAATCGACCGTTCCCCCCTTGATCTTCGAAACTACTGAGCCTAAAATTTTGAAAAAAATAGGAAATATAGAGCGTTGCCCGGACTTTACAGGAAAATTAAGGAGAAACCGTTAATGTTAATTTTGGGGGGCAAATTATAGAATTAAATAAAAAATTAAAATTAAAATTGTTTCTAACCCATCATGTTATATATCAAATAAAAGGGCTCATGATGAAGGAAACAAATATAAATTAATTAAAAATATTAACAAAAATATAAAAAATTTTACCCATTCCCCCCCTTATCTCCGAAACCCTAAGCTGAAAAATTTTGAAAAACTGGAAGTATAGCCCCTCACCTGAACTTTACTGGAAAAATATGAAAAAAACCCTAATATTCATTTTGGGGGGCAAATTATAGAATTAAATGGAAAATAATAAATTATAGTTGTTTCTAACGGGTCATATAATATATCAAATCCCAGGGCTCATTATGACGAATAGGTACAAATATATTGTTCAATTTTTTTAAAATGAATATTTCAAAATATATTAAAAAAAATATTAAAAAAAATTATCCATTCTTCCCGTTATTTTCCAAACTCTAAGACCTATTTTTTTTGTTTATAGGAAAAATATGAAAAAAAAACCTAATTCCTCCAAATAAAAGAATTAAACGGAAAATAAATTACTAGAAAACCCCCATAGTATTTTTAGGGACAAATTATACAATTAAATGGAAAATAAAGATTCAATTTTCAAACGCATCATGTAATATATCACAGATAAAAGGCTCATTATGTGAATTACAAATATATCATATTTTACTTAATTCCCACTTTAGAAATTACGCTATTTAAAATTTGATAAATATATGTTTTTTATATTTTTAAATAATTTGAATAACAGATTTAATAATTTATAATTTAAACATTGACCTATTTTGCCGTTTTTCTTCCAATCTACAGAGCCTCAAAACTCAGACAGTAGATTATTAAAGGCATTTCTGAAAGTTTATTAGTAAAATAAAACTCTAATGTTACTTTTTGGGGGCCAAATTAGAAAATGAAATACATATGTATTGTGATAAAAATCAAGCGAAACCTAAAGCAGATAAAATAAAAAGTCTATGTGTGTATATTTTTTATAAATTTAAAACACTTCCTTTAAAAGATATAAGGGTAAGTATAAGAAAATGCACTCATTCCCTGCTTGTCTGAAACAGGAATATTCGAATATTGAAGGTGGTACGGAACCCTAAGTATGCGAGTCCAACTCGCACTTGATCAAATTATTCTTATATAAAACTTTTATTTTAAAATATTTTTTTAATATATTTTAAAATATATTAAAAATTAAAAAAATATATTTGTACCTATTCGTCATAATGAGCCCTGGGATTTGATATATTACATGAGCCGTTACAAACAATTATAATTATTTATTTTCCATTTAATTCTGTAATTTGCCCCCAAAATGAATATTAGGGGTTTCTTCTTATTTTTCCAGTAAATTTCAGGTGAGGGGCTATACTTCCAGTTTTTCAAATTTTCCAGCTTATGGTCTCGGAGATAGGGGGGGATTTCATTTGATATATTACATGATGGGTTAGAAACAATTTTAATTTTAATTTTCCATTTAATTCTATAATTTGCCCCCCAAAAAAATATTAGGGGTTTCTCCTTAATTTTCCAGTAAAGTTCAGGTGAGGAGCTATACCTCAATTTTGTTTCAACATTTTCCAGCTTATGGTTTCGGAGATAAAGGGGGGGGAATGGGTAATTTTTTTATATTTTTGTTAATATCTTTTAATTAATTTATTTTAAAAATATGAAAAAAATATATTTGTTTTCGTCGTAGTAAGCTCTTTCATTTGATATATAACATGATGGGTTAGAAACAATTTTAATTTTATATTTTCCATTTAATTCTGTAATTGGCCCCCCAAAATTAAAAGTAGAGGTTTCTCCTTATTTTTCCAGTAAACTTCAGCTCAGAACCTATAAATCTATTTTTTTTCAAAACTTTACGTTTTATAGTTTCGGAGATAAGAGGGGAGGGAATGGGTAAATTTTGGTATATTTTCGTTAATATCTTTTTAAATAATTTTTTTAAATATGAAAAAAATATATTTGTGTTCCTCAGAATGAGACCTTTTATTTGATATATTACATGATGCGTTTGAAAATTTTTTTATTTTTAAATTTCTATTTAATTCTATAATTTGCCTCCCAAAATTAACATTAATGGTTTCTCCTTAATTTTCCTGTAAAGTTTGGGCAACGCTCTTTATTTCCTATTTTTTTCAAAATTTTAGGCTCAGTAGTTTCGGAGATCAGGGGGGGAACGGTCGATTTTTTTGGTTTCTCCCCCCAGAAGTACCCCTAAAATCATTTTTTTTCTTTTACGATATGTACTCCTGATCGGGTCACCAAACTATACATTGATACCAAATTTCAACCTCTTCCGTCCAGTAGTTTAGGAGAAAATAGCTGTGATGTGACAGAGGCAGAAATCCTGAGTGATATTATAAGGGTATCCGTATATTGTATATACGGAACCCTAAAAATACAAATTGGACTCAGGTATACGCTGCACAAGAACCTCAATGTCCCGTAAATATGTTTTAAGAGCAGTTTACTGCCATTATTAACCAATCAACAACAGAAGTAAAAATAAATGCAAAGGAACAAAAATTAAAACCATGGATGACCTGTGGAATATTAACGGCCATTAGAAAGAGAGACATGCTTAAACAGGAACTCTTAAAAAACAAACAGAATAAAACATTAGAAGAAGAATATAAGAAGTATAGAAACTCTCTAGGTACGTTAATAAAAAAAATGAGATCATGAAAATAAATTAAAGCAATGTTACTCAAACTATAAGAAAACTTGGGAAGTAATAAATGAAGTTACAAATGTTCCACCAAAAAAAGCACCATAAACAAAATCAGTATCGATAACAAAATAATTAGCAATCCAAAACAAATAGCAAATCATTTCAATGACTTCTTTGTAGAAGTTGGGGAGAAAATTAGTAAAAACAATATAGGAATAAAAAAAATGAAAGCTAAGCAATACATCAACGCTGTTTTTGAGGCCAACCGACTATTTAGAAATTGAAGACATAATATCAACGCTAAAAAACTCTGCATCTCCAGGGCCTGACAAATTGAGTATAAAATCTAATCTCTAAACCCCTTACTCACATAATTGACCTAATTTTTCAGACATCAAGCATCCCGTACCAATTTAAAGAAGGTCTTGTGGTGCCTATTTATAAGTCAGATAGAAAAGATCTAATGGCAAATTACCGACCCATTTCACTAATTAATAACTTTGGGAAAATTTTTGAAAAATGCTAGAAAAAAGAATATGGTCCTTTCTAGACAAAAATAAAATAATATTCACAAATCAATATGGGTTCAAAAAGGTGTAGGGATAGAGCAACCTTTACAAAAACTAACGACAAGTATACTGAATTTAATGAAAATGAAAAAAAATTTCTAGTATTTCTTGATCTCCAAAAAGCCTTCGATGCGGTATCACATAAAATTTTATTAAGCAAACTAAATGAGATTGACATACTCGGACCCACTCTGCAACTTTTTAACAATTACTTGTCAGAAAGATTGCAACAAGTACGTATAGGAAATGACATTAGTAATAAAAGATTTGTGAAAACCGGAATCCCGCAAGGCACAGTCTTAGGTCCTACATTATTTTTAATTTTTGTTAATAATTTGCTATCTTATGAAGGATGTAGTGTAGTTTCTTATGCCGATGATACTGTATTAATATGTAATGGGACAACATGGCAAGAAGCCTGGAACAAAAACTAAACTAAAACTAAATATATAGGATTTACACCAACAAAGGCAGGAAGCGCTGCTCTAGCCCTCTAACCATTAATGGAGCTCTGGAAAGCGTGAAACAAGTATCATCAATAAAATATTTAGGTAAGTTGATTGATGAAAACTTAAAGTGGAAAACACATATCGAACACTTTGTCACCTTTGTCACAAGAATTAAAAAGCTTACCTATAAATTTTACACTCTCCGTAATTTACTAAATGAAAAGGTTTTACTTATAGTGTACAAAAGTCTAGTCGATTCCATAATAAGGTAAGGTATATGAGCGTGGGGTGCAGCTTATAAAACACACTTAAAAAATAGAGGTAAGTCAAAATTACATACTTAGAATAATCTTTAGATTAAATAATCGTCAAAGCGTCAAGCATATTTATATTACACAGGCAATATTGAACGTGCGGGGTCTTTACTTTAGTGAATTGTTAAAGACGATACATTCAGGGAACAACCTCATTAAAACAAATCATCCACATAACACCAGACAAAAGAATAAACAGTTGCTCATATCTGATCGAAGGAATAAAACTGTATGTCAAAAATGCAAACAATATAACGGTATTAAATTATACAACGTGATTCCATCAAGTTACAAAAAACTAACCAGGAAACAATTCAAGAAAAAAAATAAAACATATATAGCCTAGGGTAGCTTATTAGCCTTCTAGTATAATTCAAACATTAAAAATAAATTACTCTATTTATAGAATAATACCCCTATTTACATACCTCTATTTCTATTCATCTTTAGTTATATTTTATGTACCTAGTTATATTTTGTTGTTTTGAATTGTATTTTTTTTTCTTTACTCAGTGAATAGTAAAATGGAATGTTATAAATATATTTTAATTAAGGGAATGTATGGGTAAATATGAGTATATCTATCTGTGTGGATATACTCATATAGATATACGTATATGTCTATTGGTATGGATGAATGTCATTGTTAGTAAAGTACCAGATTTTAATTGTCATGACTAACATAAATATACTTGAATGTTCTCTTGGACGCAACACAAGCTTAAGCTTAGGTGTCCAATTTCCATTCGAACATTAATGTTGTTAATTTTACTTATTACTGTTTCGTTGGTAATAATGTTAGTGATAATCTTATTGCAAAAACCATAATTGTATTTTTTTGCTAATATATTGAATTGAAAAATTAAGACTTCTCCGTGTAAGAAATCGGGACCAGATAATATATTAAGAGACTCTTCTTTTATAGAAAATCAGTACGTTATAGAAAGTAAAAAATATAACATCCAAGTAATATACAACACGCATAAAATTTGCTTTATGTTCTAATAAACACTTCAATTCTCTCTTTCCGATATATTAAATTACAGGCAATTTGATATATGTCAGAAATTCACGACAAAAAATCGCAACGCTAGTTCCCATTAAATTTGTGTACTGGGTAGCTTCATATTATAAAGTAAACATTTTAAATTAAGACTTCTGAATAATAATTGACATGAATATAGGAACTTATGTATCAAGGTGTAGTAAAAAGGTGGAACGGCGGTAGTACTATTGCAATTGTAAATATATTATGAAAATCCTGGCAACTTTTACGAAGCAACTGCAGAGAACTGAAAGTGTCTCATCCCTCTACATTTATTACTTATACAGGGTAATGCACAGTATTCGACACGGAATATCACGACTAACCGAATCAATTATGAAAAAATATTCTATCCTATGAATAAAATGCAACATTGATGTTTCTTATATTCTTGCACATAGTAAAAATAATGTTTAAATATATCTACATACAAAGGGTATGTATTGTTGGTTCGTTTACACATGTTATTCTATTTATAATAATTATACAGGGTGTTTTGTAGAAGTTTCGCCAAACTTGGAGGGCAGATAGGTGGGTTCATGTGCTATATTATGTAGCGCATATAACATCTATATATCTTACGGTTGTTGTTTTTTTTTAATTTTTTTTTCTTAATTCTCAAATTTTTATATTTAAACTGTTGTAACTTTTTTATTTTTCACTGCATCTTCACCAAATAAACTTAGATCTAATCTACGATGTTTGTTTGCTCATCTGCATTTGATATTTGACACAAATAATTGGTTGAATAAATTATCCACAAATGTGTTCCATAAAAAAGTGATTAAGTTTTTAATTTTTTGACCAATTTTATTGGTCTGTCTGCCAATTGGATTTCATCTAATTAGATCGATCATACCGCATTGTCTGGAACGCAACATTGATTATTTCCCTTAGCTGCTCCTTGGTGACTACTTCTACCTCGTAAATGACGAATGTTTAATGAACAATTTGTTGATCTTATTAGATGAAATCTCATAAGAAGATAATAATATTCAAAAAAGTTGGCTGTCCAGCACATTATAGGAGAACTGTCAGAGAACTCGTGGAGATTATATTCCCAAACGCCTGTATTGAGAGAACTCGCCCTATACTATGGCCTCCAAGGTCGCCAGACCTGAATCCCTTTGATTTTTTTGTATGTGGACGGGCCAAACAACTCGTCTATGAGAGCGAAATAGAAACCAAGAACAATTAAGAGAAAGAATAAATGTTGCTTTTGAAATAATATGGGATTAGATGCGACTAGAGACTACCACTGTAGGAGTCAGAAAAAGGTATCGCGATTGCATCTGTAGCGGTAGAAGCCGGTTTGAACAAAATTTATAAGAAATTATTGCAACTTCATGTATGTCTTATTTTTTGTAGTTCTAACCTTGTACTTTCCAATACGTGTTATAGATCGTTGGAAAGGGGTTGAAGTAGAGAAGTTTTTGTAAGTATTCGAAGTTCTCGATGTGCTTCTATTTTTTTTTGTAATGTGATAAAGTGTTTAACTTAATCACTTTTTCATGGAAACTCGCCATTTGTGGACTCAACCAACCAATTATTTGTGTCAAATATCAAATGTAGATGAGCAAACAAACAAACATCATAGATTAGCTTTAAGTTTATTTGGTTAAGATGCAGAGAAAAATGAAAGAGTTACAACAGTTCAAATGTAAAAATTTGAAAATTAAGAAAAAGAAATTAAATTAAAAAAAAACAAAAACCGTAAGATATCTCGATTTTGTATGGGCTACATAATTTAGCACATGAGCTGACCTATCTGCCCTCTAAGTTTGGCGAACCCTCTACAAAACACCCTATATATATATATATTTTAATTGAATGTAATATAAAGAATTTTTAAATGTATGATTACCTCAGGGTCTTTTTTGCTTGGGTTCAAAATTGTAGATCTTAAATAAATAAATACTATACTTATCTTTTAATTCTCTCTTTCTTCTTCGTTACACTATCACTTTTTAAAATTTTTAAATTATATTTTCCACTTTATTTTTTTTTTAATTTTTTAGAAGACTAATAAATAATTTTAAATTCTCAATCAAATTACAATTTATTAATAATGATTTTCCACAATACAATTCTGATATATATAATATTGCCTTTTCAACAAAATAAATTTCCTGGTTACTTAAATCTTATTAAATTTCTATTGATTTGTTACAAAAAATATTTCAATACTCTAAACAACAAAATTCATTATACTAAATTGAAAACACCTTTATTTGTATCACTGATTGATTTTAGATTTCAATAATCTGTTTATTAAAAAATGTTTCAAAAACTCACAGTTGTCTGGCTTGAATTCCCTTTTTTCTTAACTTTGGTTTTAGTATACTGCTTTCTGATTTGTTTTGGTTTATAAATTAAATTCTGCTACTCAATTGATCGGTTTGCTGCTGCACCAATACTTATATTTTTTAACAAAATTTGATTTATCTCTTCCTCCAATAGATTTCAAACAATTCCTTTTATGGAATATTTAAATTTTATGATTTCCAATTGTTGATTCAAAATTTATAAAAATTTTAATTTCCAACTTAATTTCTTGTCAAAAACTGACATGGAACACTTATTCCAATGATATCACAGAACATTTATCTTGTTGTCATGGAAACGTGACTTTACAGGAACGAAATTTTTGAACTGCTCTCGTCGACGCTTGAATTACAAAGAGGACCTTTCAATGTCAGATTTCCTATTTATTTAAAAAAATTTTACCACCTGCTATTTCCATTTCCGCTTTAATTTATTTTATTAATTTCCAAATATGTTTGTTCTAAATCATATGCAAAAATCTAAACAAATTTTAATTTGAATTTCAACACCATTTACCCTTCTAAATTTTATCTAAATTACTTAATCCATGTTTTCAAAATTTTTGATTTGACACTTGAAACTTGCTGGCCACCAGTCATTTAACAGGTACTTTTAAAAAAATTGGATTTTACTGAAATTAAGACTTAATATCTTTTGAACTATTAAATTTTCATAAACTATGCTCTAAGCTCTTTCTAACGGTGTAAATCTCTTTAGTGTTCCATCTTCATTCAAAAATTTAACGGGCTTTATAATTCTGACATTTCAATTCTCTATTTATTTTAACAAATTATGTATTTAAAACTTAAATTTGATCTAAAATGTGTTATTATTCAGTGTTCTCATGGCCTAATATGTGATCTAAACTTGTTTTACAAACTCTACTGTGATTTTCATAAGTGAATTTAACCTCTTTGATGTTTGGCCTAAATGTGTCTTCCTGCCTAGATTATTTTATGTAAGTATCCAAATTCTACTACACTCTGCATGATAGATTATCTAACTTTATATGCCACCTTTTATCCTTTCAACAATTTGCTTTTGAAACATTCTTTTTACATAGTTTATATTTTTAGGTTAACTATCTGTTATGATTTGTGCAATTCCTTTATATGAATTTTATTTACATTTCCGCCTTCATTTACTTATTCAAATTGCTTTTACTTTCGTATTATCTCATGTCTGTTTAAATCCATTACAAATTTCCCCAAAATTTTACAGAATAAATTCTTTCAGTTTTAACTTAAGAATTTATTTTGCTGAAATTTTTCCAATACTTTCTTAATATCCATATATATTTTTTTTTTAACCTTTTATCTTTATTAATTTTTTTTTTTTATTTAACTTTTTTAGCTATCAAGAATATCATATAACTACAATACTGTGAACAAATTAAACATGAACTATCAACAACTCAACAAGAAAACTCAATAAACTCAAATAACATATCAACTGATAAACTCTCAACAACTCTACAACTACTAGTATATTATTTACAAACTTATCCAAGATATGCTGTCCAAAATTTTCATTTATGGAATCAACATTCTTAGTAAGTTTTCAATCATCATGTATCGTTCCCATTTTATTATTATTATTATTATTTTAACCAATTCTTTTATTTTAAATCAAATCATTAATACAATTTTATTTCTTCCCTCTAGTGATATCAAGACTTCATCTGGTTGTTCCCTAGTATCTCATCATTGAAGATTATAAGATTTCTACAAACATGTTATTAATTTTAAAATATTCTAACTTGTATTCATTGATATTATTATAATATTTTTCCATATTGTCCTTGTTTAATTTTAAATTAAAGTTGTACATATTTTCATTAATTTAAGATTTCTGCTTTTAGTTCATAAGTAGTTTCTTCTTCTCTTTGTAATTTTTCTCAACACTCTCACTTTTTCTTTTCTTCTAACTTATTTGCTTCCATTCCATCATCATACTTTCTCTTACTATTTTATAATTCTTGCCTACAGGATAATTTATATTTCTTCATATGTTACCGCATTTTTATCACATTATTTATTTATTTACTCTTTATCTGTACTTTAGTACCTTCTTATTTCATCATTATTTCATACCTTCTTATAATTCTTTTATTTTAACCGCATTTATATCATATATTCATTTATAATTCATCATATTTTGAAATACTTGTTATCATCCTGTTTCTTTTTACTTACTGTCTCCACACAAATCATCCACCATCTACCATCTTACCTATCCACCATCTACATTCTTATTTATTTTAATTATTTTACCCTGAACATATATTTCTAAATTTCTTCACTTCACTTCTTTTTAATTAATTATTGTTGTTTTCTTTTTATATTTTGTACAATATGGATTTTAATCACTTTATTTTATATATAATATTTGAAAATACTATCAATGTTGTATATGCCTTTGATCTTCTGTGTCTTGATGTCCACTAACTCATAACTGTTCACTCCATCTTTCGTTTTTACCATATACGGTCCTTCATAAGGAAATAATAATTTTGCACATTCTCTTCTTTTTCTGTTGGCTACTTTTAATGTTTTTACTAGAACTAGATCTCCCTCTTTGAATTTTGTTCGTTTTTTCTTTTCCACTCTTTTCCTATATTTTCTTGCCAAACGTTCCATGTTTTTGTTGGTCTTCTCGATTAACTTGTCATACTCTATACTTCTTTCCATAATCCATGGTCTTCCCTCTGGATATCTCCCATTCATCAATACTTCTGGTGTTACTTCTATTGAACTATTATGTGTATGATTAATTAATTTTTCAATCTGTTGTAATTGCTCTGTCCATCTATAATGTCTCTTATTACAGAAAAATCTTAAATGTTTCACTACCTCTCTGATATATCTCTCTACCGGATTTGCATTTGGATGTCTAATGGATATATATCTTGGCTCAATTTCATTTTTATTTAAATATTCTATAAATTTTTCACTTCTAAAGTATGTTGCATTATCCATTATAATTGACTTAGGTTTTCCCACTTTATTAATATATTTATTCATAACCTTTTTAATTTCTGATACTGTTGTTCTTCTACAAGGGTATAATTTAATATATTTTGAAAAAATATCTACAATAACTAAAATATGTCTATATCCCTCTTCAGTTTCTACTAAGTTACTTAAATAATCTATTGAAATGATCTCTAGTTTTTCTGTAGCTATTATTGACTTTGGTAAATTTGTATTTTTATAATTTTTATATTTTCCCTTTTGACAAATGTCACATTTTCTTGTAATATCCTTGCATATTTTCAAATCATTCTTTGTATAATAATTTTCTCTAAACATGCTCCACAATTTTCTTCCTCCTATATGTCCATATCTAATATGTAATATTTCTAAAATTTTCTTCCCCAGGTCTTTTGAAATAAAATATAATTCTGATCCTTCCCAATTTTTGATAAATATTCCTTGTTCTGTTTGTTCAATGTTTATTTTCTTAAACTCTTCCATATTTTTCTCTTGATCCTCTATAATTTCTTTTAATGATAGTATTCCTTTTTCATTTTTCATTATATTTACTCCTATCTTGATTGTTTTCCTATCACTTGTTTTTTCCACTCTTGTCAATGCATCAGCCAAATTATTTTCTTTCCCCGCTATATGTTTTATTGTAAATGAATATTCCTGCATCAATAATGACCATCTATGTATTCTACTATTTCCAAATTTGTTATTTAAAATATAAGTTAAAGCCGAATTATCTGTCTCTATATCAAACTGGTTACCTAATAAAATAAATCTCATCTTTGTTACACAAAATATTATACTTAACAACTCCAACTCAGACACTGAATAATTTTTTTCATGTTTCTTGGTAATTCTTGATATAAAATATATAGGTAATTCTTTTCCCCCATATCTCTGTAATAACACTCCTGCCAGTCTTTCTTTGGATGCATCTGTTTGCAATATAAACTTCTCCCTATAATTTGGATGGTATATTTTAATTTCTTCTGCAAATATTTCTTTCAGTTTGTTAAACTCTTGTTCCTGTTCATCTCCCCAATTCCATTTCTGATTGTTTCTTAATAATTTTATTAGATTTAATTCTTTTCCCGTTATATCTGGTATTAATCTTTTAAAATATCCAATTAATCCCAAAAATCCTCTTAATTGTTTTAAATTTCTTGGTCTTGGATATTCCATAATGACCTTTATTCTCTCCTCATCCATTTCTACACTTTCTTTTGTAATTTTGAACCCTAAATATATAACTTCTTGTTGTACAAAGATACATTTTTCCAAATTAATTTTTAACCCTGCTGTATCCAATTCTTTTAAAATTATTTCTAAATGCTTTATATGATCCTCTACATTTTGTGAAAATACTAATAAATCATCTATATAATGTAGTATGAATTCATATTTATCAAATATATGATGTAAAGCTCTTACTAATGCTGCACATGCTGATTGTATCCCAAAAGGTACCACTCTAAACCTATACACCACCCCATCTATTTGAAAACCTGTATAGTCTCTGGATGCCTCCTCTAGAGGTATCAACCAAAAACTATGTTTAAGATCGATTTTTGAGAAA
This sequence comes from Octodonta nipae, assembly GCA_034190945.1. Classification (NCBI taxonomy): domain Eukaryota; kingdom Metazoa; phylum Arthropoda; class Insecta; order Coleoptera; family Chrysomelidae; genus Octodonta; species Octodonta nipae. Next base: position 83,827,342 of record CM067217.1, on the reverse strand, counting down.
ATTTTTGCATCTGTTATCCTATTGAAAATTGTATCTATTGTTAAAGGTGCTTCATATTGTGGTATACTATATTTATTCAAATTTCTTGCATCTAAACAAAGCCTAATTTCTCCATTACCCTTTCTAACTACAACCATGGGATTTATAAAACATGAATTTGATTTTTCAATAATTTTATCATTTAACATTTTATTAATTTCCTGATTTACTTCTTCTCTAAATTTAAATGGTATTGGATAAGTTTTTGCTTTAAAATTTTGTATTCCCCTGACTTCTATTTTATGACTAAAATTTGTAGCAATTCTGTTCTCTCTATTTATTAATTTTTCATATTTACTGATAATATCTATTACTTCTTTTTCATAATCTGCATGACATTTTAATACCTTTCTTATTTCACTTACAACCACATTCTTATTTTTACCTTGAAGTTTACTTGTTGAAATGGGTTCCTTTCTATATCCTTGTTCTTGCTTGAAATAATTCATTTTTAACTCCTTGCTTTCTTTCAATTCTTGTTCATCTTCTACTATGAATTTTATTCCATAATCATGAATTACCATCTCTTGCCTTTCCATATTAATCTTGACTTCATATTTTCTCATCATGTCCATCCCCATTATAGCATCATATACCAAGTTTTTAACAACCAAAAATGAAAGTTGTATCTGTTTTTCCCCAAAAAATATATCTAAATTTATCATTTTATTTGTTTCGAATAATTTTTTATTATTTGCTGATAAAATATTAATTCTATCTGTTTTAATTATTTCATTCTCTGATATACCTAAATTTTTAATCATGTTTTCATTAATCATAGTCCCTTCTGCCCCAGTATCAATCATAATTTTCAAAATTTCATTATTCACACTCCCATTTATAAATACCAAATCATAATTTAAATTTTCTATTAATTTATCTTCAAATTTTATAATTTCTCTAGGATGTTGATATTTACATGTCAAAATTTTACTTGTTATAATATTTTTAGGTTCAATTCTTTTATTTTTTATATACAAATTTTTTAAAAATCCTGATCTGCTTTACTTGTGCTCGCTTTACATTCCCTTGACCGACTTCTTTCCCTGGCATTACTATTACAACTTGTAGTATTCTTCCTTATAATGTGTTTTCCTTTATCTTGTTTTTGTTCATCTATTTTATCAATTTCTTCTTGACTTCTTACCTGTCTTAAATTATTTGATCTTCTCTGATCTTGTTTAAATTCTTTATTATAACTGCCATATTTTCTGTTCTCATTCTGTCCCTGATATCTATTATTCCAATTCTTATTCCCATTTATATTTTGATTTTGATAACTCCTATTAAAATTTTGATTATTATTTACTCCATACCTTCTATTTTGCCATGTTCTTCTGAAATCTTCTTGTCCCCTATTTTGCCAATTTGTATATTGATTATCAAAATTTTTCATGTCTTGTGTTTGTTGCATTCTTCGTAGATATGTCCTAAATACATCTATCGTTACTATATTCTGGGTTGATACTGTATCAATCATCCCATTATCAAAATGCCTTGCTATTTGCAGTATTATCTCAGATTCTGTTACCTTTGGTATCAAGTATCTGGCAGTAGTTATTAATTTCATTGCATATTCTAACATATTTAATTTCCCTATACGGTATTTCCCAAAATGTAATTTTTCCCTAAATCTTGTTTGATTAATTTCACCCCAATAATATGAAATGAATTGTTCTTCCAGTTGTTGCCATGAATGTATATCATTCTCCACTGAAGCAAACCATATTGCTGCTCCATCTATGAAACATGGTCTTACTCTTATTTTAATCTGTTCAATATCCCTTATTCCTTGCATTTGTGTTTTCAACGATTGTATAAATATACATGGATGTAACTTTCCTATTCTTCCATCAAATTTCACTCCAGTATCAAAATTTGACACTCTTTCGATTATCTGTGGACTTCTATTTTCTTCTAATCTCTTGATTTGTTCTTCATATTTTTTTTAAGCTCATTCTCAGTTTTCTCCAATCTGATATCCATTGTTTCTTCATATTTCATAATAGTTTCATCCCATTTCTCCCCAATATATTGTATTTTCACTTCATTTGTTCCTACTCTCTCTTCTACTCCTTTTATTTTTTTACTAACTTGTTCCTCTGCCTTCTTGATTTGTGCTTGTCTCTTTGTTCTTTCTTCCTCCAAAGCTACTCTGCAATTCTCTCCCAGTTGTTCCATACCACCTTTCACTTCTTTGATTGCTTGTTGACAATTATTTTCTATTGTTTTGCTATTTTCATGCATTTCTCTTTTAAAATCTTCTAGATTTCTTTCAATATCTTCTTTCATACTATTTATCTCTTGTTTTAAACTTGTATCCATTTTTGAACTCAACTCCTGTTTCATATTTTCCATTTCTTGTCTTATTATTTGATTATTTTCATCCATTCTTGTATTCAGATTACCCATATTAGAATTTACATTTCCAATTTCTTGTTTTAAATCTTGTTTTATATCTTGTTTTACACTCCCAATTTCTTGCATCATTCTCTTCATCATCTCCATCAATTGTAGATTACCATCAGATCCAATACTTGCATTTTCTTCAGACCTTGATTCTTCTGGTTGTCCTTCTACAACCACATGCTCTGAAATGATTTGAATATTTTGTTCTTCAATTTGCTCTTCACTTCCACTTACTTCTTGTATATCTTCTGTTCCATGCATATCCTGCTCCATTTCTTCAGACATATGTTCTTCTGGATTATCCACTGATTTTGCAGCTCTAGTTTTTACCATTTTTAATAAATTATTTTTAACACAATTTCTTTATTTATTAATATATATGATTTAAATTTATTATTATTGTTTTATTTTTGACTTATATTGTTTCTTTATCTATATGTATTTTTATAAATTCCCCACCAAGTTTTTACGAAATTGCAAAAATCACTTGTTTTTTATAATTTCAAATATTCTTACCTTTTATCTTATCTATTTAACCAAATTATCACACAATTTACCTTATCAGGAAATTTATTTTGTTTCTTTCTTTGTTTAAATCTGACAATTATTATATTTAATTTTTATATATATAGGACCCACTAATTTTTGAGCCCCTTTAGTTGGGCGCCAATTTTTAATTGAATGTAATATAAAGAATTTTTAAATGTATGATTACCTCAGGGTCTTTTTTGCTTGGGTTCAAAATTGTAGATCTTAAATAAATAAATACTATACTTATCTTTAATTCTCTCTTTCTTCTTCGTTACACTATCACTTTTTAAAATTTTTAAATTATATTTTCCACTTTATTTTTTTTTTAATTTTTTAGAAGACTAATAAATAATTTTAAATTCTCAATCAAATTACAATTTATTAATAATGATTTTCCACAATACAATTCTGATATATATAATATTGCCTTTTCAACAAAATAAATTTCCTGGTTACTTAAATCTTATTAAATTTCTATTGATTTGTTACAAAAAATATTTCAATACTCTAAACAACAAAATTCATTATACTAAATTGAAAACACCTTTATTTGTATCACTGATTGATTTTAGATTTCAATAATCTGTTTATTAAAAAATGTTTCAAAAACTCACAGTTGTCTGGCTTGAATTCCCTTTTTTCTTAACTTTGGTTTTAGTATACTGCTTTCTGATTTGTTTTGGTTTATAAATTAAATTCTGCTACTCAATTGATCGGTTTGCTGCTGCACCAATACTTATATTTTTTAACAAAATTTGATTTATCTCTTCCTCCAATAGATTTCAAACAATTCCTTTTATGGAATATTTAAATTTTATGATTTCCAATTGTTGATTCAAAATTTATAAAAATTTTAATTTCCAACTTAATTTCTTGTCAAAAACTGACATGGAACACTTATTCCAATGATATCACAGAACATTTATCTTGTTGTCATGGAAACGTGACTTTACAGGAACGAAATTTTTGAACTGCTCTCGTCGACGCTTGAATTACAAAGAGGACCTTTCAATGTCAGATTTCCTATTTATTTAAAAAAATTTTACCACCTGCTATTTCCATTTCCGCTTTAATTTATTTTATTAATTTCCAAATATGTTTGTTCTAAATCATATGCAAAAATCTAAACAAATTTTAATTTGAATTTCAACACCATTTACCCTTCTAAATTTTATCTAAATTACTTAATCCATGTTTTCAAAATTTTTGATTTGACACTTGAAACTTGCTGGCCACCAGTCATTTAACAGGTACTTTTAAAAAAATTGGATTTTACTGAAATTAAGACTTAATATCTTTTGAACTATTAAATTTTCATAAACTATGCTCTAAGCTCTTTCTAACGGTGTAAATCTCTTTAGTGTTCCATCTTCATTCAAAAATTTAACGGGCTTTATAATTCTGACATTTCAATTCTCTATTTATTTTAACAAATTATGTATTTAAAACTTAAATTTGATCTAAAATGTGTTATTATTCAGTGTTCTCATGGCCTAATATGTGATCTAAACTTGTTTTACAAACTCTACTGTGATTTTCATAAGTGAATTTAACCTCTTTGATGTTTGGCCTAAATGTGTCTTCCTGCCTAGATTATTTTATGTAAGTATCCAAATTCTACTACACTCTGCATGATAGATTATCTAACTTTATATGCCACCTTTTATCCTTTCAACAATTTGCTTTTGAAACATTCTTTTTACATAGTTTATATTTTTAGGTTAACTATCTGTTATGATTTGTGCAATTCCTTTATATGAATTTTATTTACATTTCCGCCTTCATTTACTTATTCAAATTGCTTTTACTTTCGTATTATCTCATGTCTGTTTAAATCCATTACAATATATATATATATATATATATATATATATATATGTTATATACGTCGTAAATAATACTTAGAATATTAATATGACAACACTGTGTAACCGGTCAAATAAGTCGTTCACACGATATAGCAAGTCCCAGGAAATACGCAAATGCCCAATGCCCATAGCACGTGTAAAACTGCTGACTGCTGACAATGCACTACGTAGCTTATAAATGCACATGCGATGGCTGTGAGCGTCATTAAGTGTATTGCTTTAATTTATTTTATTTATATTATTTAACGTAACTTTCAAGTAAAATATTTAATTTGTGTTTTAAATAACAATATTTAAAAAAAGCATTTGTGTTTGTGAAGATATAAAATTGGCGCAGTCAGTAGAATTGTTCCAAAACGACTAGAACACGAGAATTCTAACTAGTCGTGGTGGTTTCCAAACCTTCGTGGGATAATCAACCTCTTTCTGAAAACACAACTGGAAGCAAGCTAGCATCAGGAACACTTAACGGCTAACCAGTGCAGTCAACTTACAGAACAGTCCATGCCAGGAATTATATTGAAAGGATTACGTTATTATTAATTTATTATTCTATTTTATTGATACACTTAATCACCATTTCTGTCATCAAAGATACATCCATTAATATTCCTTAAATATTTTAAACATATTACATCACTACCTTTAATATATTGTCCATTTATTTTGAGTAAAAGTGCAAGGTAAGAAATATTTAGGCACACATTGATAATCACATATTAAATGTACTATTATTTTGAACTACCACTTCTAATTAATTCTTAAACAATATGACTACTACAAAGCAAGGTGCAGCCACTCCAACTGTGGAGCCCTATACAATTTCCGAGATTTTTGCGATAGTACCGGAGTATGACGGTAACCCTATCTTTTTAAATACCTTTATCACATCTTGTAACACCGCCCACAGTATGGCGACCGATAACCAACAGGTCCTACTTATACTCCACATAAAAAATAAAACTCCGTGGCAGGGCAGCGAAATTAGTAAATTCACGAAACCCTATTCAGTTGACTGAAATCATTACTCTTTTCGAAAACCACTTCGGAGACCCTCGAGACCTATAGGCACTCATTCAGGATCTCCAACGAATGAAACAATTACCATCCGAATCACCCTTAACTTTCTCAACTAGAATTCAGACCCACCAGGCAAAATTGCTGGCCGCGGTCAAAAAACAAAATTTGACTAGTAAGGAAAAACAAGCCCAAATAGATCTAATTGAACCTATGGCACTAAACAGCCTAGAGCCAAAAATGGGACAATTAATTCGAGCAAGTGACCCAAGAGATATCTTAACCGCGATCTCTAGAATTAAAAATTCAATTAAACCATCTCGAAACCCAAAAATTTTCTAACTTCAAAAATACAACTCCGACCTTCAGAAGACCCAATCAATTGACACCTCCAAAACAATGTACATTCTGTAAGAGAATTGCCCATTCAGTTAATGAATGCATCATTAGATCGAGGCAATTCCAACAGAACCAAAGCTTTGGACATAATCAAGGTTTTGGGCAAAACTTTCAAAGACCTCCACCCATTTGCCCAATCAACAAAATTATCAACAACCCCGCCAAACAAGCTTTCCACCCAATAGGAGTTTCCAGCAAAAATGCCCATCAACAAGTAATCAACCCCCAAATACGGACCAATTTAAACCGAACCCTAATTTTTACCACCAACAATGTACTCATCACCTAAATAATCATGAGTTCTAGAAGTGAACAGATTTATTCGAACCCAACACCCAACCAGTACCAATACACAGATTTCGACTATAACTATTATTGTTCCTACGGCAATTCCCAGAATGACAGTAACGATTACTTTAGAACAGACTCTGAAAACTACGACGAAATTTCTCCTACACATTTTCAGGACACTACCCCTCAAACAGAACCCCCGGACATGTCAAACCTTCAATCACACATTTCAACCTTGAATTTAGACAGCTTCGACCCCAATCTGAACATCCCGAACAGAGATTTCTGTAAGACCCCTCTTGTCCATAAGCTCCAAGAACTTATATTACATCACCGATGCATCCAACACCTACAAACTTCCTGTGGACACCGGGGCGGGACTCCCTATTTTTAAGCCAGCAACTTGCAAACGCTTCAAGGAAAGCTTCCAAGAAAATGTCATCATCCAGGGAATAACTAACGAGAAAATTCATATCAACGAATCGACTCTCGTCCCGTAAAGTAAGAGACGATTTAATCAGTAAAGACATCCCCAAAAAATTTTCATGTAACCCCGTCAACACAATGTCTATTCAACCACGTACAGAGCAAATCTGTAAACTTACTTGCAACCTTAGATATACAGACGTCTTATTAACAGGCATAGAAATTGAAAAAGCCCATCTTCCGAATGCTCTAGTAAAAGTCGTTAGTAATGGCCAATTTCTGACATCCGTATTAAATGCAAATGCCATCCCTAAAACTATAAATTTTACTGACATCAAACTTGAGCCTTTACAACATTTCAGTGTGAATTCTATTTCACAAACCCAACCAACAGACAACAACCTACTAGAACGACAAGAGCAAATTTTCAATCAACTTCGACTTGACCACTTAAATGAAGAAGAATCCGACCTAATATCGCAACTATGTCTTGACTACTCTGACATATTTTATCTCAAAGGAGACCATCTGTTATTCACCATCGAGACTAACAACTATAGACCAGTTTTCACGAAATCTTATCGCTACCCTCAGATTCATAAAGAGGAAGTTAAATCCCAAGTAACGAAAATGCTAGACGAAGGTATTATACGCCATTCAAACTCGCCCTGGTCCTCCCCTGTATGGGTAATACCCAAAAAACTGGACGCTTCAGGAAAGCAAAAATGGCGCGTTTTAGTGGACTATCGAAAACTCAACGAACTAACGGTCGATGACAAATATCCTCTCCCTAACAATTCGGATTTATTAGATCAACTTGGCAAATGCCAATATTTCACAACACTTGACCTCGCCTCAGGATTCCATCAGATTGAGATTGACCCAAAACACATTTCCAAAACCGAGTTTACCGTTGAGAATGGACACTACGAATTCGTAAGGATGCCCTTTGGTTTAAAGAATGCCCCTTCAACATTCCAGAGGGTTATGGACAACATTCTTTTAGACATTCAAAACGAACGTTGTCTCGTCTATATGGACGACATAATCGTATACTCTTCCACTATCAACGAACATTTGCCTCGTATTACTGATGTTTTTAAACGCCTACGAAAAGCAAACCTCAAAATCCAAACCGACAAGTGCGAATTTCTTCACAAAGAAGTTGCCTATCTCGGACATCTGATTAGCAAAGATGGAGTTAAACAGAATCCATCAAAGGTAGGATGTATATTGAAATTTCGTCAGCCTCAAAATCAAAAAGATATCAAATCCTTTCTGGGGTTAGCCGGGTATTACCGTCGATTCATACCCAATTTTGCTAAAATGTCAAAACCACTCACAAAATTGCTCCAAAAAGATATTTCATTCTATTTCAGTTCTGAATGCGTTAATTCTTTTAATGAATTAAAGTAAGCCCTCACTTCGACACCAATTTTAATTTATCCCGATTTCAATGAGCCCTTTATTTTGACAACTGACGCTAGCGCATTTGCAATCGGCGCTGTGCTTTCACAGGGACCAATAGGCAAAGATTTGCCAATTGGATACGCATCTAGGACCCTCTGCAAAGCGGAGACTCGATACTTCACTAAAGCGCGTGAACTTCTGGCTATTGTTTGGGCCGTTAAACACTTCAGGCCAATAATTTTTGAACGAAAGTTTAAACTTCTGACCGATCAACGCCCGTTAACGTGGCTCTTTTCTATTAAAGATCCAGGTAGTCGACTTGCCAGATGGCGCCTCAAACTCGAGGAGTACGATTATAAAATTCTATACAAACCGGGAAAAGTAAATAAGAACGCAGACGCCCTTTCACGCATTCCAATCAACCATTTTGATGATTGTATGACTTTTCAATCAAACAGCAAACTACAACAGTTCACGATAACTCCCTTGAACGAAAACGAATACAGTGATACAGAACAACTTGAAAGTGACGACGTTGACAACTCAATTTTAACAGAATTTCGGACATACGTAGAACGGTATAAGACCGTCTTATACTTACTTATCGACTATAGTAAAATTCAGTACTCCAGCTGTCAACTCCTTGATAGAGAAAACAAAAATATCTTAGTTTTCTTTCAATCCGGCAATTTAAAAGATTTTCATAACCAAATTTTTGAGGATATCTTCGAAGAGAACGCCGTCGTCGAGCAATTCAAAATCAATATTTTTAATAGTAAAAGCGTTCGAAAAAGACGATAAAACATTATTCCCCTACCGACTGACTTCGACACTGTGAACCAGGTATTATTTGCCTCAATTTACAAGAGCAAAGACCTTCTAACTGACTCTGAACTATACTGCGCTGAAAATAACTTAGACCTATCTATACTCGAAATGCTTTCGTTTATATTCGCAGAAACAGACATAAAGTGGAAAGTCTGTCAGAACATAACAAAAAGAGTAGGAAGAGCTCAAGTGCCAATAATAATAGATCAATTCCATAACGGTAAAAACAACATACACAGAGAGATCAACGAAACTATTAGACCAATTAAAGAAAAGTATAACTCACAAGGTATTACAAAAGACGTAGAAAACTTCATTAGAAACTGTCAAATCTGCCACGACAACTAAAGCTTTCCGAAAAAACCTTGACAATCCCTTAGTAGTAACCGAAACTCCAAGAACCCCAAGGATAAATATCGACATTCTCGAAGTTCCTAGCAAAAATTATGTCCTTACTATCCGAGACGAATTAACTAAATATTCCCAGGCCTACCCGATTAGCGACAAGTCCGCTAAAACTGTCGTTAGTACACTCTTGGTGTTTTTCCAACACTTCGGAACGCCTCTGAGAATACACTGCGACTACGGTCGTGAATTCGACAATGCACTCCTCAAAGACCTTTGCAAATTGTTCGATATTAAACTTTCTTACTCTAGTGTAGGACACCCCCAATCTAACGGCTTATTAGAGCGTTTTCATTCAACTTTGTTAGCTATGATCTGTATTCATAAAGCCGAGCACCCTGACGAACACCCCTTCAATATTTTGCCATAAGCAATTATTACTTACAACAACTCCGCTAACAAAACTCATGGGTTCACACCCTATGAACTCGTTTTCGGGCACCCGTCTAGTCGACCACCTGAAACCCTCTATAACGAAAATGACGTGATTTCTAAATACCTCAGAGACTGAAATAACCGTATTTCAGAGTACTACAATATAGCACGCGAAAGAACCGATACTCAAAAACAGAAAGCCAAAATTCGATTCAATAAACATGTTTCGGACAAAACTCCAAATTATCAAGTAGGTGACAAGGTTTACGTACGCGAATCTCAGTTCAAGAGAAACAAATTTAACGGGCCCTTTCAAATAGTAGAACTACATAAAAACTCAGCTAATTTACTAAATTCTCATACTAACAGAACAGAACGAAACTGAAGACATCGAGCTAAGTACCCCAAAATAATTTCAAAATTTGTTTTGTAAAACTTATTTATCACTAAAAAGTATTACTTTAGGTTTTATTATTAAGGACCTTAATGCTAATTGTATTTTTATTTTATACATTTATACAATTTACGCTATTTTATTCACTTTTGCTTTCTACAAATTTCATATGTATACAACCCTTATATTTTATTATTTTACAAATTCTATTTTCAGAAATGTTCCTGTAAAACAGCAACTTTTTCTTTGTGAGGGGAGGTGTTATATACGTCGTAAACAATACTTAGAATATTAATATGACAACACCGTGTAACCGGTCAAATGAGTCGTTCACATGGTGTGATATTACACGATATAGCAAGTCCCAGGAAATACGCAAATGCACATGCGATGGCTGTGAGCGTCATTAAGTTTATCGCTTTCATTTATTTCATTTATATTATTTAACGTAACTTTCAAGTATAATATTTTATTTGTGTTTTAAATAAAAATATATTTTTTTAAAAAGCATTTGTGTTTGTGAAGATATAATATATATATATATATATATATATATATATATATATATATATATATATATATATATATATATATCATCCATCAAATACTGCGCCCGATAATGGCGCAGAATGTGATGGACCATTTATTGGATACTTGCATACCAAAACTGACATGTAGATTGGCATTTATCAAGAAATATGGGGATGATATCATTGTCGCATTACCGCGGGATAAAATAGAAGAATTGTTAAATACCTTCAATGACTATGACACCAAGATACAATTCACAATTGATAAAGAAGACAACAACAGTACTGTACCATTTCTTGACACAAGTGTAAGTAAGTAAGTAGAATAAACAATATTATAAAGTTAGATTGGTTTAGGAAAGATACAAACTCAGACAGAATCATCCACTATCAATCAGACATCCAATTAACATTAAAATTAACATCATAAATCAAATGAAAAGGAGATTAAGGAAAATCTGACACCAAGACTTTTATAAGAAAAGTATTGACAAGTTGATATCATTTCTAGTAGAAAACGACTACCCCAAACGATTAATAGGAAAGCTCCTCCATGAATCCCTGGGCACTGAA